>JAGXJF010004040.1:0-297838 GCA_019208055.1 Stipa capillata | reverse complement strand
AGTTGTCTACTGCAGCAGTGAAATTACCATGCGATGGGCTAATGAATTCCTGCGCGTGTTGGCTAGCTGCAGAAAAACCGACACTGAAAGGTGGTGGCACGTTCATTCGATGTACCGAGAGTCCCAGCAACTGATCAGCAATCACATCGAACCTACCATCTTGTGAAGCTAACTCTTCATGTGTTGGTTGAGATATTGGTTCAAAAGGAGGTTGAGAGATATTCATAACAAAGCGCATCTCGTGATCGGGATCTGGCTCAATGGCATTCATAGAATCAACCAAACCATGCTGCTCTCTCCATACATAGACCTCCAGTGACTTAACATCCGAAGCACTAACAATTTCCTAATAAGTGTCCCAATCATTAGGTGATCGAATGGGCATCATCAAAGAATACCTCTTCAAACCAAAACTGGTGTCATATCATCCTTCCACTTCAATAGAACTTGCTGCAAATCCAAATTCACACTCGATCCTTACTACTAGATCCCTAAGGTTGGTGCCTCCCTAAAAAGAACTACCGTGGCTGGCGTGGCCTTGAAATTAATGTTCTTTTTGCCCTTTCACATATATCTGAGCAATTATAAACTCGAACAATTATATCTGTCTACATTGTAACAAAAGGGTAAATTGCACCAGTAGTCCAGGAACTTGGGAGGTGGGAGCATCCTAATCTAGAAACTCTGAAAACGTGCATCTGGGTCTATAAAGTGGCTTAAGTGAAGCAAATTTAGTCCAAACCGTTCCACGTAGGTGTATATTTTACAAATGCATCCTTATATTCTTCTCTTCTTCATATTTTTAGTCCTCGGCAATGTACTCAAAAAATAAAAAGAAAAAAATCAAAAAGGGGGCTGCAGCCCCCGGTTCCGCTGCCTCCATCCGCCACCGGCCGGCCACCTCCCACGCCCGCCCAACTCCCAACCGCACCTAAAAAATGCTCATCATTTAGCCACTGAACCATACTGGCTCGCCGGGAAACACGCTGTAAGCAGAACACTTCCTCCAACACCACGAACCAAGCGCTTCAAACCCAAACCACGGCAAAGCCTCTGTGCAAAATCCTCTCAATTAACAAAGGGCGCCGCCACCTGAATCCTGGAGATCCCCGCCTCCCCGTGGTGAAATGCGCGGGCGCGGCGGCATCAAATCCCCACCGGCGGAACTGAGCAGATCTCGCGAGGCGCGACACGAGTAGCGAAAGCTCGTGGCTAGCGGTCGGCTTACCTTCCTACACGTCCTCGCCGGCGCCGCGCTCGCCGAAGACCTGCGCGAACCGCCACTCCAGCGGCTGCTGCTGCACCACCGACTCGGGGCGGTCGTCGGGGGACTTGGGGTCCATGGGAGCCGCACCGCCGTCACGACACCATATAGCGGGGATCTCAGCGCGGCAGATCAGGAGGGGGAGGAAGGTTCTGGAAGAATGGGGGGGAGGGGGCGACGAAGATCGAGGGGGTAGAGGAGAGGAGAGGTGAGGTGCTGCAGCCAGATGATGCAGTGAGCGAGCTCCAGGTAGCCCTTCGCCATCGGAGACCTCCCCGACCTTACGGGGCGACGGGGACGGGGATGACCGGAGGGCGTGGGAGAGCGAGGAGCCACCAAGGCGGGGCTTGAGGAGGAGGAAGAAGGCGGGGGAGCCGGAGTTGGCTGAGAGGAGGTTGAACTCAGGAGCGAGGGAGAAGGGGGCATGGGCCGGGGAACTGAGGACGCCAGTACCAGCGTGGACGGAGAGGGCGAAGGGGAGGCGGGGTCGTTGGGGGCGGTGGAGAGGTCGAAGCGGAGCTCCCACGGGTCACCGCCGGCCGAGAGGCTGGACTGGAACGGGAGGCCGAGCACCCCGATCAGCACCTGCGGCCCCCTTTTTGATTTTTTTTTCTTTTTATTTTTTGAGTACATTGCCGAGGACTAAAAAGATGAAGAAGAGAAGAATATAAGGATGTATTTGTAAAATATACGCCTACGTGGAACGGTTTGGATTAAATTTGCTTCACTTAAGCCACTTTATAAACCAAGATGCACGTTTTCGGAGTTCCTGGACTAGGATGCTCCCACTTAGCAAGTTCCTGGACTACTGGTGCAAATTACTCGTAGCAAAACATACACTATTTGAATCATGATGCTCTACATGAAATAATTCAGATCATTCAATTATAATCACAAAATATTGACCCTAAAAACACTACCTAATCACATATATACATTTCAAAATTTGCCATGATTATGTATTGCATGTATATGCACCAAAATATATATACCAAAAAATTAAACCTAATATAGCGCAAAAACTAACACTAAAAATTTCTCCAAATGAAAAACCATACTTAATGCTAACAACATGCATTAATTTTATCCTTTCAATATATTTTTATGGACATAAAAGTCTAAAAGATCTTATAGATAAATGCAAAATTGAATATTTGCTAATTCGAGCTATGTCGGGTCAAAATCGAGCTACGCTAGGTCAAAATTCACCTCGGAGGCCGGAGGAGGACACAGCCGGTGGGCGGTAGGCCAAGAGGAGGTGGCAGCGCGGTGGGCGGTAGGCCGAGGGGAGAAGGCGGCGGCCGAGCAGCACTGTGCGCGGCCACAAGGGAAGGAGACGGCATGCGGGCGGTGAGGCGGGTAGCAGCAATTAGGGATCGGGCTAGAGGCTAGGAATTAGGAAAAAAACGAGCATGGCACTTGGGTCGAAGGGGTTAAGCCCCTATGGCACTGAGATGTGTGGCGCCGCTGGGTTGGCCACGTCGTCACGCCACGGCAGTTCGGCCGCCACGGGGCCAAGGTCTATGGTGCCATAGATCGTGGTGCCACAATGTGTTTCTGCGGCACCTACGTTCCTGGTGCCACAAAAAGGGTTAGATTTGAGATTATTTTACTGGTGGGATTAATGTTAGAATAAAGATAAAAAATTAATTAATAACAAATTAACTATTTATTATAGTTTTCCTATGGGTTTTTATTAATTAATATTTATTATTATTATTTTAAAATTAACCCCACCAACAAAATAAGTTTAAATCTAACCCATTTTACGGCATCAAAAATGCAGGCACCGCACACTGTGGCGCCACGGTCTACGGCGCTGCAAAACTTGGTCCCGTGGTGGCCGGGTTGCCGTGGAATGCTAACGTGGCCACCCCTACGGTGACACGCATCTTGGCGTCCCAGCTGTGGCACCTTAGCCCTATTTATTATATTATCAGAGCTTTCCCTACAACATTGTAAAGATTCTCATATTCACATAAAATAGTATATATTACATAGCGCATATGAACCCATGTGTCATATTTTTTACGCAAGACCCAAGGGGGGAAGAGAAAGAGTGAAGAAAGAATCATAGCCCTATATTTTTTCTCGCCAATGTCTGTGGATGATGAAACACCCATATTTGCTCTCTAAGGATATCTATATAGGTGTTGACTTTCTAAAAAGTTAAACTCTACGAAGAATACTTCATCGGTTATATACGCTGCTATAATTAGTTAGGTTAAAATATAACAAATTTAATGTCGACGTTATATTATACGGAGGAATCGAGTGCTGACTCTAGCTTCGTACACGGACGACTCGATCGATCGATCTCTCACCATGAGACACGGCGCGTGTCGCTTGCACCAGTACTTCCTTTCCCCTCTCGTTGCTGTCTCGCTCACGAGAGGATCGGAGGGAGAGAGCGAGCGAGATTAATTTGGCTGGCCGCTGCGCGCCGGCGTGAGCGTGACATGGACTTTCAGCTGACAAGGCCCCGGCCGGCAAAAGCCTCCCTCCCATGACAACGTTCTCGACGCGCCACCAACCGCGCGCATCGCGGGCGAATCCACCCACCCATCCGTCCAGGCCGCGCGAACTCCCCTCCTAACCACAGTACGTCGCACCCGCGCGCCACCCACCACCACCAGCGCGGGCGCGTAGGAGTAGCGTACATACATAGCCAAGAACCGTTTATAACTCCGCGCGCCACTCCGCACTCCGCAGCACGCACACTGTGCTACTGCTCAAACGGGCAGGCCTATCGTTCCCCCATCACCTCCCTGCCGCGTCTGCTTCTGTCGTCTGGTGTCCAACACGTACGCGCCCGGCCAAGCGCTAGCTAGCTAGGCATGTCGGCGGTGGGACCCAGGGTCGCCGGTGCAGCTCGGAGGTCGTCCCCGAAGCCGGCGGCCGGCGCTAGTAGGGAGAGGCAGACGCACCAGAGCGGGGACCGGGCGGTGGTGACGGCCGACAGGGTCTGCAAGAAGAGGCTGCCGGCCGCGAGGGGAGTTTTCCCGTCTATGCTGCTGCGTCGGGCGGAGCTGCTGCGCCGCGGCGGCGGTGCCGGCGGGAACGGAAGCCTGCAGTCGCTCAGCGTGTCGTGCGCTTCGGAGGCGTCCAACGACTCGATCTGCAGCCGGGCGTCCACCGGCAGGATCGGCCGGCCGGTGGGGCCGCCAGGAGGAGCTGCCCGGCGGAGGGCGGGCGGCTCGTCGGCGGGGCCTCCTTCGGCTCGGCCGGTGGCACGGAAGGCTGCCAGCGTTGTGCCGGACGGTGCAGAATCTGCTGCCGCGGTGGTGGTGGGTTCGCTGAACGGAGAGGCTGCGACGGCGCCGGGGTCGCCGAGGTGCCCGTGGGTAACCCCTAATACTGGTAGGTGGTCAAATTCTCAACACTAGTCATGCGTTTATGACTTCTTTTCGTTAAGATAAAGACAAAGAGGATGCTAATACATCACGTTTATCCAAGTTGATCATTATGCACACTTGCACAGTACATTTAGACTTCTTTTCAAGTAGCTAGGAGTTGAAACATCTCCATATGCTATGACAGTATGTTCATAGGCCATAGCTCATTTCCTAGCACGTACTCACACAGTTACACTAGCTACTAGTCTTTGTGGGATCAGCACTTCGAGTTCCAGTAGATGATATATAGGCAACATATCCTACGCGGTTACCCTTTGAGGTGCAGTCAGCGCAATTGTTTTTAGTTTCGGCACTAAATCAACATGAAAATATCTCAGAAAAAAATCGGTGTACTATAGTGCACAGTAGGTGCCGTAGATATATATACCGGGTGGCATTTATATTTGAGATCTTGATCAGCTTAAAGCAGAAGAGATGGGTCAGTCAACAGCGATACTAGCTAAAAGTCTAAACAACTCTTCATGGACCGTTTTTATCAAGAGATTCTACAAGACGCAAAGACCTATAAATTTAAAGCTAACCTACTCGATCCTATAGCTGGCTATTACTTTTCTGAATCTGCATTGTGAGTGGTCGTGACTTGTGATGTTTGCTAGTATGACTCTCACATTATTCTGATTTCTGAAATTTTGAGTATTACGTTTGCTACATAATTGTACATCGTATTATGTGGTTAGACATGCGCATTGTACTGTACATATCAGGGACACTTGTATCCATCAGACTGTACGAACTCACGTCCAAACAGAGACTGCTTTCTAACATGCTGTCTCAAATAATGCTACTGCTGCATTGACATAAGCTTCCAAATACTAGTATGTGGCACACAGAGCATGGAGCAAGCGCGTATTATTGCACTGACATAAACGTTTTACCTTCATCAGGAGAAAGGGAAAATATATCTTGTACTACATGATGCATTGATTCTTGGGGTGATGATGATTAGATCATATGGCATCAGAAACGTTTGGTGGTGCACAATTGACAATACACAATAAAAGATGCACTCAGATGTTTGGTGGCATGTCTGTTATCTAGCAAGTACTTGTCAATTTTATCTTCCAAAATGATTCCGTTACCCACTAACTTGTCGGCATTATATTTATGAAAATGTAGTTCATCTAATGATTTTAAATTTTCAACTTGCTAAACTTTAAACTGAATTACCAAGTGGTAGAAAGTACCTTTGTAGCGGTTAACCAGAGCAATAATTTTCGAGAAACTGGCTAGTGATCAAGTTTAGGCGTCCAAGGGTAGCCACTTCAGTACAGAGGCTTACCTTCACCTGAATTTTCATATTCTGTTGTGAACTTGCAATGTAGACTAATGGTGACCCAGGCTATATTTTTTCTTTGTTTCCTTTTCGTGGTAGTGATATGCTCATCATTGTTTAATTTCTGTACAACAGCACTTTGCATCTTTTGTGCAGTGCAGTACGCAGCTGGAAGTCATCATTATTATATTTAATTTCTCTAGTGCTCCATTTGCAGTTCCTTGTTTGTGTTAATTCTTTTGCAGCTTTAGTTTTCTTAGTTGTAGATTTGTGTCATCTTTTAGTTTCACATACTGTTGTAAGAGTCTAAGACAACTGTATAAGTTACTCGTGTCTGTAACATTAGAACAGGAAATAGGAAGCTCTGTTTATTCTATTCTACTTTTTCCTACTCCCCGGTCCTACCTGTGGTCCGGTGATCATGCACCTAATTAATTGTTCAGCTGGGACACATTTCTTTATGGACGAAAATATTCTGCTTGTAATCTGAAGCCTAGATCACTCAGAACATTGAGCTTAATGTTTCTGTCTAAAACACCTTCAATCAAAATCATCATTGCTCTAATCTTGCAAACGTTCCAAGATTTTCAATATTTAATTTGAATCATCAATTTCTTTCAGCTGACTGTAATGAAATCCTTGATTTGACCTTGCAACAGATCCATGCTATGCTGCCTTCCATGACCAAGAGTGGGGAGTCCCGGTACATGACGACAAGTACACTCTTAACCAAATCAAATAATCTGAACTTGTTTTACAGATGCAATTTTCAGAAATATATTATGAAGTTATAATTTACAGTTCTAAATCAACAGGAAATTGTTTGAGATGCTTGTTCTGTCTGGTGCATTAGCTGAGATGGCATGGCCTGTAATTCTCAGCAAGAGGGACACCTTCAGGTGAGCACTCTTTTTATTCACCTGATGCACTGAAGAGTCTAACAGCTCACCAAACACTCAAATCTCCTTAAAACTCATGCGTTCCACAGGGAAGTTTTCATGGACTTTGATCCTCTATCGGTGTCAAAGCTAAATGAGAAGAAAATTTTGGAGTCATGCAGCCCTGCTAGGTCCCTATTGTCAGAGCATAGGCTGCGTACAATCATCGAAAACGCGCGCGAGGTACTGAAGGTAAGTTGACAATGTCAGCCATTCTATCCACCTGTTCACATCTTAATTAATCTCGACAGGCTGAGCCGCATTGGCAGCCAATTCATTTGCTCTTAGACTTAACGCCCTCTGTTTCTTTCTGCAACTATGTCTGAATTTGCTGTTTATAGGTCATAGAGGAGTTTGGATCATTTGACAACTACTGCTGGGGCTTTCTGAACCACAAGCCTATGGTTGGCAGATTCCGTTCACCGCGAGAGGTGCCATTGAGGACGCCGAAAGCTGAGACCGTCAGCCAGGACCTGATGAGGAGGGGACTCCGCGGCGTCGGGCCAACGGTGATTTACGCCTTCATGCAGGCCGTCGGCATGGCCAATGACCACCTCGTCACCTGCTATCGTTTTAAGGAGTGCTGCAGCTGCACTGAAGCTTCTGAAGGCCATGATAAGACCATGGTGAAAGATCAGGAGATGAACATGATCTGTGGGTTGGTTGGGTGTGTCAGCTTGGAGGCCTCAAGAGCCACCACTGTGATCAGCATCTCGTAGCAATCAGGAGTGGTTGTGCTTTGTGTATATGGTTGTTGAAGTCAGGATTGAGAAACGTGTTTGCTTGAGTAGTTTGAGTTGTGGTGTTCATGGGAAGATAGGTAGCAAAAGAAAACCGCAGAAGATTTGTTTCACATTACCAATTACAGAGCGGAGCCGTTGCAGATCCTGTAAAGATGAAAGATTATTCTCTGATTGATACACAAAACCAGAAAAGTCTGCTTCGTGGGCTTTCGTTAGATCTTCAGATGTGACTGCAAGCAGACACAAAGTATGCTAAACTATGTCCGTAAAGAGAGCCGTCGCATTGTCGCTGTCAAAGGCTCTGGTAGCTTTAGACAAATGGAAGTATCACATGGACATAATGAGAGATTGTTCCATTTGAAATGACTTGTACACCGAAAGTGAGACTTCTTCCTCGAGGCAACACTCTCGCAAATTTGATCTTTTTTGTAGCCCATTTTCGTATAGTCAAATGAGGCCCAAACGCGCCATGTGGACGGGATTGAGGGGCTGATTGGTTCATGCCATACACAAATCATACCAGCGCGTGCCAAAATTTGGCAAGAAAATGAACTAAAACCCAACCGTTCGAAACAAAATCGACGGCAGCGTGGTGTGTGCTGCTGATGGTGCACGAGAGAAAAAAGATGAACAATGGTAAAAAAAGAGGCATAGATGTGTAAATGTATTGTTGGATTTAGTCCCACATCGGTTGTGGATAGAGACTGAACACAACTTATAAGGGTGAGGGTAGCCCTTCCTATCAGGCTAGTCTTTTAGGGAGAGAGGATCCAAGACCTCTTATAACCCTGTGTTGCTCTGTGATTGGGTCTAGGACGTAATGGGGGCTAGAACACTGATAGTTAGCGGGCCCAAGATTACGTAACATATATATATACATATGCCTACAACACAGATTACACAGATGAACACGTACAGTGCTCAGCTGCCACGCGCGCACACAAGCTAACAGAGTACATACATATCGGCGGCGAGGCAGGCTCAGGTGTGTATGTACGCATGCATGGTGACCTTCACGCGATCATCGCCTCGGTGAAGCAGGCGCTCGTCATCGTGAAGTTGGCGAAGCATGCGACCGGGTCCTTGTCGAGCACGCACGTGACCGCGCAAACGACCAGGCAGCTCCGGCATGCCAGCGTGCATGTGTCGCCGAGGAGGCTCAGGTCCTCGGCGAGCTCGCCGTGCTCCACGAGCTCCTGCAGCAGCGCGCCGGCAGCGGAGGCCTCCTGCTCCGGCGATGCGTGGACCGGCGCCAGTAGTTCTGATGCGGTGCACAGGACCAGCATGCAGATGGCTGCCACCTTCAGCTAGTGCAGCAGCAGAATAAGCCATTGCGAGCTAACTTTTTTTTTCTTCCAAGAAACATTGCGAGCTAACTTTGATCCTACGGAGATGATCAACTGGTAGCTAGCTCGAGATATGAGATGCGACGTGAAGCAGGAAGGATTAGCTATTTACAGAGAGTAATTTGGTTCATGTTCCTACGTCGCCCATACAATTAATAAGCTCGGCTCCAAAGAAGATGTATTTAACCAATAGTTGAAAGGGTCACTGCCTTCATGGCTTCATGGAGGCAATGAACTGCTCTACGGTCCAGGAAGCAATCCGATCATCGATTCATGACTTAGACATAATTAGATGGCATCACCAAACTGCAGCGATCATGCGTATACCTGAGACTTGGGCCGGGCCGTGCCGGCACGGCCCGGACCCGTCGGACCTCGGGCCGAGTCGGGCCGGGCCTGGCCGAGCCCGGCAGCCTGCCGTGCCGTGCCGGCGGCCGGACGGAGGCGCCGAAACCCGGCCCGCGGCACGCCGGGCCGCCATCGGGTCGTGCCGGCACGGGCACGGCCTAGGCGAGGGGAGGCGGCAGCAGCGGGGGCACGGCGGAGGCCGGAGGGAGAGCCGGGCGAGGAGGGGGCGGCGGGGCGGCGGCGCGGGGACGCGAGGGCGGGGCGGCGGCGAGGAGGCGGCGCGAGGGGGCGGCGGCGAGGGAGGCGGCGCGGTGGAGCCGTGGAGGAGGACGGCGGTGCGGGAGGCGACGCGGGTGGGGGGGCACGGCGGAGGCCGGAGGGAGAGCCGGGCGAGGAGGGGGCGGCCGGAGGGAGAGCCGGGCGAGGAGGAGGGCGTGGCATCGACCGGGAGGAGGCGGTAGAGCCCGAGCCTCAAGCCGCGGCCGGAGCAACGCCAAGGGAAGCGCCCGAGGCGGCGGCTTACGCCAGGAGGCGGGGGGAGAACCAGGAAGGAGAAGGGCCACAGGGGCAGGCGAAAGAGGCTTGGGCGAGGCGATGAAGGAAGTAGAGGAGCACAGCGGTGTCGATCGTAGCACCGGACCAAGGCGGCGGGGGTGAGGTCTGGCATCGGCGGCGCCGGCGTATTGGAGAGAAAGGGGAATCGGCGCAGGGCTGGGAGGTAGAGGAGAAATGAGTTTCCTCGGTTGCTTTCGGTTACCTTAAGTTACTTGTAATTATTTTCCCAAAACGTTATTTTATCATATTTCGCTCCAATCTATGAGTAAGGCAGAGCTCCTGCCAGTTTTTAAAAAAAAAGAAAAAAGAGAAAAGAAAAGAGATAAAGAGAAAGGGGAAAGAAAACAGAAAAAAATAAAGAAAGGGAAGGGATTAAAAGGAAAATGAATTAAAGTAAAGAGAATAGAGAAAAAAAAAGAGGAAAGAAAATGAACTTGTTCTGCCGGGTCACATGCTGAAACCAGTATTGGGGTAAATCAGTGTAATTTTATTACTGATAAAATACGGATACAATGTTACTGCCTCGTTAAAAACCTTACACCCCAGTGTGGGGTTCCCCTGTAAGGAAAAGAGTACAGTAACTATACTAAGATACATATACGAACTACTCGACGTCGACGATGTCGAGATCGGCTAAGGCCCCTAGAATCTCAGGATCCTCTACCTGATGTTGTTGTCTTTTATCCGCGTTATTCCAATCCTTGAGGCATGTGATTGCTTCCACCGTCTCGGGCGCAAGGGACGACCTTCTTTCTTCGATTATTCTCCCAACCATGCTGAAAGTTGCCTCGGAAGAGACAGTCGATACCGGAACAAGTAGAACATCCCGTGCAAAATGGGACAGGACAGGAAATATGCGTGCAGCGTTCTTCCACCACAAAAGAAGGTCAACATCCTTCCCATTGGCAAGTTCACTATCTGTGGCTTCAAAATTATGGTCGAGGTAGTGGTTGAGTTCTGCAATAGGATTCCAGTTGGTGGTGGACGATTTAGTTGATGTAGAACTGGAATCCTGGGGCTTCTTTCTCTTCCACAGATGTGCCGTCGCGCTTCCCTTACTATGCCGTGTCTCTTCTAACCTCGTGCCACCCGAGACGCCGTGCTTGTCGCTGTACAAGCGGAAGACTCGAAAGAGTTCCTGTTTCACATGTTCAAAAGCTTCGGAGTAGTCCAATCTGATTGCATCACCTATTCCATCCATAGCTTCTTGCAAAGCTGGTAACTTCCTGCGGGGATCGAAAATGGTGGCAAAGCAATATGCATGCGATATGGATTCAAAGTATTTAATGAATTTCTTCTCCATTGGTGCAACAACATAGCTTAAATATTGATGGTTCCTATAATTGTTTAATGATTCCGCCATTAGCCAAATATATTCTATAACTAGACATGAGGTAGGATAGTAAACACCTGATAAAATTTTACTTGATTTATAGAAAGGCTTTAAGAAAACACGAAATTCATTAGCAATTGTCCAATCAGAGGGTGTAAGCACGATACCTCCTTCTTCAGAATTGGCATTCACAAAGACAGTCAACAGATTTTCGTATCCCTCTAGTTTCTTTAGCATTATATATGTCGAGTTCCACCTCACCTTCATGTCAAGACCGAATTTTCTTGGTTTGACTCCTTGAGCAATGCAATACTTCTTGAAGTTCCCTGACACTACTGTAGAACTTGAGAGATAACGAATAGCGGCACGTATATTGTTCAAATATAACCCGATTGCTTGCATACCATCTTGCACAACAAGATTGATGATGTGACAAACGCACCTCCGGTGGACAACATATCCACCAATGTATGACCGCAGGTGGGGGGTGAGGATTTCCATAGCCTTCGTATTCGACGAAGCATTATTAAGGATAATAGAAAACATCTTATCTTGAATATTAAATTCAGTAATTACCTTTAAATGTGCTCAGCAATGGCCTCACCGGTGTGTGCCTCGTCGATTAACTTAAACCCGATTACCCTCTTATTTAAATTACATTCACCATCTATATAGTGGGCAACAATACTAAGGTACGAAGTTCTCTGATGAGAGGAAGTCCAAATATCAGAAGTTAATGCAAAAGAAAAGCTAACACTTTCGAAAGTTTTTTTTGTGCCGTTAGCTCCTTATTGTAGATCGCTATAATGTCATTTTTGGTTGTTCGTCTACTGGAATGCAGGTACTGTGGACAAAAGCCCCGTTGTATCATTCGCTCAAAATTATCGCTCTCCCCCATCCTAATAGGCAAATCTTCCGATACTATATAACGTGCTATTTCGTCTCTAGCTACTTGGGGTTGGTAGAACCAATTACTTACAGAACCGTCAGCCGCGTAGCTCAGCTGGGTCTGCATGCCTCCTCCTTGGTCTGCCCCAATTTTTGTAGGCATTTCTTGACGTGCCGGTTGAGATGCCCCGTCCCATTAGCCGAACCTGCAGTAAATTCTTTATGACAATAATTGCATGTCGCACTTACTAATCGTACACCGTCTTGCATTGCAACCATCCTCGTCATGTGGGCCCAGCATGCCGCCTTCGAACTCCTCGAGGAGCCACCGACGTCTTCGGTCGCAATTGTAGGCATGGAGCTATGTACGGAGCTAGGGGCAGCATGCGGTGGGCTTTCCCCAGCTCCGGCGTCTTCATAGCCCTGATGACCGTCCATGTGCTGGTCTTCCATGCCGTAGTCTCCCATACTGGGGGAGAGTAGGCGAGGATCGACCTCATCGTCCCCCACTAGAGGAACATGGTGCGGCGGCGTCATGCCGGATAGCGAGGATCGACCCCGTTGTGACGCCGTAGGAGGAATAGGAGGACGGCGTTGCCGTGCCACCTCCGCTTTCTTCTTCTTTCCACGAGAGAACATAATGAGAAAATTACCTCTTTCCTCTCTGTGTTCGCTGAAAATAACGAGAGGGATGGCCTTCTTATATAGACTCATTTTTTGTGCTGCCATCTTTACTCTCTTTTTTTTTCTTAGCCCTCCTATTTTTTTCACCCGCGCGCCCCGTGAGTCCAAAGGCACTTTTTTACTGGCCATGCATCTAGTCAGCTGCTAAAGAGGTTTTAAAAGCTCTTTCATAGCTAGCAGCATCTCTCTCTCTCTCATAGCTAGCAGCATCTCTCTCTCTCTCTCTTAGCTAGCAGCAGATATGATAGAAAATCAACAAACGTCGAATCAGGGCATTGCAAATGACGTCGCAGAGAGTTCTTCTCTGGGATCAAATACTCTAACTGATCTGTCTCCTGGATACAAATAAGGCAAGGAATCAAAGTTTTTAGAGACGGACACGGTGAAATTCAAATAGACACTAGCAAGCAAATGAAGCCACATTTATATAATCATGTGGCATATCTAACATTTTGGAAGGACAATACATAGGACAAGGGGAACTGGAAAAACAAAAACAATCTCAGAAGCTATTTATGAAATTTAGATTGAGTGGTCATGGAATATTCTTATAGCTTCTGACTTCAAGGAAAGCATTTTTAAAGCAGAAAAGAATAAATGACTGAGCTTATGCACCCCTCTCATTCTAATCTCCTTACTCACATGTAATAGCTTGTACTGTTACTCTCCCTCTCTCTCTCTCTCTCTCTCTCTCTACTGCCGTGACCCCGTCGGCCCGTCCCATCTCTCTCTCGGTCTCTCCCGACCGTTCTTTTTCTTTTTTTCTTTAACTTTTTCACCCCGCGGCCCGCGCACAGGCCACCCCGTGGCCCCCGTCCCATCTCCCATCACCTCCCTCCGGTTCCCGCCCAAACGCCCACCCGCGCGCGGCGCGCCCCCCTGTACGCCCGTGCGCCCGCGCCCCCTGTACGCCCGTGCGCCCGCCGCGTGGCATGCGCCACCTCAGCCCCGGTCGGCCGGTCCCCCCCCCCTGCTTTACCCCCGCGGCGCCGCGTGCCGTCCGGCCCCCCGCTCGCCCCCCCTCTCTCTCCCTGCCACGCGGCCGGCCCCCATCTCCATCGCGCGGTCCCGCCACGTCGCCCCGCTCTCCGGCTCTCCCTCCCGCGCTCCCGCCGCGCAGGCCGACCAGTGCGCCGCAGGCCGACCGCCCGGGCCGCCGTGCCGCCGTGCCGCCCGAGCCTACTTCGTGCCGGGCCGGCCCGAGCACGGCCCAGGTGGCCGTGCCGTGCCGTGCCGCCCGCTGGGCCGAGGTTTCAGGCCCGGCACGGCCCGGCTGTTCGTGTCGGGCTGGCCCGGCCCGTTTTGCTCCGTGCCGTGCCGGGCTCTGGGCCGTGCCGTGCCGGCCGGGCCTCGGGCTGGCCCGAAAAAGCCCGGCCCGGCTCCCAGCTATAATCATGCGTGCTAGTGAAATTTTTTTCTGTTGAAACAAGCCAGAAGGTTTGCCTTTTATATTAATAAAGGAGGAGTAAACATAGGGTAAAGACCCACATGTTAAGTTAAGGCATGATCTCCGCTAGGTGCTTGGCGCCGGCCATGGCCCACGCTCTCCTTTCCTCTTTTATTTTGTGGAATACCGACATGGGTAAAGAAGATTTGTTGTTGAAGACCCTTGCATTTCGCTTCTTCTAGATTTTATATGTGACGAGTGTAATCACCGATCGTAATTCCTTCTTCGGAGCACCATGGAGTTTGCTTAAGGCCTCCCAATAATCAAGCATCGTAGGCAGCCAGATCCCAGGTCGCGAGAGAGGTTTGGGCAGGACAACCAAGGGAAGGCGGCGCCCCAAATCCGCGTTGAGAATATGCATTCGAATAGCAGATGCCTGACCGTTTCTAGGGTTGATTTGCAAAGCTAGCAGAGCGGCTGATGGGGCCATCCGCGGATGGGAAGGCAATCCGAGGTCCAGAGCATGGAAAAAAATTTCAACGAAATTTCAACGAAATTTCAACGAAATTTCCGAAATTTCGCAAATTTCGGTGGGTCCCGAAATTTGCCAAATTCGGTCAAAAATTTCGGTTTGACTAAAATTTGAACAAATTTGGTCAAAATTTAGTCAAAAATTCAAATTTGGTCAAATTTGATCAAATTTGACCAAATTTTGATTAAAATTTAAACTGATTTTCGGTAGTGCTTTCCGAAATGATTTTCGAAATTTCCGAAATTTCGGTAATTTCGGTGGGTTCCGAAATTTTGGAAAAAACGAAATTTTTTTCCCTGGTCCAGAGCCTATTTTGCACCGGTAGCAAGCAAAGAAGCGGAATTTGGGAAGTGTTGTGCAGACATCCCAGACGAAGTGGCCGAAAGTACGTGCAGGGAATGGAACCAGGAACTGCACCCTATATGCCGAACCAACGGAATACATCTCGTTGGCAATAAGGTCCAAATGATACTGTCTGGGGTAGCAGACTGGAGTTGGCGGTTCTCAAGCATGTTCCAGACGCGAACGAACTCGGCGATGTGCTCCACCGTGAAGAGGTCAAGGCTCAGATCCAAGCATCCGTCCAACCAGGCCGATGACCAGAAGGTTGCTTTCTGGCCGTCCCCGATTTTGATGCGGGTGACAGCATTGAGGAGTTGTCTGTCGGACTCATCGCACGGGGTTCCAGTCCAATCCAGGGCTTATTTGGCGCCAACTACTCAGTAACACAGCCAGCAGTGTCTGGGGATCAGGGCGAATTTCTCCAGATTTAGGACGCTGAGCCCCCGAGTGTCTTTGGTCTACGCACCTTCAGCCAGCTGACTTTGCATTGCCCTCCCAAAACGGAGTCGCCTCCCGTCCAGACGTGCTAGATAATGAAACGATGCGTCTCTGTGGTCATTCAGAATTGTCACTCGAAAAGAGAGTTGCTGAAGCTCTTTCTGATCATTGGTTGATTAACATTGTACACCAAATCTTGGGGTTTTATTCCAAATCTATCGAGGTGTACTGGTCAACTGGAACTCTGCAAACTGGTCAACTGGAACTCTACAAACAAGTTTGCTTGCTATGTTGATTCGAGAAAATGCCCTCGAGATACATTCTGGGAAGGCATAAGGAGAGCATAATGGATGAGTGATCAGAGAACCAATCACGGGCTAAATTTCTAGAGTAGATGCAAGAACAACAAACGTACACGATGCTGACTACACTGTTTAGTTGATTTTAGAGACTACTCCCTCCGTTCCAAAATATAAATCGCGCATGCATTCCAAGATTTGCTATTAGACTTATAATATTTTGATTATGTGATACAAAAGTGATATTGTTGGATTCGTTTTTAAAAGCACTTTTCAATAATATTATTTTTGTATCATATAACTAACATATTATGGATCTAATTGTAAATCTTGAGATGCATGTGCAACTTACATTTGGAACGGAGGGAGTAATTCATACTTCTGAACTATAGTTGCGAACCAACGTCTGTAAATTTCGCAGAACTTCGAGCGATATAGATTAGTAGCAATATAGTGCAAAAATGTAGTTCAACTACCCATGGAGAGGCACTCCGACAAAGAAATTACTGGTACACAACTCAAGCTATCATCAAATTAAAGTTAAAGAGAAGTAACAGCCAACACGAAGATGAGCATAGGCTCGTGACAAAGTGCAAAATCAAACGTACTGAAATTATCGGCCACAAGCATGAATTTTCAGACAAAGTCAGGCCAACTGCAGATTATTTGCATCATTGCAGTATGCACACTAACCATTTGCATGAACTTCAACGCAAAGTATAACATCACTCACTGCAAAAGTGCTGATCTGCCCAAAACCATTGAGGTTAAAAGTCATGACAGCTTTGTAGATGAACAAAAACCAGTTTATGGAGGATGTGGTTAGCTTCACATAATCACAGGCAATATGTTTTGCGAATTAAACTAGCTACATAGCGTGAATATTCCAGGATGGCGTGCTACAAAATTGATCAACGAAAAAAAAATTAAAAAGAAGTTGAAGGAACCAGGATCAGCATCCACTCTTTCACTTGAGTACGAGCATAAACGTTGTGCACATCTCCACTTCGAGGAGATGATAGTCTATTTATTTCTAGATGCTACCTATACCTTTGTACAAAGTCTGAGTTGTTTGACCTTTCACTAGCGCTTGCAATTCTTACAATAGTGAAGATCTTTTTTCATTGGAGCAGCACAATGGTAACAGAAGTACTGTTTACACCTTCAAAACAGAACAAACAAAAAAAATCTGTTAGTGACATGAAGTCTGGAAAAATATCAACAACAACATATCAATACGTGTTTACTGTTTACAGAACCTGTAAGATTTTATTGCAATAACATATTACATATGTAAATCTGAGCTTTGTAAATAGTATTTTCCCTAGTGTTTGATTCCACATTAAAGCAACTACAATTAACCTGATATTTTCTTGCCAGCTGGCAGGTAGTCTCGAGTTCGTGACTCATAGTTAAAATTGTTGGGACAAATTGTGGCAGCAGAAATCTACTGGAAGACAAGCTAAAACAACAAACTCCCAATTGGAACTAGCAAAAACCAAATTTCGAGAAACACAGCAAAAACAATGCTATAATTTCTACAAGCATATAACTTGATAGGACACAATGCTAAATTGTCCAGCCATTATACCTGATCCAGGTCCTCACCACATCTGACAAGCTACTGGCTGTTACAACTGGTTTCCATGTGAAATAGATTCGTAGTTGGTTTAATAACCTACTCGCGGCTCTTATTTCTATCAAATTACCTCTTCACCTATAGTCTATAAAAGGTTGACTAAGGGGTTATCACTTGAGACATGCATAGTGAAAAGCTGTCAAATACTCCCTATTTTACAAAAATAGTAACTTTTCAAGTTTTGTTGCAAAATATAGGGCATGCATGCAAAAAGTAATTGTGCTTTTCCTGTTTTATCCTCATTTAGTTACCCTCAATTTTCAACATTCTCACATATGTAAGGGGGTAGTTAATCATTTGCCCATATTTTTCCTTGAATTGATGACATCATTATCAGTGTGCCTGGTCAAAATAACTCGGGGGAGTATATTGAACATTGCCCTATGAGAACAGCTATTAGTAAGTAAAAAAGTTTGTCAAAAAGGTCATAAACCAAGTCAGTTGCTAACCATATCAGTAAAATGTTCACCCAACAGGTAGCAAAACAATGGTAGGATTGCACCTACATAGTAAGCATTAGCAGAGCTACAGACTGGAGGACTTGAACAGTACAATATGTTCTTTGAACTTTGTAATCATGGTCATCTTTCAACAGCATCAAACATGGACTGCTAATATCACTGTCACCAACAGAAATAGCTGAAGGTGGAGAAAGGAAGATTCGACATGTGTAAACTGAAGGGCAGATTCTATTTTCTTCCATCAGAGTGGTGGTCGCTATCACCCCTTTCTAATCCCTAACAACAATTAGTCTCCCTCATCTCTTTTCAGTGTGGACGGACAATTGAAAGAGGAAAATTTTGACTAACTTCTATCTCTACTCTATCCTTTTGCCTTTCTATTCCAAGAAAGAGGCACGAGTTGCAAGAGGAACATGATAAGATAGATAAACTACCTGCATTTCATGAGCAAGCACCCCTCAATCCTCGAGACATACATCTTGCAATTGGGGCACCTCTGCCATTTCTTCTTGTCAGCCAGCTTCTTGAGCATCAGATCAACCTCCCCCTTCTCGTCATCCCCAAGCTTCCTTAACTCCTTGCACTTGATCCCCTCATGCCACGGCACACGACACTGGGCGCAGAACATCCGATGGCAGTGCGGGCACTCAGTCTCCCTGATCTTCACCGTGCCATCATTGTCTTTGATCAGCAACGCCGAGCAATCCTTGAACGGGCAGTAGTACTTCTGATTCCCCAGCGCCAACTCGCACAGAGTAACACTCCAGCGATCGAACAGCTCCTGTGGAATGATATCTCGGCACGGTTCAATGTCAACGAAGCCCTCTATGCATTCAGGGTCAGGGCATCCTATCAAGTCCACGTTCTCGCTGACCTTGGCAGCGACGTACCGCCCAAACGCAACTTTTGCAGAAGGCGTGCGCACAGTGGCTCACAAGGAACTGCTCGTTAACCTGAACTTTCTCCATGCAGATGGCGCACTTGAAGCGGTTGCGCTTCCGCCGCTTCTTCTTCGAATCGCTCGGTTCATCTTCCACATTGCGTCAGATCAGAGCAATTAGGCAGCTAGCAAGTGAATCCTACGCATCTACGTATCAAGACCGAAAAGTGAATCTGTAAATGTATACCTTCCGATGATAGCTTGCGCTTGCCCTTGCGGTCGGGAGGGGATTCTTCGGTAGATTCTCGGAGGTGCCGGCGATGGCGGGTCCAGAGGGGGAAGGGGAGGCGGAGGAGGAAGGGATGGTGGTTGGGGCGCGAGAGGAGTCGATGGAGAGGAGGATGGCCTGCTGGATCTGGATCTCCTCGGGATTGTAGGAGGCGCTGAGGAAGGATATGCCGTCGTCCTCGTCGGAGGAGATGTAGATGGGAAAGTACGTGTCGTCGGCGGTGGCGGTGGCGGTGGTGGAGGCCTCCATCGCCGGCGAGGGGTGGTGCTGAGCCAGCAGCGGCGGTTCGTGTTACTTCCGATCCGTTTGGGGATGGGGTGTGGGGCCGTTTCAGTCAGAAGGTTGGTGAGCCGGGGATTGTGGGACGCGTGGACGGCTCGGATTCTGTGATGCGAGAGACGGAGAGAGAGAAGGGGGAATCTATACGTTATTTAATTTTCGTTTTATTATATATGTTTCTAATATTGAATTATATGAAATATGTTGAACTATACACGGCTCAAGCACCATGCTTTGCTTTTGTTTCCTAAGCGGGGGTACAAGAATTCTAGTAGATTCTAGGCTACTGTCGAAAAAAGAAACTATTATGCCCCCTTCTAGACGGCTTCGGTTTGTGCATAAACCGGTTTTGAGCTTAATGGTGTGAGGAAACTGCGTGTGTGGAAAAGCTTGAGAAGCCCCACCTTCACCTTCTAAACGGCTTCTGAGATTGAGCTTATAGGCAGAGGTGAATTGTGGAAAGTCTGTAGTACCCTTTGCCTTATTCGGTTGCATATAAAATTTGTACAGCATCATTAGCAATGTTAATACATGACAATGACCTTAATTAACAAAAAGAATAGAAAAATTCATCACATTGTACATGATCCAATACAAAAATAAATAAAAAACTTGACTACATTATTGCAATTCTGTTCTTCTACCATAAGTGGAATTAACATAAATCATAGCTCTCGCATCTCATTCTTCAAGCACATGAGATAATTCAAGTGTAAGTCTTCCGATGCATATATCAATAAGTCCGATGCTTGTCAAAGCAGATCATCAATAGCCAACAATTTCTACACTGCATACACACATGCACATGAAATTATCAAAAAGAAATTCATAATCCACATCAGTACACATCGATTTTTCACACAAATTAACATGCATTGGACCACATCAGTGCATTCCATGACGAATCCGGCGACGAGCTCGAGAAGAAGCCGGCAGGCGGTCAAGCCTGCAGCGGGGATCTTTCTTGGAGGGGATGGAGCTCCGCCAAGCGAGGCGGCGGGGGGAGGTGGCCGTTGGGCGGCGAGCCGGACGGTGGCGGAGGCGGAAGGGGAGGGGCGGCGTGTGGCGTACCCGGTTTTAAGGCCGGATACTCCCTTGTGATTACTGTATCGGTCCCTGGATCAGTAGCCGGTACACACAAGTTAACCTGTTTATCATTGACATACATACGAATTTAAGTAAACAGACCGTCAAGGTCGATATCTGATACCTATAGCCCAATGGCTATAAATTTGTAGCGGAAAGACAAGCGATGATGTGGCCCAGCAGTATGCCGTACCCAACAGGCAACTGACTGGGGTTACGCCCTAGCTGTCCTGGTCGTAATCATATCTTCGGAATTGATGTCTCCTTCGTCTGGCCAAATCAACAAGCCAGGTGAGTATGTTGAATGTACTCGCAAGCTATTCCAACAAGAGAATTATACAACAATATTTCATGCAAGGTGTAATTCAAGGAATAGCTCTATCCTAAGTTGCTTGTTGTGCGGAAATGTAAGTTTTCAATTTAAATATGAGAATAGTAGATTCCCAAGCAGTTTTGTAAATCAGAGCAATTCAAAACAACAAACTTCTCTTGAGATAGACCCAGCTACCTCCTTTTTATCACTGGTGAGGACTCAGTCCATACTACCCCGGGCAGTATGACTAGCCTCCTCATTTCATTGCTCAGCTTGTACTATCCCGGATAGTACAGCTGGCCTCCTCAACGCAGAGCTCAGCCCGTGCTATCCCGGATAGCACAGCTAGCCTCCGCTTAACTCAATGCTTAGCCCGTACTATCCCGGATAGTACGGCTAGCCTCCTTCTCCTGCAATTCCTTACTACCAGCCGTGAAATTACACCCTGTGGACACATCATGCCCACGTCCTTAATCCCTTTCCCAAGCTTTCACAAACAAAACTTAGTCTAATCGGTGTGTGGCCTTGCCAGTTCGTGTCCATGACCGAGGACGCGGCTTTTTGAATAGTTTTTAACACTCTACAGAGGTTGTACGGCTTTACCCACAAGATGTAAGTCCCCTTGTTGCCAGAGCTCGATGAGCACACTTCACGAGGTGTGCCGGCAGGGTTATTACAACGAGACATTCGCCCGCTTCCATACTAGAGCTGGACCCGCTAGGTGGTAACCCAACTTTTGTGTCCCAGACCAAAATGGGACTCCCTACCTTTGTGTCGCATCCACCCCAACCGCCCAGCGGTGGTGGATCTTTAGGACTTTAACCACCTAGTCACATACTTCTTACTTCCCACGAGTCCATACCCTAATACTTACCGGGGTACCAAGCCAAGTCCTTCCCATAAAGGACATGTAGACGTACGGTGAAGGAACTGGTTTAGCGGCACTTAAGCTCGGTCCTTAACTGATTTGAGCAAGACTCCATTCCTCGACCCATGTTCGTCCCAAACGACCATGCCATCATCAGATACTCTACAGCCCCAGGCTGCCCTTAGCATTCTTACCCGAATCAAAATCATCTCTAGTTTTATTTGGGTTTCGACAAACATTTCTTTCAAATGCCACCTCGGACAACGTGCTATCCGAGGGTTTTATTTCCCATGTCCCAGGGTTTTTGTGAGCACCGATCAAATGTTTAGTTTTGAACTAAAGCGGGTCTAAGCATGACTAAAGCCTATAGCCCTAATACTTTTGTCGGCCGTGGAACAACCGACTAATACTCCTAGGGTTACAAGGATCGGATATTCGATCCTAAGTCATATGCAGCTATGGGGTATAACTAGGTCTACATAAAATACCGTTGATATCCACATAGCATGCAAGTTTCACAAACAAAATAATTAAATTTCACACATATAGGATTCAACATGATCAAGGTGGAAATGCTTGCCTGGCAAATGGGCCGAGTCTCGGTCCTGAACTTGATACGACAATGGTCCGGGATCCTCCACGCGGTGTCGCCTATCGTCGGTATCTACACGTCGAATGAACGGCGAATAAATCAACAATGCGAGGAAAAGCCAAATGAGCGCCAACATACACTTATAAATTTGAACACCTAGTTGTTTATTAGGGTTTGCAAAAGGCGAAAAGACTTAACTTCCCATGCAATAATGATTTTCCGCAGAAGGGGGAAACCCTAGCTTTAATTGATTAATAATGTATTAATATCTTAGAGGCTCTTAGTAATTACTCTGTTTAAGTTTGAAAGGATCGGTATGACTATTAAAGTATTCTGGAGATTTTGTTAACCCAGCTTTTGTAGTTAGATATCATGCCATAAGTATTTGAGGGATATGGGGTTATCAGTGTTTTATACTCCTTTTGCTTTGAAACATAAAATATTGGGATCTTATCAACCTACTGGAGTAAAAAGGGGTGGGTTTGTTTTTAGGGGGTCTTAGGAAAGAATTGATGGTCTTGGGCTATATTTGAGAAAGTATTTATACTACAACTATATTTGAATCGGATTCATATTTGTAACTCAGTTAAATTCCAAAAATCATGTAATCGGTATGGATAGATAGATTTGGATTTTAGAAGTATGTAGGAAAAATAATGGGTTTAATCGGAGTTACGATGAAAGAGGTATGAGCTTCCGAATTTCTACCGGGAGAGAAAAAGAGAGAGAGGGCTGCCAGAAAGAGGGGAAACATGATGACGTGGAAAGCGAACTTTGGAAATATGCCTTCAGCGTTGGAAGATGGAATCAGAAAGCACTTGGGGAATATTGCGCTTTCCCTCCAAGTTGGCGTATTCTAGTTTGAGTGGCAAGAGAAATGCGCATTCGCGAACGGAAGGCGTACTCCCCGGAATACGCTTTTCTTTCTCTTCTTTCTTCTTATTACCTCCGACGGTGGGACCGGCTGACCGTGGCTGTCAGTGGCAAGCACTGGACCGATCGATTTTTTAACCGCTGGTCATGTGTTTAAGTCAGCTGTTAGGGAAATGAACCGGGAGTAGATGGCGGGTGGCGAGGAATGGCTGACCCAGCTAGTTTGTGCGGCGCTTGGGGCGAGCTCAGCGCGGTGCTTGGGAAGCTCGGTGGAGGAATGGGGAAGATAGGCTCTCGGTTGGCGGTGGGAGAAGGGGAGCAGAGTCGCGCGGCGAGCTGGTGACATCGGTGGAGAATAGATGCAGCGGCGGCGATTCGGTGGAGCAATCCCGAGGAGCTTCTCGGCAAGGGGAGGGGCGGTGGAGGAGGAGCTTGAGCTCAGTGGTCCGAGCCCGGCGGTGGGGAGACAAGCTAGGCACCGGCGGCGATGGTCCTCGGCCGCGGCGGAGCAAGGAGCTGCTCGGGGCGTTCTCTCCGAAGTACTCGGCAACGGTCCCGAGGCGACGAGGAGTGGGTCCGGCGGCGGCGGCGGGTGGCTTGCTTGCCGAGCTTTATGGCGGCGCGCCTGGGATGGCTCGGTAGCTGCAGCGACTGAGGAGGCTGTGGATCTCGCCCGAGCTCGGATAGGTGCGCTCGGCTACTTGGTTTGAGAGGAAAATGGAGGTGGTATGTGGGGAAGAGGGAAGAGTGCTCACCGGAGGAGGAGGGTGGTGCCGACGTGCTTGAACCGGTCGGGGCGGCCGCTCGGGGAACTTCACCGAAGCGCTTTGAGTTGCCTCGGCGGGAGGGGCGGCTCAACGCTCGGTTTGAGGGGCAGGAAGAGAGAGTTTGGGAAAAATGCTCGGTTCTAGCTTGGCCGAAGGAGCGGAAAGAGGGCCATGGTAATAAGGAGGGGAGCGGAGGGGAACTCAGGCAGCTCGGGTATGAAGTGTTGGAGTAGCTCGGGTAAGAGGGAGGTAGGGAATGGGAGAGGAGGGAAGGAACTCTGGTTTGAACTGAAGAAGGAGCTCGGGATTGAGCTTGGGGAGAGAGCTTGGAGAAGGACAATGGCTCGGAAGCTTGAACAGAAAAGAATGGAGCATCTCAACTCAAGAGGAGAAGTAAGCAGAGTAAGAGAGCTCAAGAAGAGGACTCTAGAGCAGCTCGGCTTTGGGAAGGTAGCAGAGTGAAGAAGAGAGTGAGGATTAGGGGAGCTCGGCTGGTGCTATGGAGGTGAAGAAAATTTAGGGGAAGGAGATGGAGCTCGGGAATGTGAGTCCTGGATAGTTGAGATAAGAGAGAATATTGCAGCGGGTCCTGCCTGTGCTGGTGCTGTAGCTGCACAGCAAAGTCAGAGGAGTTAGGCACCGAATTCATGCAGAGAGGATGGCGTGGCATGGAGGAGCAGGGCTGGGGCTTGGGGAAGATTCTGAGACAGTGAACAAGGAGACAAGGAGGAGGTAGATGATGGCAGGAAAGTGAAGGAAAACTCAACTAGATGTTAGTATAGGTCAAGGAAGGATGGGACGGTGGTGAGAAATGTGTTGGTGCATGGCTGTTGGAGAGCAGTGAAGTTAGGCACCGTTTTGCTGCGGTGAAAAGAAATGGCAGGAGGTACAGTGCACTATTGATGGAGAATAGAGGAGGGAGAGTGAGAAGTAAAAAATGGGTGTCAGTCCTTGCTGTGGATGTATAGTAAAAATTAGGCACCGATTTCAGGGGAAAGAATGGCGTGGCAAGGAGGAGCAGTGCAGCTGCCGCTGGTAGGAGTTATGAGCTTAGGTATGATGGGAAAACCGAGGAGGAGCTTCACGAATATCTGGCAGATTTTTGCCTAGGGTTTCATTATGATTTTATGCGGAATACACTTTAGGGCCAAGGTGTTCGATAGGGTTTTCTCGAGATTTCTGAACTGGACATGTTCATGTTTTTGCATAGATGCACTCCTAAATATGTGAGGATCATTGTGCGATTTTATTAAAAATTTTAGAAATTATTTCTAGGGGTTGTAGTACAATGCTCATGTTTGCCCTAGAGTTTATCAGGTATTTTTGAACTGGTCATTCCTTTTGTAGGTTTGGGTCGAAGATAATTTTAGGATGTCTCACGAATTTACTCAGAATTTTTAGAAAGGCCGGGGAGTGATAGATCTCGCGATTAGGGCTTTGGAAGGGAGGGGCTTTAAATAGGAAAGAAGGGATCGGGGGTTTGGAACTAGGGCTTCGGAGCGCGGCAAGGGGTGGAGAGGATATGGAAACTCGCGGGAATCCTTTCATCTTGTTTTGGGACCAGCCGTTGGTAGGGTACCGTCGATACATATCGACGTATATGGTGTATATATGGCATTAAGGTATTCTCGCGTTATGATTTTAGGGTGCATGTGCATATATAAAAGCAGTATATATATGCATACACTCACGATATGACCTGGCAAGGTAGATGGCAGAAGATCATGTTATTCAGAAAAAGTTTAGGACATATATACGTTTAAATTTCACAAGGGTATCGCGTGGTAATTAGCTGTAATTATGGTCTAGATTATACCATCTAGGAAAAAGGGAGGGGAAACAAGGGCGGAAGGTTTTGGTTTGCTTTGCCTTAGGGTTTAGCATGATTTGAGTTAAAGTTTTTAATCAGGTATATTTCCGTTAGCGTTATTAACAAAAAATAATTTTGAAAGCCCTAATTTTCGAGTTTTGGAAAATCAGGGTGTGACACGGCGGCAGATACTCGTGGGCTTGGACCGGCGGGGGAGGACGGGCTGGCTCGGGGGGCACCTCGGGAGGCTTGGACTGGCTGGGGCGGAGGAGGGCAGCACCGACCGGGGAGGAGGAGGGCGAGGCAGCCGGGGAGGAGGAGGGCGAGGTGGACGGGGGCGGAGCAGATCCGGGGCCAGTGGGGGAGGAGGGCGAGGCGGCCGGGGAGGAGGAGGGCAAGGCGGGCGGGGGCGGAGTAGATCCGGAGCCGGTGGGGGAGGAGAAGGGCTGCGGGCTGGCGGTGGGAGAGGCGGTGCTCGGGGACCTCGAGGCGGCCGACGGAAGGAGGGGCCGGCGAGCAGATCCGGTCACCTCGGGGGAGTAGGGGAGGAGGGGCCTCGGTGCCCTAGCTGGCTAGGGCGAACGAGGACGGACGAGGGCGCCGGCGGGGAAAGAGCTCGGGTCTAGCGGCGGGGGATGTGGACGGAGGCGGGTGGGAGGCGGGGGAGGCGGCCGGGAGGTCGGGGGGAGGTGGCCGGAGGCGGGGGAGGTGGGGAAGGCGGACGGAGGCGGGTGGGAGATGAACGGGAGGGAGGGGGACGTGGGGGAGAGGTGGGGAACGGGGAAGGGAGGGTTTGGGGGTTTAGGGGCAATTGCGGGTAATTTGTTTCAAAGTGACATGGGTAGTTTCGTCACTTCAATGGGCAGCGCATGAGAGAAGTTCGGGAAGCACCAAAAATACAGCTTCCTCCCACCAACAAGAAAACTGAGGTGCTTAAAATTTAAGCACAAGCCCAAATAACCTTTCTAAAGGGCTTATGGCTTCCTAGGGCCATAAGCTGCTTGATAAGCCCTCTAGAAGGGGGCCTATATGTCTGTCTATTTTACTTCTAGTATTACCATGTCTCACAACCATTGAAGGTTTTAGGCTATACACATCTAACTCATAAGTCAAAAATAATTTGAGATTTTCACTGACACGCGCCCAACTTTTAACTAAAATAATTTGAACTTTCCATCGACCCACATCCAACTTCCAACTATTATAAATTTGAACTCTCAACTTTTAAACTCCACAAAAACAGACTAAGAAAGGGAAGGAGAAAGAGAAGGGGCGTTGGGGAGTGATGGCTCAAGGGGACGGAGAAGAAAGGAGACGAGCTTGAGGAGTGCAGATGCTCTTGTGATCTTGGGGAAAGGAGGAGGAATGGTGAGATAACTACTTCTAGCTTGCTCGATGCAATTACTAGGGGATGGAGGTGGGCCCCACGTAGTGAAAACGATGCGGTCGGAGTCGCCACAAACCCAGTCCTTCACAAAATATGATTTTCGTCAAGACAAACAAAAATATAAGTGTGCAACATGAGCAATCAAGGTAAGAACAACGATAGAGTAAAAAATTTGGCTGATAGCCTTAGGGCCTCTTTGGATTTTAGGAATAAAAGGCAGAAGAGTAGGAAATTATAGGAATACAAAAACACAAGAATTTAATAGGAATGCAAGTGCAAAACAAAGAATTTCAAAACATAGCAAAATTACGAGAATAATCGTTTGGATGGAACATAGGAAAGTGCCTCGATCATACTCGAATTAGTGGAAAAAAGAGGTTAAAACATATGTGGAAATTCCTATAAAATTGTGGCATATGAAAGCAATCCATATAAATTTTGTAGCATTATTCCTATGATCTAAAAGGCATCTAAATAAAAAATACCTAAGGATTGGAATCATAAAAAATTGTTATAAAATTCATACGATCCAAAGAGAGCATTAAAGTACACCTACAAGCACAACCTAGGCCAATCTTGTTTACAAACAAGCTATGTGATTGTCTATTTCTTAGTTGCCTAAAATTTGCTTAACTCTCAACCACTTTTTTAAGCTTTTGGATCAACATCTAACCATCCTCATCCCCACCTCACTCTAATATAACCTATAGACTAAAAATTGCAATAATTTTTTTTATTAAAATTGCACACTTTCAGAACTGCAATTTTAGGCTAAATAATGTGTAATTTTTGTGACTTCAGATTTACGAATGTTGTCGTTGTCAAGAACGACTTAGAGAGAGAGGGGGTGCATGTGGGACAGAGATTAAATATCAAGAGTATTGAGTAAGAAAAATGGTGTGAGCGACGACCGTGATGCTACATGTGGACCACTAACATGACTGGCACAACAATGTTTCTTAACTGGATTCGTCTTTGAGGAGGCATAGTCCCATTGAAGGGCGTAACTTTAGATTCTCGGATCCTCAACTAGAATAGCATCTTCGGACTTTAGGACTTCTCTCGTGCCTCCAAGGTGACTTTTATAGCCAAGAGGAGGAGGCAAAAGGCTCACCATGTCCTTGGAAGGAGGGAGAAATAGGGATAAACTAGTCTTATTTGGTCTGTAAACTAAATGCATAAGAAGGAAGAGAGTAATCTATAGTTTATGGTAGATCATGAGCTTGATGGCTCTTTCCTTCTTGTAGGGTTTTTTTTATCATGAGTTTTTTCTTGACCCGATAGTTGACTTCTTATTTTCTTTTTCTTTTTCTTCGGCCCTTGGTCTTCCGGAAGTAGAGTCCCCTAGTTACGGGTCCGGTTTATCCTTATATTAGTAGCCTCCTTAACCGGTGAACGTGACATGATGGCCATTGGGTAGATAAAGGATTCTTCATAAGAGGTTGCATCTTTTGTTGGTGGTGCAACCGTGAAATTAATACTCCACCTTATGGTAAAACCAAGGATATATAACCCGTGGTAAAACTACGGCAGGTGAAATTCCTTAGCCAACCCGTGGTAAAGTTGGAAATGGTGTAAGTTCCAAGTCTAACCCATCGGATGTCACATGGCCCATATGCAGTTCGTTGGCCCATTAAATCCTCAACCCGTAAAATCGTCTTGCCCGCAGCCCATAGTAAGCTTCCGATGCTTTTTTTGAAACTACAGATTTTATTACCGGATTGTTCATAGGCAGGTTACAGAGAGAAGTGAGTATTGGTACTCACTTAGATTAACTAAAGCCTTTTTAACTCGGCAGTCATCTCTAGAATGATGACATCCCATACAAGTATAGATACAGGATTGAGCATAAGACACATTGTATGCATCACGAGCTTCCTTATGAGCAAGCTTGTTTAGTTCTTTATTGATGTGGAGGACTGTTGCATTTCTATGTCTTGTGATTTGAACAAATTCCTTAACTTGTGGTTTTATCTCCCAGTTTTGGACTTGATCATCTACCTGGGCTCTACGCGCTTGGATTGCCACCGTTTGGTTATCTAACATGAAGTTTGGTTCCTGCAAAGAAAGAAGAGCAGCAATATGTGCCGCCAACATCAATCCTTTCGCCTCCGCCTGCAAAGCAGAAGTGGCTTGTGTTTTTGCCTGAATGAAGATGGCGTGCTGAGGCTTGGATGCAGGGTTATGGATGAATATGCCAATACCTGCTGTTTCTTGTGTACCTGTAGGAATAGAGGCATTCATACCTTTTTTCCACGAGGCATCAACGTATATGTTAGGCCCTTTTATGATTCTGCGTTTGTCAAGGACCAACACTTCTTGCTTCTTTGTTTGTGTTTCCTGTAAAACAATTTTATTTTCAGCTGCCTCCACATGAAGCATGGCTCTGGAGACATGTATAACCTGCATTGGTTTCCATTCATTTGAATTGAACAGCAGATCATTTCAAGCTTTCCATATGTTCCATAAAATAGTGAAAATTGTAGATAAAGCATCTTGGTTATTATACTCTGAGATCATCCAGTGTAATATGTCCTGAATCGTCTGATTTGCTGTGAAATCTATTCCTTCCACTCTAAAACCTAATGGAGATATGAACCAAACAATTTCTGCAAAATGACAAGTAAAGAAAAGATGGATATCGGTTTCTTCTAGCCCACATCTTCTGCACTTACTTTCAATATGCTTAGATCTTGATGAGGCTCTCATTCCTGATGGAATGGCATCTCTTAATATTCCTGATGGAATGGCATCTCTTAATAGTCTCCAAGCAAAAGTTTGAACTCTTGGAGCAACTATTCTGTTCTTCCAAATAGCCTGCAGCATGTTTCTAACATTGAGTGTAATAGAACTTGTAATAGGAACATTTGCTGACCTGTATTGCTGGGCATAACATCTGTAAGCACTTTTTGATGTGCATGCACCATTTGCTGTATGAATCCATATTAGTTCATCTTGCTGATTCACTGCATTAATGGTTAGGCTCATAATATCCTGAGCAAAGGAATCAGAAAAGATATGGAAAAGGAGCTCTTGGTTCCAACTTTTATGATCAGGATTCCACAAATCAGAAATAATAGCAGGAAAAACATATCCAGGAGATTGCTCTTTGACATGATCATATATGTGTTTCCATTTAGGACACCAAGGACTAGTCCAGATACAAGATCGTGTGGTACTTGGCTATGCGGGAGATTAGAGAACCCAAGTTTTCCTTCAAGCTCCGTTGTGGCCGCCGGCGGAAAGGTGAGATAATGACGTCCTCTACACTCCCCCCACTTCGCCGTTGACCGGATACGTGCTAAGGGCGCGTGGCCGTCATCCCTTGGCTCCGTAAGCCTATAAATTGAGCACCTGAGCGCTGAGCACCACAGCCAGCCCCCTTCTCCTTCCCTACCGATGGCTCGTTCGTAGGAGGTGAAGAGAAGGAGATCGGTGTCAGCCCCGATTTCGGGTAGGCACCAGCTCGGAGTAGCTCTGTTCTTGAGGAATCGTTCTCGTTCTGTTCTTGCTCTCCGACAGTGTCGTTGTTACTCTGTTCTTGTTCTCGTGCTGCTCTTGTTCCTCGGCCTCTTGTGGCGCTGTCGTTGGCGTCGGGAAACAAAACGTGGTGACGGCGACGAAGACACGGCGCGTCGGAGGCTGGAGGAGAGGCACAGTCGGTCAGACGAACATCAATTCCTGTGTATCGTGGTGAGCCTCTGGGGGCGCGGCACACCTGCTCCTGTTCGGTTCGGTGACCGTGGCCACCATTGTGTGGCGTCAGCTCCGCTCTTCGGTCTAGGAGTGTAAAGCTCACGCTAGGAGGTTGTGAGGCATGTGCGCGGACTCGCGTTGAGCGTCAACACGGCCAGGGGCGGGCGCGGAGCTCGTTGAGCGTCAACATTGGCGTGCTCTGCCGTGAAGGACGTAGCGCTCTGTTCTTCTTGTATTCTGGCAAGGAGAACTTGACAAAAATGTTCAGTTACCCCAAACTGAGGTTTTAAATAGGACGGAGATGACGCGTTTGTTGTTCTGAAGATGGTTGATTTTAACACCAGCCGAGTCTGATAGGGTTTTCATAAATTCGGAGGTCACATGAATATAAGTGTTGGATCTCGAGAAGAAAATCTGCTCATTTAGGATTGATTATACGGTCTGAACACGCATGGTGTATATTTGGTTTCTAGCTATAGGATCCCAATAGTTGTATCGAGATGTAGACCGCATGTAGCTATCTGAATTTTACCCACACTCTGTGTTGTATCGGCGAGCCCGTAGCGGGCAAAAGTGACCATGTGTGCTTGTTCTCTGCTTTGCTCATACTGGAACTCTTGCCAAGATGCGCGCATACATAATTTATGTGTGTCGATCCAACCAAAGTACTAGTCGATGGAGCACATCAAGCACGTCCATGTGAATTGTGATTCTCATGCAGACGTGTGTGTGTGTGTTTTTAGAATCCCGACAAGGCAATAGCTTGGTGAGCAGAGGAATGACTCCTAATTTCTCCTTCCGAAACTTAGGTAACAATGCAAGTCAACAACATTGTTATTGCTTCTTTAGCATATGACAATTGCAAGCTGCCATTTTCTCACATGACTGGTAGACGTTCTTTTTATGGGTTAGTTGAAGATCATCCAGTAGCAGCTGCAGCTAGTAACTGTGGTGCCTGCCAATAATCAAAGCTGCAGGAAGATGTTCATCGTGGCGTCATGCTGACCTCAGCCTGTACTCGTCGCCGTTGACTCCACGCAGTACGCACATGCACTGGCTTTGGTCTCTTTTTAATTTCGACTCGTATACCATCATATGTGATGTATACTTATAAGTGAAGCGGGCGGGCTTTCAATCACATTTTAGCTTGACGTTCTTCTTCTTCTTGGGGGTCGACTTGAACACTCTCGCATTCAATTAGCATGGCGCAGAGACGCGGTGGGATGCCGATCTGCTGCGGTTGGGATGCATAGGTGGTTATGACTTGATCCTCTCTTCTCTTTCAAGCAGTGAGCTTCTGATCGGCGGACGGAGGGCGTCCTTTGATATTCATGAAGATCTGGGTTGGTCTCATCTCATTTGGTCGGTGCCAGTAGTGCGCATGGAGGAGGGCGTTGAATTAAGAGCCTGGCAGAACCAGAGAGCGAGCGTGATAAACGCTCGCTTGTGATGGAGACGGCCTCCATGGCGGGGACTACGCTCGCCATGGTAGCATGCTTGTGGCCAAGATGGCACTCACGATAGAGGCGTGCTCTTGGAGGAGACAACACTACGGTGCTCGTGGTGATGGCGTACTCACGACGGAGAACACTTTTGTGACAAAGACATGCTCTCAGAGGAGACGACACTCGCGATGGAAAAGGTGCTTGTGACGACGATAGACCTGCTCTGGGCGGAGACGGCATTTATGACTGAGGAGTGCTATCGTGACGGAGATGATTCTCTCGACGGAGATGGTTCTCACGGCGGAAGCGTGTATTCATGGTGAAGACAGTGCGAGCTCACCACTGAGCTGGAGCTTGCTTCGGAGACGTATTCACGATGGAGATGACGCTCACATCTGGTGATGGAGATACGTTCTCAGTGGAGGTGATGTTTACAACGGAGAAAGTGCTTGTGACAAGGTGTGCTCACGTTGGAGACGACCCTCCCTACGGAGGCAATGCTCGGAAGTGTGCTCATGACAAAGATGGTTCTCACGGAGGATCAAGATTTACACAATCTTCTATTTATGTGGTCCAATTGTTGAGAAGGTTTCAATGACAGTGTGTATATATGTCTTTGCCATGTCTGTTTCTTCTCAATAACTTAATGATGCAGGTATCCACCATTGTATTGCATAACTCACGTGAATACGTGATAGGATTATATGGAAGTTTACTTTTGACGATGTATAGTATAGTATCCCGTATATGAGGAAGTATCCATATACGATTCTCTAGATTATCGGAATAAGAATACGTATCCGGTAAAGATCCCCAGGAGATAAGGTAACCTCCCATAAGGAGGAAGGACATCCCTTAAACTAGGAAGTCGATCCCGACGTTTAAGGAAGTCAGAGTCCTATTCGGACATAAATCCGTGTCCGGTACGACTCGGGGAGCCCTCTATAAAAGGATCAGCAATCATATAGAGGAGGGGAGGTCGGAGAAGTCTTTGAAGTCCCAGGAGCTTTCTGAAGTTTAAGAAGATAGACAAGCCTTAGAAACCTAAAGCCTAAAGCCATCCAGAAGTCCTAGCGATTCTCACGACAAGATCCGCCGCCTCGAAGGAGTTGAGCCCCGCGGAACTAGTTGAAATAGCCTCCGATTAGGTCTAGGATAGCCACTAACATACACATCATTTGTAAGACACTCTTTGATCAATATATACGGATAAGACGTAAGGTTGTTATCCTGAGGGAGGCCCGAACCTGTATAAAAAGGGTGTTTTCTTGTCGTCAGATCTCTTGGCCTTGTGCCCTAGGGGTCCCTACCCAACAATAAGTATCTCTCTCACGACTACCGTAAGATCAGCGATTTACCAATCGTCGACAACTTCTAATCGGGTTTATTCCGTAAAAGTAATGTATACAGTTTTATCCAATTATAATATCAGATTTCAGCATACAGTTCTCTGGCATTTGAAATTGCCTCTTAATATCAAGGTGTTTTTATAGTGTTTATGCAGAGGGGTAATTCTAACTAACAATAACCTTCTAAAGAGATAGTGGAGGGGTAGTCCGAGTGCTCCTTTTGCACAAAGGACGGGAGTATTTTTAATTTATTTTTTAATTGTGACTTAACTCTTTTGTTTGGCGGGTTGTGGAAATAGCTTTTGCGATATCTAAACCTTATGGTGTTTATCATATGATAGGAAACTGGCTTTTCAATATTAATACTCAGTTAAAACCTCTTCTTCATGTTGGCGCGGCGGCAATTATTTGGTCTATTTGGATATACCGCGATGACATTGTACTTGCCAAAAAGAGATCTAGCAATCTTGTGTAGATTATGTTTATGGCTACCAATTGGCTGCGGTCGTGGGCTACCCTACAGTGTAGCATATGACAGGAGAATATGCTAGGAGGATGCAGATGATTGGAAACTGTCACACCGGAGCTTTTTACTCACCATGGATGGCGGTCTACTAAGAGACTGACCACTTAGACCGCTTAAGTCTTAGCAGTTATTGAGTTGTAATTTTTATTCCTCATGTTGCAACCTGTATTTGGGAGTTCCTGTTTGTTTGCACGTTTATTTTGTCAAACTTTGTTATAATTGGCTGTGTGCACGTCAGTATAGAGGACGGGAGAGTTTCTTCTTATATTTTCTAACAATAAAAATAAAGATAGACACTCACACTTGTGTTCTCTTGTTCGAGATTACGCAGCGATTGATCTGCGTCGATTATACGGTACGACGACTACCAAAATCTTAACAATATGATCGCTAAATCGTACTGCTGGGGCGGGAGTACGAGTCAATCTGATCTGCTACAACTACAAAAAGAGGGGAAATTCGATCTTTCGGGATCTTGGGGCCCAAAACCTAGCGTAGAACACAGACGACAGGGCAATTATCCTTGAAGGACGTGCTTGTAAAACGGGCATGACCTATGACCGCTTTTCAGCTGACTTTGGATCTCTAACATGTAGGAATTATGTGTGTCCTGCAACTTTATTCAAATTGCTTGATATCGTTAATATTCGGAATACCTCATTATGGAAATATACATGTGTTACATGGAATTGCCATGATTAGTAGCATGGAATTTGTGCTTGCTAGAATATACTTAATGCATTGTTATGCTTAAGGAAGCTGGTTAATTATCAATGGAATACAATATGTATTTATCTCTTATATTGGAAAGACTACCCGGGTACATTGGTGATTGGAAGGAACTAGATCATGCACTTAGATTACAACCCTAATGTCGATCTACATAATTAGAGGAATTTAAAACTCTGCTATGGCGCTTTGCTCACAAGCGCGTGTTCCAGGGACTCAACAGATAGAATCCTTAAACAGATAGACTATATCGTGGTTGGTAGTTTAATCTGGACTCTGTTTGGAAACTAGTTTAAACAAACTAGGAATCTTATCTGCATAAGAGATAGACTCTTTGAAAAGGCAGTATAAGAAGGTCCCTACCCCCTAGCCTCAAATTTGTGATTTGTGAGCGGCACCACAGAAAAGCGCAGAGAAATAGGGGGTAGACCACAATTAGTTATTTTTCCAACATACCATGCCCTAATGTGCCCATCTACCGTCTTCTAGCCAGCTTGATGCCTATGTTTCTGCACTCCACAACATCACGCTGCGACTAGGAGCACATTATGCTTTCAATGCACCTGTGGTTGCAGAAATTCTTGATCCATAATTCCAACTACCCAGGAGCAGTACTAGCCAGGTGTACTGATCTTTATTGGTCATCTGATATATGATGTCTACCGACCGACCGACCGATCCAACGCGAGACACCAGGAAGCTGCTCGTGCGCCCGTGCAAGGCCCGCACCGCACAACCGAGGGAGTGGGTAGGAGACCACGGCGCAACCTCGCAAACTAAAACAGCTGTTGCGGCCGGGAGAACGATCGAGACGGATGAGGGGTGCTAAGCGGAGCGGGAGCGGAGGTCCACCGGGACTCCGGGACAGATGATGGATGGAGCCGATCGGATGGGATCGCACTCGATCGATCGCATGCACCCACGCGGCGCGGCGCGGTGCGGACCCGGCCGGACGCACGAGCCGCGCCGCGCCCACACGGCGACGCGACGTCCAACAACCCCCGCGCACACGTAGTCGTAGGTGATGACCGCGAGACCGTATGAGCCGAGCGGCGGAGGCGATCGAGCGTAGCGCGGCGCGCTTTTTTCCCCTCCTCTGCCCCCACCGTCGTCACCGAGGGGCGGATCGACCGGGGTGCGCGCGCGCGGCACGTACGTACGTGCCCGGGCCCGGAGCCGCGCGCTCAGGCTCGGCACGGCCTGGCCGGCCGAAACCAACGGAATGGCCTCTCCCTGTCCCGTATGCGCGGGGCTATTCGCCGGGCCGCAGCCTCTTCTCTTTGCCGGGCGCTCGCCCTGCACTCCGCGCGTATTGGTGCCCTGGGTCGGTCCGCGTCACTCTCGCCCAGGTTGGTGCCGTGGGTGCCCTGGCTCTAGCTGTTACACTACTCAGAGCGAACTCCTGCACATGATCGAAGATGGCTCAGTGCGAGCTTTTCGGGTAAATGGAAAAGTTGAAAGGATTTTCAAGCGAACCTAGTGGTTAATCATCTTGTATGTTTATGCATCATCTTTTTTATAACCGTGATCCATTGCCACCATTATAAAGGCCGCTACATTTCGATCTTGTTTAGGAGTTTGGTTGTACGTACGTATGTACTTTTTCAGTATATGCAGAGCAAACACGTGTACGCAGAGCGACTCTTCAGCGCTTACAGCCTCCTACGTTTGAAGCTAGCTCAAACGACAGACCTATAGCTGCCAGCCTGCGGTAATTAATATTGTTGTTCGCAGGCTCATCTTGCCTCTTGATTAATTGGGCGTTGCCTCTGGTTAATTGGTTACAGCCCTACAAAAATGTGCCCACTGTTCATCATCAATTTATAACTACTCCAATAAGTGAACATCATTAATGAGATAAATGTCATGTCTGCACTTCATTTGGAACCTAGAACATTTGGAGTAATCGAGTAGTACTACTCTACTAGAAGAGCAATAAGTGTGATTAGCATTCGATCAACTAATTACACATTAATGCGTTAATACGCTGTTAAATGAGCTGGTGCCAACACTGTACTAGGTCCACACTCGGGCCGTCGCCGATCGTTCACGAGAAAGTACGTACTGAATGAGCTTCATCAACCACAATCGAGAGATTTTCCTTGTCTTGCATGCATGTGTTTCCATATCTTGCTGGCGTGGAAGAAACATTTTAGGCTAAGGTGGGCATCCATGCCGAGGGAGCAAAATACCTCGCGTGTGTGGTTAAGTCCTTCACGTACACTTTGTGTTGCGATTTCCCCATTTCCCGCTATATCCCCCTGATCACAAAAGAGTGCAAGTGTTGCCAAGAAGAAAAACATACAACTATTTTTATCTATTCAATGTCTTTAATTTAAAAGACTTGTGTTATCCTGTTGCATAATGTAGTATAGAATGATTATCGCCATGCTAAAGCATATGAATATTTTAGTAGTACCTTATAATCTCACTTCACTTTTATTATATATAACGGGGATCAACACATGTAGTATTAGTCTAGAGCCACACTATGAATTACTTACCCTCTTTTTATTTTAGAGGTAAGATTCAACACACCCTAGCATATCAAGTCTCCAAATATTTTATGTCAACTATTTCTGTCTAATAATGCTTGACTATTTGTCTTACATCTCTTTTTCTTTATCTTAACAAAGATGACATAAGATGTTTATGAATGTAAACTTTGATAATAATATTATCGGAATTGTTATTTCTCAGACGACTGAGAAATTTTTATTTCTCAGTCGATCCCGTTGCACATTTTTTATACCTAAGTTGTATGTGCAAACTTAAGTATAGAAAATGTGCAACTGCTCGGTTATGCTCAGTTGCATATTTCTAGACCTGAAATTACACATAATATTTAAAATATGCAACTATTCAATTAAACATTGGATTAAAAATTAACGCTTAGGATCGTTGACACTATTTCTAAGACACTCCCAATATTATATTTTGATTTAAAGATAATGAATAAAATTAAACGTGCACGTGCAGGATTGTTAGTCACAAAAGAGTGCAAGTGTTGCCGAGGAAAAAGATACGAGAAAAACACGAATCATAATCACCATCTAGCTAGCTAGATTCGTAGATCGATGTGGTTACAGGCAGACCCCTGGCTATAAGTTGTTACAGATCTTCCATCAAATTGGTGCAGATCGACTAAGCAAAGACACCAGGAGTGTTTAGTAAGTAGTACTAGTACTTCCTTACCTAACTCCGGGTCGCAGTCTCTAGGGGCCACCACACAGTAACACGCACGGCCGGCCTTGCCCGGTTTATAAATTTAGCAACACTCCACGCCTTCAATTCGATCTATCCATTCGTTCACAGCATTTCGATCTCTCCATCTTACCAAGTGTGCAAGTGAGGATGACCATCGTCGACGACGCCGTCGCGCAGCAGCTGCCTGGCCACGGGCAGACGGTGTGCGTCACCGGCGCCGCCGGGTACATCGCGTCGTGGCTCGTCAAGCTGCTCCTGGAGAGAGGCTACACCGTGAAGGGCACAGTGAGGAACCCAGGCATGCACATTTGAACTGGACGCATATATGCACCTAATCGATCGAGCGAGCCTTGTTACACGAGTAAATTACGTGCCTTAACTTCGGGTTATCGATCGTGATGCTGTAGATGATCCGAAGAACGCGCATCTGAAGGCGCTGGACGGCGCCGCCGAGAGACTGATCCTCTGCAAGGCCGACCTCCTCGACTACGACGCCATCTGCGCCGCCGTCGAGGGCTGCCACGGCGTGTTCCACACCGCCTCCCCCGTCACCGACGACCCTGTACGTACGGCAGAACCGACGCCTCTTATTGCTCATTACCAATGTTACGGATTGATATGTACTGACACTGGCTGTGAACTTGTGTATGGCTTGGCTTGAACGCACGATCAACAGGAGCAGATGGTGGAGCCGGCGGTGCGGGGTACGGAGTACGTGATAAACGCGGCCGCGGACGCCGGCACGGTGCGCCGGGTGGTGTTCACGTCGTCTATCGGCGCCGTCACCATGGACCCCAGCCGCGGGCCGGACGTGGTCGTTGACGAGTCCTGCTGGAGCGACCTCGAATACTGCAAGAAAACCAAGGTCAGCAAACCGGATCCTATCCAACTCACTCCTGCGCGCTTAGTCTATTTTCAGAGTTCTTAGTTGCATGCACAACAATTAGAAATGGATAGTCTGCATACGTGATTCTAGTATGCAGCTATATTTATAGAGAGTACACGATATTGGGAATATCTATTTCTCAGTTGTCTGAAATTTTCTTAAATCTCAGTCACTTTTTAAGCCTTTAGATCAAAATCCAACAACCCTCATCTCCACTAAAATAAAGTACAATTTTATAGACTAAAAATTATAGTAACTTTTCACTAAAATTGCACACATCTAAAGCTGCAATTTTAGGCTAAAGGATGTGTAATTTTACAGACTAAAAATTGCAGTAGCTTTTTACTAAAATTGTATACTTTTAGAACTGTAATTTTAGGCTAATTGATGTGCAATTTTAGGTGACTGAGATTACAAAAATTTTAGACAACTGAGAATTAGCCAATACGATATTTATATGGTAGTGTATGAACTGTTGCATGCATAATCCAAACAGTACAATATATCAAGTTATCAACGATTGAAGACGACGCCTCGATACAAAAATGCTTCCTTGTAATAAGTAGCCTTCTTTGTGCATGCGAAAATGATGAATTGGTTCAACAAAATCATCTCGAGACTGGCCACGTAAATAGGCGGTCACGTACACGAGTGCAAACAGTTTATTTAACTAAAGCTATAAAACATTCGACAACATCGATCATCGTGTCAAGCCCCCTTCCTTCTTTTACGTACGGAAAGGGAAAAGCTATTGATTATATAGGAGCGTTGCGATCACCACCAACCCTGGAACTTACTTTAACCTTCTAGTGAAGATGATTAGCCAACGAATGGAGTGAGGACCTATATATCAAGACCACATGATTCATGCAAGATTTCCTCTGCGAACGCACGGATATATAATTATGTTCTTACCTATCCTCAGCAGTGCTCTATGAGAAACTATGATGCTTTTGATACTAACCAATCTCCATTATTTCTGTTTAGATTTTTTATGTCGTTACACCACCAAAACATCTATAGCACAAAAGATGGCAGTAATACAAACAATTTTTAGCTTCAAAAGTTCATCAAGTTTTTGCCGAAATGAGACATCGATTAGAATCAGGAAAATCATTTGCCATGGTTCCCATGCGGTGCATACTGTCGCAAACGTTGTACAATACTAGTTTATACTACACAGTCATTTCGTAAGCATGACATCAGCGCACCTGATCACAACGAGTTCTGTTGATGCCCGCGGTGCACCAGAACTGGTACTGCTACGGCAAGGCCGTGGCAGAGCAGGCCGCGTGGGACACGGCCAGGAAGCGGGGCGTCGACCTCGTCGTCGTGAACCCCGTGCTCGTGGTCGGGCCGCTGCTGCAGCCGACGGTGAACGCCAGCGCCGCCCACATCCTCAAGTACCTCGACGGCTCGGCCAAGAAGTACGCCAACGCCGTGCAGGCGTACGTGGACGTGCGCGACGTCGCCGGCGCGCACGTCCGCGTGTTCGAGGCGCCCAGCGCCTCCGGCCGGTACCTCTGTGCCGAGCGCGTCCTGCACCGTGAGGACGTCGTCCACAACCTCGGCAAGCTCTTCCCCGAGTACCCTGTGCCAACAAGGTAACTAGTGATCGAGTATGCAACTTTCTAGGTTACAACAGTTTTTGTTCTTGTTTAGCTAGCCTTTTCATGTTATGCGTATCCTAATGATATCAATTGATGCATCAAATCCATAGTGAGTAGTTTCTATGTCAGAACCCTTTGGAACGAGGGAATTAACTAGGATTCTGGTAGGAATTGCACTAATTCGGGCAATATCCCGATATGATTCTTGTGAAAGTCCTGCGTCCAAAACAGTGAGGTATATTTGATATAATTATATCGCCATACTTACGATTTAAGTATTGGTTTAGTTAGTTGGTTGTAGAGAGAGTACTTGGTTAAGGTGGATCCCACCCTTGGTTGGTGAGTAGGGACAAGGGAGCAGAACTTACTGATTACTGAAGCTCAAGTAGTAGGTGCTGGGTGCAGGTGAACCAAAACTCACTATGCCACGGCACGTAAACGCTTTCTTAAGCTTAGTGCTGGAAAAGATTTTGGAATATAAAGTTTCTAAACCGCGCTGTGTAAGACTGAAGCTTTGCTGGAACACTTGTCTTAACGTGTAACTGATCGAATAGAAAAGTATACAACTCTAAACTTTACCTTCTCGGCAAAGTAATATGCTGCTAGTAAGTTGGTACAAAATAAAACAAGACGATAGTGAAAGTAAGCTTGTGTTTCCACATTTGAAAATTTTGGTGAGAAATGATAATATATGCATGCTGGGCAACTTTCCAATGTGAAAAATTATTAAGTACAGAAACCAATTTGAAATAAAACTTAGACTGCATGGCAAAATTTGACAGCCCCATCCTCGACCTGTCGGACCTAATGTTTATTGCATGCTACAACTCTACTTCTAATGAAACATGTGCGAATCTTTTGCGTTTTCTCGAAGACAAAAATGTTAGTAATTTTTTTTAACAATTACAAATACCTGAGAAACACTTCCGGGAAGAGGTTAGAATTCTCCCGATAGTTCTAATAAGCTGTTTTTCATGGATAGTGTGCCTAAAAATGACAGTTACAACTAGTAGAAAAATGCAGAATCAAGAAAAGCAGTGGCATTAATTGGTAGATCATTGTCAATATCTTATTTAATTTTCTCTGTTTGTTGGTTGCGATGGACTTGTACACCCTATGGCACATGTGTTAACAAGTGGAGCAATTAGCGAAAAGCTCATAGTCACAAAGTAGTGAAGTACCAAATGATCCATTCTCATATCACATTTGTCCACTTCGAATAAATATAATATCCAGATTTTAAATAGAATTAGATGATGTAACTTGAGTTTTCTGCTCCTGAAGCCTGCTGCAAACCCTAGCTCATTGAACTACTATTGTGTTGTGTGATCATCATCACACAGTAAGCCGCAGCATGTTAATGTAACAGGGTCTTGCTCAGATGGGTCCTTAGTGAATTATGCAAACGAATCAAAGCATTATTCTGAATGTAAAACACGTATTCCAAGTACTTTTTTCTACCTTTGATGTAGTGGCACTTCAAAAAATAAAACGGGTAGGGATTGACATCCTATACTTCACTATCTCAAGCACCAATGGACAAGTTCGTCTATAAAATGTAATGCCACTGGAGGGAGCAACATTTATCAATCTGCTCCTTAGCACAGTGATAAGAAGTGGTAAAATGAATGGAACCTGCTGCAGTTCATATGTTTTAGTAATTAATGAACCTAGGCAAAATTGGAAGCAACCACTTACCGCGCGCTATGTGCTGCGTCTTTGATGACATGTGCCATGATTGTGTTCAGTTGCTCCGATGAAGTGAACCCTCGGAAGCAGCCTTACAAGATGTCCAACCAGAAGCTGCAGGATCTTGGCCTCCAGTTCACTCCCGTGAACCACTCGCTGTATGAGACAGTGAAGAGCCTCCAGGAGAAGGGACACCTCCCAGTACCTAGCAAAGAGGTCCCAGCAGAGTTGAACGGTGTGACAGCATGATGCTGCTAAAGAAACAGCACAATTCACTATTCATGTAACACAGTGAAACATCTGTTGTGTTTGTGTATATATCCCATTTAGTATCGTGTTATTTACGTGAATTAAGTGAACAGAGTATTATATTATCTTCGATGGTCGATACTTAGAAGTGGATTTTGCGAGCTATCCCTGGGATTTGTTACGAGTATTTCTTCCTTATGAATGGAATATACTTGGAATATCACTTGTGCCTGAACATTCTAGCTTAACTGCAAGTTGAAAATATATCTGCTTATTAAATAAAAACAGTGTATCTTGTCAATATAGATAAACTGTCTAGAAAATGGATTTTAGACAATGTAAGTGTTGTACAAAGTCATAATGGAAAGAGAAATACCTCAATATGCCAAAAAACTATGCCATGTAACTTGTGGAACCTCCTCCCAATCGACAAAGATACACGGAGACAACAATATAACTCTTCAAGAAGAAGCCTTCTGCCAATACATTAAGTCACATCATGGTAGGGTGTTACTTGTACCAAGGTGATGAATAATCAGATGACAAGAAAGGAAGATACAGCAGAAAAGCGAGGGAAAAGAAGATAAGCTATAATAACAAAAGCAACAAATTTAAATATACCTCATATTACAGTTTGATATTTCTGGAAGACATACTGAGTGTTATCTCAGGTAAGGTAAACTTGCAATTGAAACAAAGAGGGAAATGACAACCATAGTAAGAGAAGAAGTGTCTAACCTCTTTGATAGGCAGAAATTTCACAGGAATTTTCACAAAATTCACATGAGACAGCTTAATTCCCTCAGCAACCGGGAAAAATTTCCGGTATCGAATAGCCCTAGTGGAACTTTCAATTGTGTTCTACTAATTTCATTTGCTTACGATGGCATCTTTCTTGTCAGCACTTTAAGTAGATAATCCTCAAGGAAGAGTCCACCTACATTTAAGGTTTGCAGATGCTCAAGCTAGACAAAATAGAAAAGTGAACTTAAGACGAAGTTTTGCTATCCTTATGGCGTTATGTATTTATCCAACTCTCCATGCTTTGCTTGCATGCAATGATCCTAGATACAACAATCAAATCTGAGAAGTTCTGTGGTATCAAAGACTCAGAAAGTGGAGTGTGAACTTTACTTCCTTCACAACGGACAACATCTTTGTGGTGGCCACTGTCACCACAAGCTTTAACTGAAATTTGTTATGAAACAAGATCTTATCACTGGGCATATTCACAGATGATCACAAAGGTTCAGAAGATACGCTCGATAGCACTTCAAAAGGAAATGATTGTACAAAGATAAGTTAGAAATTCTTTAGCATAGGAGTTGTTGAGAAAAAGAGGAGTATAGAGCAAAGGACCTGACTACCAAGTCCCTACCAGTTCCATATTTAACTTCTCTGTATGTACTTAGTAAATAAAGTGAATAAGAGCAAGTCCAGCAAGCCCCCAACCGCCTCCCCGATCCCTAAAATAGGGGAGGAAGTCAGAAAACTTGCCTCCAGCAAGCCCCCGATTGCCTCCCCTACTCTCGGGGCTCCCCTAAATCGCGTTCTCTCTCCCCTACCTTTTGGGGCTCCCCGATCCCTCCCCGATCCGCCCGACCACGCCAACGGCTCCCTCCACCACGCTCCGGAAGTGTCCTTCCCGTCACCACACTGGAGTGCCGTCGACGACGTCGCCAGCGCCGGCGGCGAGGCAGAGGACGCGGGAGGAGCCGGCGAGGGGATGGAGGTGGCGGAACCCGGGGAAGGCGGAGGAGGTCAGCGCCGCGGAGCGGCGGCACCAGCGAGGGGAGGAGCGGAGCCACGAGAGGAGCCGGCGAGGGGACGGAGGCGGGGGAGGCCGGGGAAGGCGGGGGAGGCCTGGAAGGCGGAGGAGGCCGGGGTAGGCGGAGGCGGCGGAGCCCGGGGAAGGAGCTACAGGGGAGATGGAGATGGGGTAGGGGGGCTGGCGGCGGTGGGGAGGACGGGGGAGATGGAGATGGGGTAGGGGGCGGCGGCGGTGGGGAGGTATATCACCCGCCCCCACCGATCCAGCGCAAATGGGCCGTGGCCCATTAGGGTGGAAGAGCCGGCCGGCAGAGAAAAGAAAAAAGAAAGAAAAGGAGGAAGGAAAAGAAAAAAGGGAAATGGAGGAGGAAAAAATAAGAAAAGAAAGTAAAAAGAGGAAGGAAAAGAAAAAAGGAAATGGAGGAGGAAAAAAGAAGAAAAGAAAGAAAAAGGAGGAAGGAAAAGAAAAAGGAAATGGAGGAGGAAAAAAAAAGAAAAAGGAGAAAGGAAAATTTTAGTTATAAAATATTGTTAAAATATATGTGAGTGGAATATAGGGGAGATGGTTTAGGGGAGCTGTGGAGTTCAACAAATTTTAAGGGAGTATCTTTTTAGGAGAGTCCCCTATATGGAGTTTTAGGGGAGACATTTGAGGGGAGTTGCTGGACTTGCCCTAAGAGCAAAGGATCTGCAGCAGTCAATCTGATCGATATGATCCAACATAAAGGTGTGATATCTCTCTGTTTACTGACAACACATTAAATCTAGCAAACAATGACGTAACCCAACACAGTATAAATCCGACATCAAGCTTTAGATGATCTGACTTCAGATTTGTTCTTTATTTTTAAGCATATAATCAACTGAACGTAGAACTAGATAGTATATTAAACTTTATGTACCAATCCTCTATCGAATTTTTGAACCACCTTTGCATATCCATTGATCACATTATGCCCATCGCAGCAGCAAGGCGCGTGTCAGCATTAACACAGGCTACAATGAGCAAATTATTATACACTTTAACAGTACGGTTCTGGTCTCAGGTACACAGTCAGAACTTGAAATGTGGAATTTAGTGTTCTCGTGCTGGAATATCTTAAGTTACAAACATAAACTCCGGAGGTTCACCCATGCCAATAAATAGACCAATCACCAAATTAAGTGATAGACTTTTAATCAGCAGCTACAACACACCATAATAATCTCACCTTTCACAAAACCATAATTAATAATTATCGTCTCGTTGTTCGAGAATTAATTATCGTTTCGTACCCAACACAATTGATTCAGCTAGAGTCATATCATATTTTAGCAAAGTAAAATTCGGGAAGATTTCAGGTCTGGAAAAATGGGGATGAATCAAGGAAAGGAAAGACAACACCAATGATCCTTCTTCCACCCCACTTGCACGTGCACCTCAATTCTATGGAATTACTATCCTTGTATATTAAGTCAAGAAACAGTTGTCCGAGTCTGATTAGAGTTTTTCTTGTCCATGTCCGGTCCAGCAAGGGGCTTATGAACTCCTATATAAGGAGGTGGAGTCTAGCTATTGTAATCACCAGAAAAATGAAAAAGAAATAGAAAGAAGAAAGAAGAAGAGGCACGTTATGAGCCTCTAGCCATAGATTGATCACCCACAAGTTTATTTCGTTTGTTCTTGTTTACCACATGAGAGTATTGCTACAAAAGCTGATTTTGTAGAGAAGATCGCCGGTGTGGTCGTGTTGTAGGCAACAAAACCAACATTTGGTATCAGAGCCACCGATCGTGAGGCGAAGGAGATGGCCTACGACAGCGACAACGGCTCCACGGCAAGAAGAAAGGCTCTGGCGGTGAGAACGCTAGCAGCAAGAAGATGACATCGTCAAAGGCTATCCCAATTCAATACTCGATGTTGAGCGAATCAAACTAGGGCATATGGGCTGTGAAGATGAAGTTGAATCTCCGCTCTTTGGGTGTTTGGTCGGTGATAGAGGGTGATAAAGAAGATGCTGACATGGAGAAAGACCAAGACGCAACGGTCGTCATCGTGCAAGCTGTCCTAGACACGGTCCTAATGACCTTAGCCGAGTTTAAAACAACGAAGGAGGCTTAGGAAGCTCTCTGGGAGTTGGAGGTCGGCGAGGACAAGGTGAAATGAGCAAGAGCCTGTGTGTTGAAGCGGCAGCTCAACAAGATGGAGATGAGGATTCCGAGTCGATCAGCAAGTACTCCAAAAAACTCACAAACCTAGTGGGTAAGCTCTGGTCTTTTGGTGGAAAAATCAACGACACCAATGTCATTGAAAAATTGCTCCGGTTAGTCACGATGAAGTTTACCGACATCATTGGCACGATCGAACAATTTGGAGATGTTTCAAAGATGACAATGTCCGAAGCTATTGGGAGGCTAAGAACCTTGAAAGAAAATAGCAAGACACGTCGCAAACCAAAAGAAGACGATGAGAAGCTGATGTTCACCAGAGCCGAGCTAGATGCTCACATTGCCAAAGCAAGAAGAGAGGGAAGTAGCAGCTCCAAGAGAGATGGCCGCAGTGATAGAGGCCACGATCGTGGCTGCTCCCAAGGTGGAGGACGCGGCGACAACGAGAAGTTCCCCAATAAAAGAAGGCCAGGTGATTGTGACAAATCCAAAGTTAAGTGCTTCAATTGCCATGAATACGGTCACTTCGTCAAAGATTGCAAGAAGCCGAATAGGAGAGAAAGAGCAAACTGGGTGAAGAAGAACGATGACGAGCCCACACTACTCCTTGCTGAAGTCTGTGAGTTTTTCAAAGGAGTCAACACAACAACAATCCCGATCAGTCCACCTACCGAGACAGCGACAGTACATGGGATCAAGGGAATCTACTCAGCATGTGTTTCTACACGGAGACAAGGTGATACCCAAGCTTAGCGGCACACAAATAAATGCTTGATACCTGATACCGGCGCAAGTAATCACATGACCGACTGCATGGAGAAGTTTGCGGAACTTGACACGACTGTAATGGGATCCATCAAGTTTGGAGATGGCTCAGCTGTGGAGATACAAGGAAGGGGCTCGGTCTTACTCGAGTGCCTCACGGGAGAACATCGCATACTCACCAACGTCTACTTCATCCCAAAACTAAGAATCAATATCATTAGTCTTGGTTAGCTCGATGAGAACGGTTGTAAGATTGTGACCGAAGGAGGAGTGATGATGATCTTGGACAGAACCTGCAAGGCATTGGGCAAGGTGAGCAGGGGAAGGAACTGACTCTATGTTTTGAATATCGAGCCGGCCCTCCCAGAGTGTGAACTTCCATGCCTTGAAGGAATTGGCTTACAAGAAGACGGTGAATGACATGCTATTGATTGATCATGTGGAGCGCATCTATGATGGTTGCTTAGTCGGCAAGCAACACCAAAGTGCTTTTCCATCAGAAGCAAAGTATCGAGCTGAATCCCCTCTTGAGTTGTGGCATAGTGACTTGTGTGGACCAACCATCCCTGCCACACACAGTGAAAATTGTTATTTCCTGCTATTAGTCAACGACTACTCTCGATATATGAGGCTTGCCCTCATCAAAAGCAAAGGAGAAGCATTTGAGGCTTTCAAAAAGATCAAGGCTGCACTTGAGATGGAGAAAGACCTAATACTAAAGGCATTGCGCACAGATCATGGCGGCGAGTTTACCTCAAACAAGTTCATGCACTATTGTGAGTACTTCAGAGTTAGTCGTTATCTCATGGTGCCCTATTCACCACAACAGAACAGAGTGGTCGAGCAGAGGAACCAAACGGTGGTCGACATGACTAGGAGTTTGTAGAAGAGCAAAAGAGTACCGGGTGCGTTTTGGGGAGAGGCGGTGTCTACTGCCGTATATCTCCTTAACAGGGCACCAACGAAGATCGTAATCGGCAAGAGGCCACAAGCAAGTGTGGGTCACCTTCGCATCTTTGGCTGCATTGCACACGTGAAGGATGTGACGCCACACCTCTCCAAGCTCGCTGATTGCAGCAAGCAAATGGTTCACATCAGCTACGACGCAAAGACGAAGGGCTATCGCATGTTTGATCCAACAACAAGATGAGTGGTGGTGACTTGTGATGCTATTTTTGATGAAGAGAAAAGTTGGGATTGGAACACCAGTCCCGCGGTAGACTCACAGCAACAAGGTGACGGCTTCACGGTGCACTACCTCCTGTCGAAGACGCAAGACATGGTGAACAAGGCGATGCTGCTACTGCCCCTCCACCCGAAGGTGCAGTTCTTGTACAGACTGGTGACATTGAGGCCCACGACATGGTTGATCAGGATATGGGATCTCCAGCACTGATGGCATCTCCACCTGTACTCAGGGTTGTGTCTACTCGGAGCCAAAGAACCAACAAGCTTTTAAGAAGCAAGTGATTCGATCAAGAAGAACAAGACATGGACACTTGTCACGTTGCCACCAACTCACAAACCCATTGGCTTAAAGTGAGTGCTCAATTGAAGGACATCGATGGGACGATCATCAAGTTCAAAGCTCGATTGGTGGCAAAGGGATACGTGCAGTGACAAGGAATCAATTTTGAGGAGGTGTTTGCTCCGGTGGCTCGCCTCGAGACCGTGAGACTTTTGATCGCCTTGGCCGCCCAAGGAGGATGGGAAGTGCATCACATGGATGTGAAGACAACGTTCCTCAGCGGTGATTTAGTAGAAGAAGTCTACGTATCACAACCTCTCGGTTATGAGATGAAAGGCGAGAAAGGAAAGGTCTGCGACTTCACCAGACGCTCTACGGTCTATGGCAAGCACCTAGGGCATGGTACGCAAAGCTTGATCATTCCCTTGTCATGCTTGGTTTTGAATGATGTCCACTTGAGAACACTCTATACAAGAGAAGTTACTGTGGAGTTGATTTGCTTATCATGTGTACGTTGATGACCTAATCATCACTGGTGGAAGTGTCAAAGAAATCACCATGTTCAAGAATCAGATGAAGGAGCTATTTAGCATGAGTGACTTTGGCTTGCTCAGCTACTATCTGGATAAAGAAGTGACACAAGAACCAGGACGCATCTCATTGTGTCAATCGGCCTACGCTGAAAGAATTTGGAGAAGTGTAGGATGAAGGGTTGCAACCCCACACAAAGTTTCAATGGATCTGTGAGTCAAGTTGAGTAAGAAGAGCACCAATCCTTTAGTGGATTCCACGCTATACCGCGATATCATTGGTAGCTTGAGGTATTTACTCCATACACGTCTGAACTTAGCTTTCTCGGTTGGAATTGTGAGTAGATATATGGAAGAACCTAGTACGGAATATATGGCGGCTGTCAAGCAAGTGTTGCGTTATATCAAAGGTACATTGGGCTTGGGTACATCTACACGAAGAGATCTAATGAAGGGTTGCACGACTACTCAGATAGCGACACGGCAGGTGATATGGACGACAGGAAAAGCACCTCAGGCATGGTGATCTACCTCGACAACAACTTGATCAGTTGATGCTCACAGAAGCAAAGAGTAATGGCTCTTTTATCGTGCGAAGTTGAATACATTGCAGTAAGTATTGCGGCATGCCAAGCAGTTTGGCTTGGAAGGCTCCTAGCCGACTTAATGAAAAAGAAGGTTGAGAATGTGACACTGAAAATCGATAATTAATCCGTAATATCCTTGTGCAAGAATCCGGTTATCATGAGAGGAGCAAACACATTAATACCCGTTTCCATTACATAAGAGAGTGTGTGGAGGCGCACATAATCGACATACAACATGTACAAATAGAAGACCAGCTTGCAGACATTTTCACCAAGTCTCTAGCCAAGCCGAAGTTCGTGGAGATGCATGAGATAATCGGAGTGTGAGCTGTGAAGAGAAGGAAGCAACGAACTTAAGGAGGTGAATGCTTGCATTAATCCCGTTGCATATTAAATCAACAAACTGTTGTCCGAGTCCGATTAGAATTCGTTTTTGCTATTGTAATCACCAGAAAAACGAAAAAGAAATAGAAAGAAGCAAAAAGGAGGCACGGCCATAGATTGATCACCTGTAAGTCTATTCCATTCGTCCCTATTTTCCACATGAGAGTATTGCTGCGCTAGCTGATTTCTAGAGAAGATCGCCGTCATTATCGTGTTGTAGGCAACGAAACCAACAAATTCCCGTAACATTGTTAAATTTAGCAAATAGTGCGCCAAACCAAGCTGCGGCGAGCAAGAGCTAGCAACGCGCCTGATCCGCATGCATGCTCCTCCCCTAATCCCCATCCATTGCAGGCGATCTTTAAAAGATATACCACGTACGTACAACAGTTAGCTCGCGACGCAACCGATGGAAGCGGAGATCTGGGGGGTGGGCAAGGGTTAGTCACCTTGCGTTGCTTAGGGGGTGGCGTCGGTCGCGCGGTGGCTGACGGAGAGAGAGCAGCCGTCGTCGCGGGCCAATGGCCGAGGCGAATGCGTCTGCTCGATTCCCCGTTTGACGCCGACACGCTAAGCTGATGGGCTGTGATACTGCCGGTTGTCAAATGTTTTGACCATGAGGAGGTCTCATGAACATGCGATGTTTTTGCCGCGGAAGCACATGTTTAATGTCGTTCTGACTGCAATTGCAGTCAAACAGAGCTGCCGAGGTAGCATGCAAGGCCATGAACAATTACAATGACAATGTGCTTGAAAAATGTAAGATGAAAATTTCTAAAGACACAAATCGAGTGCCTTCGAGTTAATTTAGTTGGATGCGACATCATATCATGCAACCAACCGAGCATATTCTCCGCCAGTCCTCAGAGTCAAACTTTAAATACCAATATAGTTTTCGATATTTAGATGGATAGAACTTATATGTACAGACTTGTTTTAAAAAGTACTTTCATAATATAACAATTTTATTAGGTTTATAAATCTATACCAATATAAAAAAGAACAGTAATTTAGAATCCAATCAATCTGAGCTCTTTATCCATCTCATCCAACGGTTGCTATTTTAATTTGGACCCCTGCTAATTAACTCCACGTTTAACTCGCGTAACTGCCTTCTTCACCCCGCGGCAGCCCCTGCTCCTTCGCCCCCGCGGCCGTGCGCCTGCCGCCTTGCCGCTGCGCTCGCCGTGCTGCCCTGCCCGCGCCGCCGCGCCGCGCCCCTGCCCCTGTCACCGCCGCGCGCCGCCCCTGCTCCTTGGCCCCCGCGGCCGTGCGCCTGCCCCCGTCGCCGCCGCGCTCGCCGCGCCGCCCTGCCCCGCACCGCCGCGCCGCGCCCCTTCCCCAGTCGCCGCCACGCCCGCCCCTGCCTCCGTTGCCGCCGTGCCGCGCCCCTGCCCCCGTCACCGCCGCGCGCCGCCCCTAACGGCGCCTGCGCTAACCTCCCCTGCCGCCTGCCCTCGCACGCCGCGGCGCCCCCGCCCCCCGACGCCGCCCACCCTTGCATGCCGCCGCGCCCTCGCCCTCCGACGTCGCACTGGTGCGCCCCCGTGCCCGCCCCGGCCTCCTCCCTGCCCCCGGCTGACACCGCACCCAGGCACGCAACGCCGCCGCTCACCCCTCTCCCCTGACGCCGCACCCAGGCACGCGACGCCGCCGCTCGCCCCTCTCCCCTGACGTCGCCGCTCATGAGTGCGACGCCCGCCTCGGCCTCCTTGTGCGACGCTTCGCCACCCCCTGCTGCGACGCCAGCCCCCGCTCGGTTCCCTTTCTTCCCCAGTGCGCGACGCCGCCCTTTCTTTCCCAGTGCGTGACGCCAGCTCGACCACCTACTGCGCCGGCTCGACCACCAGTAATCCATCACGCACAGTGAGCATCCGGTGATTGATGCTATTTTTCATGTGTATGTGCCTAGGAATCATGGTGATTTTTATTTTCCTTATGTATAGTCAGTGTGTTCATGGCGAAAAATTAGTGCGTTCGCCGCAGCGAATCTTGCCGCGGCAGACTATTCTCCGGGCCGTGCGTTCGCCCTCTGCGTGTTGCTTCTCTGCTGTAGATGAAGTAGTCCAGACCTTCTCCTATAATCCTCCATAGATCAAGGAAATCCTTGGAATTAAGATATAGCCTCAATTTCGTGGTTCGCTCCCACGGAACGTTTAGACTGGCAACAAATCCAGGCGATACCTCTAGGTTTTCTTCATCAAGGACCTGGTCATCTGATTGGCTTTGTTCATTTGATGACCCAATTTTTGGACATAGTCCCAGGATAGATCTTCAAACTGAAGCAGGATGGAAGACATGATCTGTTCCAGAGAATTGATTCAACGTGATTTTTTTCTGTTCTATTGCATTTCTTCATGATCTGTTCGTATGCCAGGTGCTCAATGACCTCAATCCATTGTTACCTTATTTTGCAATGGCCTTATGCACACAACCTGTTTGATGAAATGGACAAACGATCTTTTTTCTTGATTTAAATCATCCTTACGTAATGGAAGAATTAGGAGGCTCGGGCATGAACATCTTCGGGTAGATCATATCTATAGAAACATGAATAATCACAAGCCAGTAAATCATTTAATGAAACACTTGTAATATCAGTTACTAACTCAACTACACCAGTATACTAGCATGTTCTTGCAGACAAGATTCAGGAAACATGAGATTTCTAATTTTGGGTCCTGTTGCGTGACTAGCAGTGTCTAGATTGGGTGGCCCTGGAATTTCTTGGGGTAGGTGTGGTATCTGGTTAATCATATTTGATCTATCCTGTAAACAAAGGGTTTTTAGTTGTCTCGTAGCTGGATAAGTAGGTACTGAATTTCTTGGAGTAGGTGTGCTATTTGTTAATCATTCTTTGATGATCTGGAACAGGAGGAGGACTCAGGGATTCTCCCCATTGAAGCTGCAGGCTCCAAAGCCACCAGGCCATTAGCATGGCGATGGATGTGAGGCTCTTCTTGTGGCTCACTGGCGCCGCGCGCCATTCCACGAAAGCTGAGCTGCCTGGTCTCGTAAATAACTTCATGCAGTGCTCTGAAAAACACAAGTTTTTAGAGTGCCATTATGAGCAGTTGGACACATCACAAATTGGTGGAGTCTTCTATCCTAATGATTTCATGATACAATGATTTATAGTCTGATATGCTACAACCTAATGAGACAACAGCAAAATTTGCCTGTTTCTGTGATGACTATGTGGTTGAAGACAACATTAGCTATGTGCAGTTAGTTCTTAATTTAGCTTTAGTTCAGCTACAATCTACAGCTACAGGTGACAACATTTATAATTGTATATGTACTTTGTGCTTATCAACTTATTCCTTTCCATGTGTTTTAACTTCATTCTGTTTGAATGCAATCCATGTCTTTTGGGGCTATTTATTTGCTGGTAGAAGTAATGGTCAAGTAATCTTGCAATGTGGAGTATATTGTAGTTTGAGTCAAAGCTGTAGGTTGCAATCTTTTCAACACAAATTGATCTTTTCAAAATTGGTGCACGTGCACCTGTGTGCACATCGTCATTTCTCTGTTTTGAGTCCATGCTGTTATGTGGGAAGAAGGCGATGTAACACCTAGAGCTTCAGTTTGCTATAGATATGTTTATTTCTAGAAGCCCTAAAAATAATGCAAATCGTTTTGTTTAATGCTAGACAATTAGTTATTGCATATAAGAGTATAAACAACATTGATGTTTTGATTATAAAAGAAAAATAAGCTCCAGTTGAAATTTCTAAAACACTTTAACAATCTCTGTTGCAGGTAAGCAAGCTTCAGGCAGAGCCTATAGCAGGTGAACAACTTATTGGATCATCTCCAATATAATTGAATCAATTGAGGCAACAGGCAATTGGGGATACTTTTTGGCATCATTTAGGGAGGGGAGGGGAGTGCCCTCTTCTTTAGTAATTTAATTTATTATAGGCTCCAAATCTCAAACAGAACACTGGGAAGATGTTTAGAAGTGACCAGATGAGAATATCGTACAACCATTGTCCAGTTGTTCCATCACACTGGTGTGTACTTTTATGTAAATAATTTCTTGCCTTGTGTATAATTCAGTCATGTGGAGTATTCTTGGTGCAGGATTCTGATGGCAACAAATTTCCTAAAGCAGTGACGAGCCATGGGAGAAAAAATATCGTTACTACAAAGGTGCGATCTCAAAGTTTCAAAATTTTAGCACATGACTTTATGACTCACTTCACATGTTTGTGGATCTATTTATTTGTGCGTACCACTGATGGCGAGGCAACGCCTTGCTAAACCTCACAAGCTCCCCGTTGAACAAAAAGTTTCACAAATGGAGTCATTCCATACCAACTAAAGTTTAGCTGTTGGAGGTTGCTTTTTGTTGAATGTTTGCTCTTTTAGATGAGACGGGTTCAGCACTGTAGCTAACGACTTTTTGCTATTTCCTTTCAAGCCGATCCCAAGTTCTGTGGACAAAGTAGATATGTGATGCATGACTTGATCCATGACATGGCACAGTCTGTTTCGGCGGACGAGTGCTTCTTGATGCAAGGTTTGAGCAACCAGAGGATAATGCCACAGACAGTTCGCCATATGTCAATCGAGGTAGATAATGAAGCTATGAGCAGAATGGCATGCATTAACCATTTGAATAAATTGCATTCACTTAGGTTTGGAACCATATTGGTTTTTGAGATGTCATGGTTCAATCAGCTGTCCAACATCCTGTTCTGAGTCTGAGAGGTTGTCAGCTGGTAAAGCTACCTGAGGGTATCTTTGTCTGAAACATCTCCGCCATCTTGATATATCTGATAGTAGTATAAAGGAATTACCTGAGAAATTCTGCCGCCCGTTTACAGCCTACAAGTCTTTGATGCCAGTTTTTCAGAGTTGCAAACAATTCCTCAGGGTGTAAACGAAGCACTCAAACGGTTCTTCCTGTTGCTGTTTCTAAAGAGAGAGAGTTGGATCTACGTCATATTTCTGAATATGGCAATTAGCGCTACTATTGATTATTGCTATTTTACTTTAATTAGTACAGAAAAGGATTATGCATCAATTGTAGCAGATGATACATACTTGTAAGTGCAGCTAAGCCAACATCAGTTGTCAGGCGATTGTCAAGATTAACTGACTTCAGTGAATTCAACGCGGAGGTCTTCTTCATACCAGTGTCCGTGACCAACATAAATGAGAGATTGATGCTTTGCACTAAGTCGTATGACTTGTGTGGGACATAAATGGTGTCCAGCGTTCGCGGGAGCTTTTGGTTGGCAATAGCAAAAGGATATTCATGAATTTTGCTTTTCTTGTATCCTTGTGAATCCATGTGATTTATTTTTTAAATTAAGTGATTGTATTTGTGCTTTACAAAGCACGTAAATATTTCAGTACCATATGATTTCACTTCATTTTTAGTCTAGAGCTACATAAGGTCAAACGTGCCTTGCACGTGCATGATTACTAGTAATTATAAAAACTAGTTCATGTTCTTGTAAATTAGAGGGAGTAATAACTGAAATAGTAGCACTATTTACAATAAAGATACCATCCCCTCCAAAGAAATACAGAACCAGCTTTAACATTTACATTTAAACTTTTACATGAAGAGAACCTATTACAGAGGTGGAGAATCTAATGAAAAGCAGACGGTATATCTAAAGCTAGATCTAGACCACACTAGCTCACAGATATCGTTCTTAGTAAGGATGATCAACAACCCGTGTGTTTCAGGAGACACTGCTTCTTGCGTGGAAGTGGCTTCAGGAGACACTGCTTCCTGAGTGGAAATGGGGGCCAAAACTATATTAGCAGGTCTCTGTTGGTACTTGCAGTTTTAGGATATTGCGAGCACAAATATAAAGCTTTCAAGAGATGAGGAGCTTAGCAGCGCACTCCCGATCTGCTGCATGCGCAGCTTGGCAGCATTGTCCTCACGGGCGAGGGAGACGATGCGGCGCCATCCCTCACCGGTGACGGAGGAAGCCAGATGGCATTGGCGACGCGTCATGACGCTCCATCCCTTACTGGCGAACGAACCTGCAAAGCTAATTCTTCCCCGTCTCCTTGTTTTGGTCATGCGATGCAGGTGTTTTCTTGGATGGGCATCTGTTCTGTGGACCTGACCCACAAGGCCCCATCTTTACAGCCCTTTCGGTTCTTCTTGCAGAGTGGATCTTCTTGGACGACATCATCAACTCGTCGTCGAAGCATCTGATCCAGATAGCTGTATTCTCCATGGCACTAGCAGGAGCTGTCAGTATTTGATTTACAGTTGTACTTTGATTCAGATTATTTGTATCACAAGTTTGCCTGGGAGAAGATTCGTAGTTCCTTGTCTTCACAGGTGATCACTACTTTGCTCATGGCTGCAACAAGAGACCTTAGGATCATCCAAAATACTAGACCTCACCATCACAGGAAGCTGGCACGAGCACCGTTAGGAGAATCAGGAACCGGTGCATCTTCATCGACGCGTCGAAATGAAGTAGAAATACTGCAGGATCTGCGACACCTCCCGTGCTCCGAGAAGCTCCCATTGTGCCTTCTGCGACAACTGGGTCAGCCTGGACTGCTCATATGTCATCATCGGACTTGTTTTAGGGAGCTAAATGTAACAAGTCATTGATATGGGAAGAGGAAAAGAAAGGCCAAGATAATGTTTTATGTGAGCAAAACTTTCATTTCAAACAACATTGAACGAAAAGAATGCAGCTTTTTGTTGCCACCTTGATTGGTACTCTGATGTTGTACTCCTGATCTTGTTCTGCTACTATACTAACGACCATTTGAAACTACTGCAACAGCAACTGAGCGATGCTCCATCCCCAAACCGTTTGTTGAGCTTACGTACAATACATGACTTGGCAAATAATGTATGTCTGAATGGAAATTTGCAAGGACATCTGCTACCTTGTTCAGATCTGCTACTTCGGAAATGATTCCTTGCAGACTTCCAACAAAAAATGAACTCCAGATCGAAGTCCACGCGTACTCTAATAAAAAGCTGATCAATTTTGTGCCCGTGGTTCCAAAATGAATTTACTATGATATCATTTGCTTGGTGAAAATTTATGTGCAGTAGATTTTCCAAATGAACCACTATAAAATCTTTATATTTTGATGCTTTATGGCACTTCACATACTTGCGTTGAGGATTCTCATCACAGTACTGCTCCATCTGTGTGCATGCATGCCTCGGGTGCATTGGTATCTTCGTTATCAGCCGTCGCCGTGACGTCGCTGTCTTATCCTCTGTGGCTCTGTGGCTGCCTTGATTCCGATTCTTTCAGCTCGAATCCCTCGCGTCGCAGGCCAATCGACACAGTACCTACCAACAGTTCCTCCAAATTAAAGGGGCGATGGATACGACGTGCCAAGGCGTCAGCAGATTTGGAGCACCCTCTTCAATTGGTAGGTGGCGAGTGCAAACACGACTGTTCAAGAAGCACGGCACCAAATGCCAATGCATTCATGGACTCCGGGGCCGGGGTACAATAATTGAGTACTTTTTCGTCGCTAGATCGCTGCATGATTGACAGAGGAGACAAAATAATTCTGCCGATGAGGCCTCTAGGAGGTGACACTATGCATGTCAGTATTCGCGTGGTTACAGAAATTAGTATTGGAGACGATTGCACCGCTGTTTGTGTTCGGATATGGGCGATCACTGCGTGATTCGGGACAAGTTAAACTGACGCCCATCAGATTCGTTGCCTTAGTTCGCAGATTAAGCTGCATCAGTCTTGTAATTCTGTATGTTTCCATGTGGTGATGGACCGAAGGAGCATGACAACATTTCACAACAGGATCGTCCTACACATTGGACTGGATTTTTTGCACGGAGAGGTGTACGTAGCAGGGATGCAGGATCTTGGAGAACGTCAGTTGGTGCCTAGAGCCAAAGGATCTAATCCATGTATTTGCATAGGAGCTTTGCAAAGCCTTAGAGAAACGCTGAATGGGTTAAAGGGTACACGGTTTAACCAATATAGGTTGTGATTTAGACGGTTTTGAACATAGCCATTATTCAGGGTTGAGAAGAGGACATTTTTCGTCTGATTAATCATGTCCCAGTTCTAGTATATAGTTGGATCCATGTATTTTTCCTGTGTTTTGAATTATAGGAATGGAAAAAAAATGAACTTGATATAAATGAAAGTGCAAAAACATATAAACAATAAAACACAGAAAAAATTACAGAAATAGTCATTTAAATAGAATATGGAAAAAATATGGCAAAAATGCATCGATCGTACGGTAATGGGTTGCTGAAGATCTTATGAAATTCCTTTTTCAAAAGAGACCCTAATCCTTTACCACTCAGTTGCTGGAGATTGGCTGCAGTTTTAGGGCCTGTTTGGTTGGGCTGTGGCGGTTGACAAAGCTACTGTTAGCTGGCTGTTTGAAAAAACTAATGTGGCTGTGGGAAAATGAATATATGGCTTTTGGTTGATCTAAACCATCTACAATATTTTTGAAAATAAGCACTGAAATTTCAGCACATTGCAAAAATCTGGTATAAGACAGCTTTTTCTAAACAGCTGAATTTACACTGCAAAGCCCAACAACTATCATTGATAAAAACTGCTGAAAAGCTAGCCGTTTGGTTAGACTGCAGCTTTTTTCAATAAAAAGCTGCTAAAAAACTCAACCAAACACTCCCTTAAGCTAGTCTGGCCATGAGCAGCCGGAGCTCAGCTACTTGCACCTTGCAGTGTACAGAAACCACTGCCATGCATCGAGCCATGGAGGTAGGTATTGTGAAACAACGCACTGCTACTTAAACAATTGACAACTTCAAAATGGGCAGACGCAGACGTCGCTTCGCGCCGATTCTGTCATGCTCCCCGCGCGCAGATACCAGCCAACTACTACAACCACACCAGCAGCAAGCATCAACTTCCGAGTATGGAGAAACAAGCAAACATCACCTTCACACCAAAACAATAATGCACCAATACAAACGGATAGCGATAGCGAGGGGCGCTCAATAATGGTGGCGCCGATGACAGCGACGTCAGGTGGCGGCAGACGGGTCGTCGGATGTGGCGGCGGCGGCGGCGGCAGCGGCCCAGACGATGTCCTTGAGCGCCGGCCGGAGCTCCTCGCTGCAGAAGGACCGGTACTCCATCGTGTCGCCTCCGTCCTTCTTGACGTCCACCACGAGCACCGACGGCGCCACGCTGAATATCTCCGCCGCCACGGCGAGCCGCCCCTTGCGCCCGCGCTCGGCGCCCTCCAGACGCACCCCGCGCGCGCCGCTCTTCGTCACGCGCATGGTCCCGCCGGTCGCCAGGCCTTCTAGCCGCGAGATCACGCCGCTCGCCGGCTCCCGCGTCGCGAACCGCATGGCGCACGCGGGCGCGCCGGCGCCGTGCCCCGACGACGGGTCCTGCTGCTCGAACAGCGGCGACAGGTCGAAGCCCGCGGAGAGGGAGATCAGGTGGAACGCGTTCAGCGCCTCGGGGGCCTCGTCCTTGTCGTCGCCGTTGCCGCGCACGTCCGCTAATGGCGCTGGCCCCGCTACGGGACTCGGAACGGGCAACGTCTTCTTGAACCACGGCGAATCGATGAGGCTGGCGACTGTGATGCGGCTATTCGGGTTGGGGTCGAGTAGCCGGCCGATCAGCTTGCGGGCGTCCTTGGAGATCCACGACGGGCAGAGGAAGTTGCCGCGCTGCATCTTGCGGTACATGGACATGAGGTTCTCGTCCTGGAACGGCAGGGCGCCAGCGAGGAGCACGTAGAGGATGACGCCGCAGGACCAGATGTCGGCCTTGGCGCCGTCGTACCCGTTCCCGCCGAGTACCTCGGGGGCGACGTAGGCCGGCGTGCCGCACGCGGTGTGGAGGAGCCCGTCGGGGCGGGCGTGACCGGCGAGCGCGCTGAGCCCGAAGTCGGCGACCTTCAGGTTGCCGGCCTCGTCGAGGAGCAGGTTCTCGGGCTTGAGGTCGCGGTGGTACACCCCGCGACCGTGGCAGAAGTCGACCGCGGAGATGAGCTGTCGGAAGTACCGCCGCGCGACGTCCTCCCGCAGCCGCCCGGCGCGTGAGATCCGGGCGAAGAGCTCGCCGCCGCGGACCAGCTCGAGGGCCAGGTAAATCTTGGAGCGCGTGGCCATCACCTCGTGCAGCTCGACGATGTTGGGGTGGGACACCATCTTCATCACCGCGATCTCCCGCTTGATCTGCTCCACCATCCCGGCGCGCTCCACCTTGTCCTTGGCCACCACCTTCACCGCCACGCCACGCCCCGTGCGCAGGTCCCGCGCCGCGTGCACCCGCCCGAAGTTGCCGTGCCCCAGCACCCGCCCCAGCTCGTACCTCCCCTGCAGCACATTCTTCCCCTCCGCCGCGTCCTCCATCGGCACACCCTTCTTGGATACCTGAACCTGGACGACGGAGCGACGCACGATCTACCCGTCCTCGACGTGCTTGCGGTGGCAGTTGCGGCCGCCGCGTAGGCTACGCTTGCCGGAGAGGTCAGTGCGCGTGGTCCGCCACATTGCTCTGCATTCCCAAAAGGCACGAGCAAGTGGCGAGGAGTAGAGGAGAAGAGACACGAAAACCTCACGTCGGCGACGAGGCCGCGAGCGGTGTGAGACACGAAAGCTTTTGTTAGAGCTCGCTCACGCGAGGCCGGTGGCAAGGATGATATCGCGGCGCTTGCGGTTCGGATATGATGGCGTGTGGGGCCTGGAAGGCTGTGACGCACGAAAACGACGCGATCGTGATGGGCGTGGAAACCGTACGCGATGAAAAGGAAACGGGCGACGGATTTTGTGGGTGGTATCGTGTGGTTCTGCATGTCGGCGCGGGCCGGAATTATTTCTGGGCCTATTCGCCGTCCATTATTAGCGGATCCAACTCCTCTCTTTTCTGATTCTGAAATAAACTTTTCCTTTTGTCTTTCAGAAAATGCTCCTTAAATATTCCACAGTATTTTTCCCTATCAAAGACAGGAGCATTGCCGATCAATAGAAGGAAACTGAGTGTTTATGTATATAAGGGAATCGGAATTCCCAGAGTGCTAAAGCAAAAGTAGAGAAAGCCACCGGCAACCTCTCGGGTTCCCCACAAGCAGGGAACGAGATTATGGCTCCCTTCTAGAGGGCTTATAGAGAAGCTTATGGCCCTAGGAAGCCATAAGCCCTTTAGAAGGAAAAACTCAGTTTAAGCTTAAATCATAAGTCTTTAGCTTTTCTGTTGGTGGGGAAAAGTCTCAGTTTTGAGGCTTCCCGAGCTTCTTTCCACGAATTTTTCATCACATAACCATTTTATCCACGCTACTTCACGTTATTACCCACTACTGCCATTGTGTATAAAAAAAAATCCTCACCCCCACCCTCCCGCATCCGCACCCTGGCTCCTTCCCACCTCCGGGCCGCCCCCTCTCTCCCTCCTCCCCTCCTCTCCGCCGGCCCAAGCCCAGATCTCCGAGGCAGCCTCCGCCGCCTCCCCCGACCTCCGCCCGCTCCGCCACCTCCCCTGCCTTCGCCGCTCCGCCACCTCCCCCGTCTCCCCGCCTCCGCCTCCTCCCCCGCCTCCCCGCCTCCGCCACCCCCCCGCCTTCCCCCCGGCCGGCCCCGTCCTCCTCCCCCCGGCCCCGTCCTCCTCCTCTCCAGATCTACGCCGGCCCCGTCCTCCCCAGATCTGCCATCGCCACTCCCTCCCTTCCTCTGCCCCTCCCGCCGCTCCCGCCCCTCCTACACTCCACTCGTCTGCCGCTCCGCCCCTCTGCCTCCTCCTCGCTGGCCCTCCGGCCCGCGGCTCCTCCACCCGCCGCCCCTCCACCCGCCGCCCCTGTCCTCCGGTCGGTGCCCCTCCCACCGGCAGTGGAACCTCTACCTCTACCTCTCGCTGGCGCCGCCCTCCTCCCCCCCGGTCATTGACGCCGAGCAGCACCCCGCTGGTGCCGTTCGACCGGGACACGGGCACCTCGAGTTACCGTCGGCAGCGGATGCCGATGTCACGTTGACCACCGCCGCCGTTGCCCGCCGGCCTGAGGGGGGAAGCCACTGCCACGCCACGACGAGCTCACCTCCGCCAAGACCATGGCGCTGATGGCCAGCTCTCTGATGAGCTCATTATATTTTTGATTCTGTGGATTTCAATTGTTTTTGAACGAATTTAGTAAATGCAATGCAATGTAAATTGCTGCTTAATTGTAGTTCATATTCATCTTTTGATTTTGCTGATTCCTGTTGTTAGGTTAATGGTGAATCTTCTTGATGCATCAAATAGAGAGAGAATTTTGAAATTGATACTGTCCAAATTGAAATGGTTTAAGAATATAATCAAATTGATATAAACCATATATGCTGTGATGTATAAAGCTGCCAAAATCATGGTCATTGTCATGTATTAGCATTGCTAATGATGTTGTATTAGCAAAGGGTAGTAAAGACTTTTCAAAATCCAACTCTGTGCATAAACTCAACTCTTAGAAGCCGTCTAGAAGGGAACTAAGAGCTTGTCAGGCTTTCCCCCACCGGAGCTTCGCCGCACCATTAAGCTTAAGCCGGCTTATGCACAAGCCGAAGCCGTCTAGAAGAGGGCCTATATGTTGTTTATGTGATATAAAGTCACAATCATAAGTAAGTATTTTTGAATATGAATCTAATGATATCAACTTTTTGTCACATAAACTACATATTTGTGAAATAATTGTTGATCCATGTCTTATCTTAACCAATCAAAATATGCCTTATATTATAAAACGGAGAAAGTAGTTTCCTAAAGTTTGAACCCCTCACCACCATGCTAACGGTAGCGGCAGTTTGTTGAAAGATCATATGTTTCTTTTTCCTTCCATATATTCCACATGGTGTACGTGACAATGTCATCGTCGCCGTTCTTTCAGGGTGATCTTTGATGTATTTATCCACTAAGAAATATGTCTTAGAAGTTCGATGGTCTAGAGTGTTCCAACTTGGTGCAACCAAGGTGACGGAACACCTAGTAGAAGAACTCTGTGGTGTAGAGCTGCGTAAGAGGCAAAGGTGGCAGAAAGTGGTCTATGAGGTCGATCTTATGCTACAAGGTTGTCCGCCGCTAGGATTTTATTTCGGGTAAGTATGCAAGCAAAGAATTGGCATTTTATTTTCGTCCTAGCCTTTCAATAACGGATGTACTGAACTGTGCAAGGTACGCCGATTTTGCCGTGTAGATTTCATCCCTAGGCGTTCCATACGGTGATGAACTCACCCAACTGTTGAGCACTGTTGGCTCTTTCCCTCAAGGCCACGAGGGCATTTAGAGCAACTCCAACCCACCACCCTTCCTACTCCCCATCCCTAATTTAGGGTTTTGTCCTCTGAAACGTTCTCTAGCCCACCTCCCAAACGAGTCCGTATCCCTGTCGCACTTCCCTTCCTCCCCTCCGGACTCCCCATCGATCGGGACCGAGCTCCCACTGCCCAAATCCAAATTGCCGTCGTCACGCGTCCCCTCCTTCCTTCGCGCCGGTGCTCGGAGTGTTCCGTCCCCGGTGAATCCATCTCCGTTCGGCTCGGGCGGCGTCTTCTCAGGCCCGTTTCCACCCCACGGCGGTGGATTCGGTCCCCACCCTACTAGTTCCGGCCAGGTACGGCATGTGTCCTCCATTCCGCTTTTGTTTGGAGATTTTGTTGTGTCTCTTTCGGGGTATTTGGTGGTCCGAAATGGCGATATGTAAATCTGTTGGAATTGGGGGTAGATCTGGATCGTAGTTTTGTTGGGGCGGCGCGTTCTAGGGTTTGGAACGGAGTGGCGTGGGGGAATTGGTTGCATGCGTGCGCCTGATTTGTGGGGGGAAATGCGTTTCTCGAATGATTTAGGGGAGAATTTTTTTTGCTTCTGCTGATGATTGCTTCTGCTGATGTTTGGTCTCCCCTTCCCCGCCGACCACCCCCCACCGGAGTCAAGCCCGAGCACCGCCTTCCTCCACCGGTGCGCCTCCTTCGTCAACACCAAGACGCCGCCCAAGCCGCCGGAGCTCGAGGCCTGTCGCCATCACCGCCAAGCACGGGAGCTACGACTGTTACAGAACTAGTCCACTCCGCCCCACCGTCAACTGCCGTGAACCAAGCCCGGAGCAGCTCGTTTTGAAGGTAATCCTTTCTCCTCTCCATTCCTCCCCCTCGTTAAGTGTTGCTCCTGTGAATGCATGCTCATGTATGGTTATGAATAGTACAATTGTTGATGTAAATGTGAGGCTCATGGTACAATTGATGCTGCTGTCGTGATGCTGATGGTAGGATATGTCTCAAAACGAGCTGCTCCAATGAAATGAGGAAGAGAAATTGAACACTAGATTGGCATGGGAGCAAATCCCTGCTTATAGCTCTAATATGTTCTTGTGTTCAATGTCACTGAGAAGATTACTTTTAGTTGTCTAGTAATCTCAAGATGACAAAGAAAGCTCAAAGCTGACCAATCAGATATTCAATCACATGGCATTTGAAAATTGATGGATTTAGAATTATATAAAATGTAGCTTGTTTGTTGGTTAAATGTTACCCCTTTTCTTCAAAGTAATGTTTAATAACTAGAAATGAGGTGACTTCTTAGTACTGAGGTATATATGTACATATGCTTGTTTGATTGTACTTAATACTGAGGTGACTGTTTGCAAATATGGCCTAGTAGTACTAAACATGCACTTAGATTGTGGCAGTACATGCACTTAAATTATAGCTCTTTGATCAACAGGCATGGACCAGGATCCGAAGGAAATTAAGGAAAGATGGGCCTGGACAATTAATGAAGTAGAAGGGATAGCAAGGTCTTTAAAGAAATTAGCCCTATATAACTATTCTCCTTTGTCGTGTCCATTAGTAGCTGAAATGAATATTCTCCTGCAACAAGTTGAAGTCCTTGCTGATGGGCTTGATCACGTTGTGACGTAGTCTACGGACTTGCTTAAAAACAATTCAGTAGAAGAATGGCAAGACGACGTCAAACTTCAACTTGTAGACCCTACTGAATGTAAAGCAGCTGACTACGAATCTGATGATAGCAGTAAACGTGATTACTACGATTACTGCTACGACGAGGATATTGATCTCGAGTCCTTGTATAAATAGTATCTGTATTGTGTAGTAATATCTTTACTTCCGTAATGTGGAACCATTAATGTGCGTACTGTGAAAACTTAATATATATAATGTGGAACCTTCGTTGTTGCAGTAATGTTATTGTACTTTGAAAACTAAGAATTCTAGTACTGGCATGGATCGATTTGTTTTGTTCTTCTATGGTATGTACAGATGTCTGACTTGTTGTTAACCTTGCTGAGTGAGGGAAATGATAGCATCGCTTGGGATGATACCCAATATTTTACCCCTATTGAGGAGCAACATTTTATCCCAACTGAACAAGAAATTCCCTCCAATAGACAGAATAACAAGAGAATTAAGAATTTCAATGAGACGGAAGACTTGTTGCTGGTCTCGGCTTGGCTAAACATTATTATTTCAACGAGAATGATTTATTATTTCACGAATAATACGGAAACACATACATAAAATAACTCCCTAGCCGCATACAACATCATTAAAAGAACTACCTGCACAACTAGAAACCTACATGCCTCCATAGCGTTCCCACAGGTGCTCAACTAGATCAGCTTGAAGCTGAGAGTGAGTTTGCCTGCTTCTAATAGAATGATGAGTTTGAATGAACTCAAAAATTTCAGGCGGATGCTCATGAGAAACAGTCACACTCTCTCCTACTCCTTCGTAGTTGAAGTCTTGTGGGCCTCCGTCCCACTCATCTTCAATGATCATGTTATGCATGATGAAACAAGCCGCCATGATTTCTCCAAGTACTTCTTGGTCCCAAAATCTTGCTGGTCCTCGAACAATGGCAAAACGAGCTTGTAGAACTCCAAAGGCTCGTTCGACGTCTTTCCTAGCTGCTTCCTGGGCTTGAGCGAAGAGTTTCTTTTTATTACCTTGTGGAGATGGTATTGTCTTCACAAATGTCACCCATGTAGGATATATGCCATCTGCAAGGTAGTATCCCATTGTATAATTGTGTCCGTTGACGGTATAATTAACTTCTGGAGCTTGCCCTTCATCTAGCCTTGCAAAGAGAGGTGAGCGGTGAAGAACATTTATATCATTGTGAGACCCTGGCAAACCAAAAAACGCGTGCCAAATCCAAAGATCTTTTGAGGCAACGGCTTCTAGAATGATTGTGGGCTCGTGCACATGGCCGGTATACATACCTTGCCATGCTGCAGGACAATTCTTCCACTGCTAATGCATGCAATATATGCTCCCCAGCATTCCAGGAAAACCTCTTTCCTCTCTAATAGCAAGTAACCTAGTAGTGTCATTATTGTTTGGAGACCTCAAATATTCATCTCCGAAGACTTCAACAATAACTTTCACAAATCTTTTAAGACTCTCTATTGCGGTACTTTTTCCAATCCAGATATAATCATTCGTAGCATCCGCAGGAACTCCATAGGTTATCATCCGGAATGCTGCTGTAATCTTCTGCAGAGGTGATAACCCAAGAAGTCCAACACTATCTCTTTTCTGGATAAAATAGTTATCATGGCATACTATAGCATCCACTATGCGGAGAAATAGAGAACGAGCCATTCTAAACCTGGATGAAAAACATGAATGAGTCCTACACGGGAAGAATAACAAGGAAGATGAATATGAATATATGAGAACGGTTGCAAACCTGTGGCGAAAAATAGTTGGGCCATATGTAGGAGAATCCGAAAAGTAGTCTTGGTACAGTCTAAAATGACCGGCTTCTCTGTTGCGATGGATTACCGCATGTCTAGGCATAGAACCGCCATGGCGTGGAACATTCCTAAGTTGGTAGTGCGTGTGTGTTATGAGGGCTGTAGCAATGAAGAGTTCATTGTCATCATCCGACGACGAAGAATCAAAGAGAGGGTGCATGCCTGAGCTTGGATGACTCATTGTGATTTCGTGGAGGTGGAGGAGGAGAACTGCAGGAAAGAGCGAATGCCAGGAAGAGCGAATGTCTTGGTATATATAGACTACAAAAATATGGCTGTTAGAGATATAGCCGTTACAAATATGCCCGTTTGAAATTTGGCTGTTACAAATATAGCCGTTATAAATATAGCCGTTGAAATAAACCCGTTAGAATTTTACCGGTTAAAAATATATCCGTTAGAAATATAGCCGTTACAAATATAGCCGTTTAAAATATACCGTTAAAATTTTACCCGTTACAAATATAGTCGTTACAAATATACCCGTTGGAATTTTACCCGTTATAAATATAACATTTACAAATAATATGGTAGCTATAGGATATTAATTTAATATAGGGAGTGAGATTTGGGAGGTGGGTTGGAGGACGAAGAAATTTAGGGAGGGAATCTTTTGGGATGACTTCCCAAATGAGGATTTGGGTAGTTAAATTTGGGAGGTGGGTTGGAGTTGCTCTTACTGCATAGGCTCCTACTTGCATGGTAGCTTTATCTTGCACCTGCCTTAGGTCTACTCTTTTTTTGCCCACACCGCTAGCTACCTCCTCACAAAGCTACTTCCTCTCTACAGTGGCATCCCAACCCAGTGAAGCTGCGAGTCACCCAGTTCAAGTCTCCTATCCTACATGGTTGTATGATCCACACATTGCTTTGGTCATTTGTCTCGGTTCTTGATGTACTCCCTCCATGCCAAAATAGAGTGCGCATTAGATTAAACTCACATACCAAGGAGGGGATTTTGTAGCGATTTTGGATGAGCTTACCCCTCAGATCACACGGATTACTATAGTTAATGACCTACAAACGAGGCAGCGCTCGACCAATTTGAGAGAAGCCAGCACCTCGTTCCCCTCGCATGCAGGCACGATTTTCTCCTTAGCCTGCCGCGCATCTCTCGCCTGCACCCGCCCGCACCCGCCCGCACCCGCCTGCTCCCGCCTTCCTCGTGTAGCTGAAAGCCAGCCGCGCGCACCCGCTCCGCTTTCCCCTCGCATGCAGATAGGCTGCATGGCCATGCATGCACACGTTGGCTAGCATGCATTGGCTTAGTCTTCAAACGTGAACAATTTAGCAAAGTTTAGCACCAAAACGCAGGTGAAATAATGAAGGACGTGAAGAATATTTGGATGAAAAGTTTAGAGGGAACTTAAGCGCACAAATCACTTCAAATTTTCAAAGGATCGAGCAAAATTGCACTCACTTTTCTCCCTATAAAACCATAGCAACACCCTCTGTCACAGAGCATCCCCCTCTCTCTCTCTCTCTCTCTCTCTCTCTCTCTCTCTCTCTTTTCTTCTCCTCTCTAATGGCCAATGGAGTGGAACTCAATGTTTCGATCAACTGGGACAACATCGAGGAGCGCACTGGAGTTGCCAATGACCTAGACTTCGAATTTGAGCTTGTCGTCTCCGACGAAGGTACTATTAGTTCGATGTTGTGTTTACCTTTGTGTATTCGAGCTAGTGATTTGAACGAACATTGTTCTTGTGATCAAAAGAAGATGAAGCTGATGACGTTGATGTTGTTCATACAACCAACAACACCTTCACTGGGCCGTTTTTTCCCCGAAGGAAGCTCCTCCAGCCACTTCCAATCCCAGCGCTTGCCACCGCCTCTTGGTCTGACCGGCCGCGGTCGCGCTTTTGGCTGGCAGAGCTTCCTTCACGAACCAGTGCGCGGCGGACATGTAGCCGGTTTTGATGGAGGTGGCACTGGCGGCGGACGTGGTGCCGGCATGGAGGGTGGAGGCGGTAGCCGTGGACGTGGTGGCGGTGTGAATGGGCGAGGCGGGTGCGGAGCTGGCACTAATGGAGGAGGTGGACGTGCAGCAGGCATGGATGGAGGTCGCAGACGTGGAGCAAGCGTCACTGGCGGAGCTGGTCAGGCAGGTCGCGGTCGCGGTCGTGGCAAACGCGGTCTGGGCCGTTTGGGCCTCACCGGAGGAGTTTGTACTGGCCTGGTCTCCTGGCAAGCTGCGCGTGAGCTGGGAAAAGATGTTGTTAGTGGCGGAAGCACTATGGTCGGGTTCGACCTGAACGCGCCCACATACGACGAGTACGTCGCAGGGGCTGACGCCGATGCCGACGGCCACGGAACAGACACCAATGGGCATGGCGATGGGTAACAAAACAGTAAGTGACATTTTGCAAACTCATTGTTAATTTAGCAAAGTCCTAGTTTACTTTGCAAATTCATTGTTAATTAGCAAAGTCCTAGTTTACTTTCTGCGATGGCAGTAGGAGTTGCGAAGTCCTAGTTTATTTGGAGTACTGTTCAAATTTTTGCTTGTTTACTCTCTGCGATGACAGTAGGAGTAGCAAAGTTCTAGTTTAATTAGAGTATTGTTCAAAGTTCCAGTTTAATTTCTGCTATTGAATGTTCATTTGCAACGTAATGAAATTTAAAACTTGAACACATTTTGTAGGTGCAAAAGGCACCATCATTCATAGGAGGCACTATAAAAATCACGAGAAACAAGCAATTTATGCCATGCTTTTGGAGAGGACTTCCTTGGGAATTTTGAAGCATGGAGTTAGCAAGGAAGTTGCTCATCTGTGTGACGTGACTAGGAGGACTGTTCAGCAGGTTTGGAGGAATGGGAAGGTGGCAGGTGGAGTGCATGGGGTAATAAGCAAGAAGCCTAAGAATTATGGCTGTAAGAGGATTGCCTTCAACTCGGACATGATAAAAGGAGTTGATTTAAAGAAGAGAACAACTCTACAAGGTCTTGCTAACGAGTTGAACATGTCCACGAGTACCTTGTATAGGCGGTTGAAGGAGGGAAGGCTTAGGAGGCACACAAATTCCATCAAAGGTACCCTTACCGAAGAGAACAAGAAAGGTAGGGTTCGGTTTTGTATGTCGATGCTTGATCTTCAAACCAATCCGCAAGAGCCAAAGTTTTATGGCATGTACAACATCATACATATTGATGAGAAATGGTTTTACCGCACTCGGAAGGTTGAAAAGGTCTACCTAGCAATGGACGAGGAAGATCCGAAGCGAACCACAAAAAACAAAAATTACATTGAGATAGTTATGTTCCTGTCGGTGGTTGCTAGGCCTCGGTACGATGAGGACGGCATCATGACATTCGATGGCAAGATTGGGATGTGGCCGTTCACATTTGAAGAGGAGGCTAAGAGGGGTAGTAAGAACCGTGAAGCGGGAACATTGGTCACTAAGGTGGTACCATCGGTCACAAAGGCAATTAGTCGAGAATAGATGCTAGAGAAGGTAATGTTAGATTAAATAATTAAATCATGCAAACATTGCTCACTATTCTTGTTAAATAAAATTCAAAAATTGCAACAGGTACTTCTTTGGAACGTCGTTGGCCTATATACATACAACAAGACAACGCCAAGACACACATAGCAGTTGATGATTCGGCGTTTTGTGCGGCGGCAAAGGCGGATGGATGGAACATCGAGTTGATGTGCCAACCTCCAAACTCCCCTGACCTAAACATCTTGGACTTAGGATTTTTTGTGGCCCTTCAATCCATATTCCAGAAATTATTTCCCGGGTCACTCGATGACATTGTGGCGAAGGTACTCCAAGCATATAATGAGTACCCGCCGGAGAGGAGCAATCGCATCTTCCTCACACTTCAGTCATGCATGCGGGAGGTGTTGAAACTAAAGGGAAGTCAACATTATAAGGTTCCGCACATGAGGAAGAAAGCCCTAGCGCGACTTGGCATACTTCCGATTAGGTTGGAGTGCGAAAGACTTATCGTAGACGAGGCTACGGAGTTTCTAGGTGCTTAATGCAATTGAGCCTTGTTATGCTATCTGTTTTGCTCAATGTAATCTTGCCATGCATGCAAACACATGCATATGCATGACGGGCTAACTACTCAATGCTAATGCATGGAACTACTGACCTATGCAACACGTGAACTAGACCTTGTAACAAGATTAGCACTAACAGATGTTGCCATCCCAAGTCTCGGCGTTGGAGTCGACGTTGCCGTCGTAGGTCTCGGAGTCGAAGTCAGCGAACAGGTCACCGCCGTCGTCGGTGCTGCAGTCCGCCAAGTACTGTGCGTACCCGGCGGCCGTTGAGCCAGCCCGTCCCGCTTGTCGATGAGCAGGAAGCATTGCTGCGAGAGCTCTGCGCACTCCTCGGCGAGCTATTCGCACTCAGCGGCGAGGTCCACCTTCTCCTTGCCGTCGGGTTTCTCCTCACCACGGCCCTGCAGGTCGCCATCCAGCTTCTCCTGGCCGTTGCTTTTCTCCTCGCCGTGGCCCTGCAGGTCGCCATGCAGCTTCTTCTGGCCGTCGCTTTTCTCCTCGCCGTGGCCATGCAGGTCGGCATCACCCAGCAGGTCACCCACGCCATGTTTGTCATTGCCATCCACCTTCTCGCCATGGCCCTGCAAGTTGCTGTCACCCATGACCAACTCGTCGTCGCCGTGGCCCGGGAGGTCGCTCGCGACCAACTCATCGTCGCCGTGGCCTGGGAGGTCGCTCGCGACCAACTCCTCGTCCTTCTCGTCGCCGTGTCCTTGCAGGTTGCCGTCGACCCACTCGTCGACGTCGGGCAACTGAGAGAAGCCCAACTCGTCGCCGTGGCGCACGCCCATCTCCTCGTTGCCATCTCCCAACTCCACACCTTTCTCCTCGTCAACCTAGCGGGGAAAAGGAAACGAAGGAGGGCGACGGCACTAAATGCGGAGGGATTCTTAGAGACGCGCACGCGATTTTCTCTGTGGGGTGACGGTGCATGCAGGGGTAGTTTCGTCCAAAACAACACTAAAACAGAAATACGCAATGCATTCTGAAAAAAAGTAAAAAAAATAATGCGCACTCTATTTTGGCATGGAGGGAGTATATCTCCGCTTTTAGCCTTTTATCAACTACCTGTTTGCACTCCGGCCTTTGGGTGATCTGCACCGAGTTGTTTGTTCTCTAAAGCGTCGCTTACATCCAGGGGCACATAGCCTTGACCCACCCCTCTCCGGTTTTTCTCTCTCGTTACTCGAATTTTCACCGTCGCTAGCAAAGCCCAACGACTGGCGAATGATCACACGAGACAACACAAGCGACACCGCTCCATGACTCCAAGTAAAATTGTACAGCGAGTCCAGCGACCGTATATAGGATAGACATGTGCGCTCTCCATTGGTTCATGTCAAGTTTGGGCAGTATACAGAGGCTTGCAGTGAAACCAACAACAGCGTAAGAACAAAACAGACCATTTTGTATCATATGTAAAAGAGTCAATCACACGCAAACATCACAATGATGGGTTGGAAATTTCACAGGGACTTGCCGCAAAAACGAGAGGAGAATTCACTGGGACAATCTGATACCAGGTTGCATCTGCATGCTGTTAACAAGCTGGCCGGACAGGAACTCTTGGGGGGAAACTGTGTTGTGAGTTGACCGTGCTCTCGTTCACAAGTAAACAAGTGGACAGTTTGTACTGAAATGAGATGACTGTGTTCTCACCATTTCATCCAAAGGTAAAGGTTCTTTGTTAGGACAGCACACTGACACGCTACCTCATGGTTTCCTTAGGATGATCCAAACTTTGGTATCCTAAATTACTCGCAATAAATTGACTGCACTAGACTGAGGGTGATATTAAAACAAAATCCTAAGAGCCTCTTTGATTCGAGGATTTTTAAAACACAGAAATAAAAATAATTATATGATTACAATGTCATGTCTTGTTGAATCCTATATGATCGAAAACACATGAGTATACACCAAAAACTGTTTGATTCTACCACTAGAAAATCCCATGAGGTTTGAGTGGATGAATGTTTTCTTATGAAATAGAGTGCAAAGAAATCCATAGGAAAAATGCCTAAGGATTCAATGCTACAAACCAAATAATCCACATAGAAAAAATTCCTTAGGACCACAATGCATCAAGAATTCTTTAAAAATCATTTGAATCAAAGAGGCCATAAAAGTGCAGGGTCCATTTGAAACACAAACACTTTCTCCATACCTATATGAAATGAACTATATTTTCGCCTGCAACTTCCATGTGAAATTCAGACCTTCCAAACAAGGAAAGAAACTGACGCATCTTCCAGGATAGAAGAAAAGAAACCGACACATTTTCTAGGGTAAAGCAATTCAAGCCTAGGAGATGGCCACAATCATCCAGGAAGAGATTACTCAGCCCCATATAACATTATCGCCTTAAGGATCTGTACACTCTTCAAGGAAAAAAAATTCGATGAAATTTTAATGAAATTTCTGAAATTTTGAAAATTTCAGTGGGTTCCAAAATTTCTCCAACTCGGTCAAAATTTTGATTTGACTAAATTTTGAGCAACATTTGGTCAACTTTTGGTCAAAATTCAAACTGATTTTCGGTATTGTTTTCCGAAATTCCCGAAATTTTGGCGATTTTGCTGGGTCTCAAAATTTTTTGCAGGACGAAATTTTTTCCTTCATACTCTTTTCTTATCTACGCAAATGATAGAGTGCCTACCTTTTGCTCGAAAAAATGCAGGCCTTTCAAACAAGGTCTCATGCTCCAGGAACATTTGTTCAGTCATAGCTTCATAAAGTAATCTGTATGGTGAGTTAGCTTTGTTTGCTACTCACTGACATTCTCGTCAAGTTCCCTACTATCACCGAGACTACTCCCTTAGTCAAAACTTACCCTGCGCCATGAGTCACTTGGCCTACCGAGGAACTCTGATGACTAACCTAGGTGCTCACCGCATACTAACTACCCTGTACTAACTACATCAACACTACGTCACTACCTGTGACTAACTGTGCTAAAATTCCTGTGAGCTGTATATAATGTTGCACAAATGTAACCATCAAACATTAACTCGAGGCCCAGCGCAGCACTGCTGATCGCGCAACCGCGAAAACTAAATGAAGTCGGGAAGAAAAGTGCACGCGCATCAGTCAAGGTTTTTGTTGGGGGAGTCCAGCGGAGCCCTCGGGCCGAGGTACCCCCTCCTTTTGTACGTATTATGTTTAACAAGTGTTATGTTCCACAGGGATCTTCGGTGGGTTTTGGACGATGCCAAGTCGCCCCGGTAAGGCGACGTAGGTATAGGAGCAGGGAGCAAGTCGGCCGCCACGGACGAGGTGAGAGGGCACCTCGGCTAGGACGAGAAGGAAGGAGAGGCGAGTTCGTCCGGCACGGGCGACGCGCGGGCACGGAGGACGGCAAGGGCGGAGACGGGCCGTACCGGCGAGGCGAATCTAGGAATATGCCGGCGCATGTAGTAGGTAGCGACGAGGTGGAGAGTACATTTTTGGCCGACGTACGGTGACACATGCTAGAAAAAGACTATAACCTTTTAGGGGGTAGCGATGTATTTACACTTGTAAGCCAGTTTGCCTATATAAGGGCCAGTTGGCACCCCATATGAGCGGGAGGAGAAATACACTTCTGCTACACATTCTCTGAAATCCCTTTCTGTCTTCGGCAGTAGCTGGGTGAAGGCCCCGTGGATAATTGGCTTCGTTCCCCAAGTCTTCCCCAAGCGCCCCGGTCTCCCGACCCGGGGTGCCCAAACTTACTGTCCGAGGAAGGCCTCGCCGACAGTTGGCGCCGACCGTGGGGACGAAGGGGCAAAGTACTTCTTGAAGTGGGTCTCCATCATGCCGCCTCGACCGAAGAAAGGCGCGACCACGACTAGGCGGAAGGCAGCCGTGAGCGGCAAGCGCGGGGTCCAGCTCCCTTCCCCCGCGGCCGAGGGCGAAACGAACGTGGAAACGGCGAGGGCGCCCCAGGCGGTCCCGATCGTCCGGGCGAGCTCACCTCCGAAGTCGCGGCCGACGGCGGGTCGCAGGCTGCTGTCCCACCCTCGAGGCACGGGAGCCGCCCCCGGCGGGGGCCTCGGGCGGGCGGACCCTGGCGGATGAGGTGGAGGACCTGCGCCGACAGGCCGACGAAGCGGCGAGAAACTCGGCGGCGTTGCAGGCGCGCCTCCAGGCAGCGGAGCTGGAAGCCCTAAAAGCGAACTCTCAGTCTCGCCAGATGGCCGACCTCTATCGAGCCCAGCTCGAAGCCACGCGCGCTCTAGCGACCCCGCCACCCCCGCCGGAGGTTTCCGCTGCGGAGGGACTGCGTCGTCAGCTGGCCGCTGACCAGGCTGCCGCCCGAGCGGAGGTCCTCGCCCCCTCCTCGGCGGCCGAGTCCCTCCTCAAGGATCTGGACGCAGCACGAGCCCGGGCAGCCGCATACATGGGCGAGGCGGACCACGAGGCGGGGCGCCTCAGGACGACCGTGCTTCGGAACCAGCAGGTCGCTCGAGATACAGCGCACGACGGCAATGCAGGCCCAGGCGCAAGTACACAGCGCCCAAGCAAAGCGCACGAGGAGCAGGAGCGAACGAGGCGCGTCGAGGTCGTCGACCTCACAAGCTTGGCGAGCCCGCTGAGCCCAGGGCTCATGGCGGTCCCGTTTCCGCCTAAGTTCCGTCCCGCCGACCTCCCGAAGTACGCTGGCACGACGGATCCGGTCCTATACACAAGGGTGTACGAGGCGGCCGTGATGGCCTCCGGCGGCGGCGAGGCCATCATGGCGAAAAGCCTGCTCCTCGCCCTCACCGGCATCGCCCAGGCATGGTACCTCGGCCTGGAGCCCCGTACAATCTACTCATGGGAGCAACTCCGGGACAAGTTACACGGGCACTTCCAGGGGTGCCGAAACAAGGAGATGACCTCGACGGACCTCAGCAACCTTAGGCAGCAACCGGGCGAGACCATCCGCACTTTCCAGCGCCGCTTTTTCGAGGTCCAATGCCAGGTGAAGGGGGTCACCGAACAGACAATCTGCGAGGCGGCGCGGCGAGGCATCAACAACGAGGCCCTGGCCGACAAACTTGAGAGGAAGCGCTCTTCCCGCGTCAAGCAGCTGTACGACATCATGGAGGTGTACGCCCAAGTTGAAGAAGGGCAGATTCTGCGTAGGGAAGAGGCCAGAGCGTCGCAGGTGTACCTGGGGAGCGAGAAGACCGAGGCCGAGCGGCGACGTCCGAGGCGCCACGAGGTACATCACGTATCAGACGAAGGACGACCGCGAGAAAGTCAAAGGCGGCAGATCGCCCACTCCCCGCCTCGTGAGCCCCCGCGCCGCCACGGAAGGGAGCCCTACGCCCGACCAGGGCTAGGCCAAGGAGCCCCGGGACCTCGCCCACGAGAGTCACCCCGCCCAAGAGGGCCCCGACAAAAGTACTGCGAGCTTCACAAGCTCTGCTCGCATTCCACAGACGAATGCGAAGTCGTCGCCCGAGCGCGAGGCGACGCCCCCCCCGCCCCGGGTGGAGGGCGAGCGGCGTATCCAAGAACCGCGGGGCGAGGCCCCGCTCGAGCTTCCTCTACCACCTCCTCGGCGTGGCTCCCCTCCCGGCGGCTATGGACCGCGTCACGTCGTCCACACAATCACCGGCGGAAGTGCCTACACTTTCCCGTCGAAGTGCCAGCGCAAGGGATACGTTCGCCGGGTCCAACACATCGGCGCGTATCTGCCGACCGAGCTCCCCGCCTGGACAAGCACCCCGATCAGGTTCGGCCCAGAGGACGCTGTGGGCGTGGTCCTCCCACACCACGACGCCCTGGTCATCTCGGCCCTCATCTCCGAGGTAGAGGTGCGACGCGTCTTCATTGATGGAGGCAGCTCGGCAGACATCCTGTTCGCCTCCGCCTTGGACGAAATGGGCATCCCGCGTTCATTCTTGCAACCCCCCGGGATCCCCCTCCTCGGCTTTGGCGGCGAGCCGATCAGGGCCCTCGGGCGAATCGGACTCCCAGTAGAGTTCCGAAGCGACGGGCTCTCCCGTGCCGAGACCGTGCTCTTCGACGTCGTCGACATGCCTTACCAGTACAATGTGATCCTCGGGCGTCTGACGCTCAATAAGTTCGGGGCAATCCCCCACCACGCCTACTTCTGCATGAAGATCCCCGCGCCCGCTGGAGTCGTAACGGTCCACGGCGACCAAGGCCTGTCCCACCGCATCAAGCAGTCTGGAACCATCAGATATGTTCACAACGTCGTCCCGGCGATCGAGACGTCGCGCCCTGACCCCTGCGGCGCTGCCCCGCCTGCGTCAGGCGAAGTCCTCGGCATAGAACTCGCCCCCGACCAGTTCATGTCTTCCACCACGGGGTGGTGGGTCCCCAAACCCAGGCCGGATGGGGAAACTCGGTCCGTCCTGCTATCTGAAGACGAGCCTCACAAAGCCGTCCTGGTCGGGGCCGATCTCCCGGCCGAGGTGGAGCAGGCCCTCCTCCTCGTCCTGCGAGAAAATACAGACATATTCGCCTGGAAACCTGAAGATCTGCCGGGGTCCCCCGAAGCCTAATCGAGCACAAGCTGCAAGTCAGGCCAGGGGCTCGTCCTGTCAAGCAGCGGCTAAGGAAAATGTCGGTAGACCGGCAGCTCGCCGCCCACGAACAAGTCACCAAGCTGCTCAAGGCCGGGGTCATTCGCGAGGTCCTGCACCCAGAATGGCTGGCGAACCCGGTCCTCGTCAAGAAGGCAAACGGGCAGTGGCGCATGTGCGTCGACTACACCGACCTTAACAAGGCGTGCCCAAAGGACGACTTCCCTCTCCCTCGCATCGACCAACTCGTGGATGCCATGTCCGGCTGCGAGCTCATGAGCTTCCTAGACGCCTACTTAGGGTACCATCAGGTGTGGATGGCCGAGGAGGACGAGAAAAAGACAAGCTTCATCACCCCGAGTGGAACATTTTGTTACGTGCGAATGCAGTTCGGCCTCAAGAATACAGGGGCGACGTTTGCCCGGCTGATCAGAAAAACCTTGTGCGATCAAGTCGGCCGCAACGTCGAGGCATACGTGGACGACATCGTCATCAAAAGCACCCTCACCCAGACGCACGCGGCCGACATACGTGAGACTTTCTGCAGCTTGCGTAGGTCCGACATGCGGCTGAACCCGGAAAAATGCGTCTTCGGCGTGCGCGTTGGAAAGCTGCTGGGTTTCCTCGTCTCCAAGCGAGGGATAGAGGCCAATCCAAAGAAGATACAAGCAATCCTCGGCATGAGCCCGCCCACCATGACCAAGCAAGTGCAGAAGCTGGCAGGCCGTCTCGCCTCCTTGGGAAGGTTCGTGTCTCGCTCCGCCGAGAAGGGGCTCCCGTTCTTCAAAGCCTTGAGGGGCTCCGGGAAATTCGAATGGACGGAGGAGTGCCAGCTCGCCTTCGAGAACCTGAAGCAGTACCTCGCCTCGCCCCCTCTCCTCCAAAGCCCGTCCCCGGGGGAAGTCCTACTGCTGTATCTCACCGCAACGGCCTCGGCCGTCAGCGCCGTCCTAGTCAGAGAGCAGGCCCGGACCCAGAACCCGGTCTACTATGTCTCTGAGTCGTTACAAGGAGCGAAGCTACGCTACACCGAGCTTGAGAAGCTCGTGTACGCACTGATCATGGCCTCCCGAAAGCTTCGCCACTACTTCATGGCCCACTCGATTCGGGTCCCAACGTCGTTCCCAATTGGCGAGATGTTCCGCAACCGTGAGGCCACCGGCCGAGTCTCCAAGTGGGCAACCAAGATCGCCCTGTTCACAATCGAGTTTCTCCCCAGAACCGCCATCAAGTCTCAGGTACTCACCGACTTCATCGTCGAGTGGGTACCCCGCCTAGGTTTCGAACCTGCTGCGGGCGACCCTGTCTGGACACTGTACGTCGACGGTTCTTGGTGTGCGGAGGGAGCTGGGGCCGGTGCGGTTCTGATATCACCAAGGGGAGCAAAGATGCTATACTCGGCCCGCCTAAACTTTAAAACAACAAACAATGCCGCCGAATACAAGGCTCTTCTGCTCGGCCTCCGCAAGGCACGCGCGGCAGGGGCGCGTCGAGTGCTCGTCCGAAGCGACTCGCAATTAGTCGCCGGGCAGGTTGGAAAGGACTACCAGGCGAAGTACCCGGAGATGATGAAGTATCTGGCGGCAGTAAGGGTGGTCGAGAAACACTTCGGCGGAATCACGATCCAGAGCATCCCGCGCGGGGACAACTTCGAGGCCGACCTTCTGGCCCGGGGCGGCGAGCGACGGCACCGCCCCGCCCCCTGGCGCATTCAGTGAGACCCTGTCAGTCGCTTCGGCCGAGGCCATGTCCGACGTCAACACCATCTCGCCTGAGGCGGGGTCCGCCGTCAGCACCGCCTCGCCTGAAGACTGGAGGACCCCGATTGAAGAATACCTTGTCTCGGAGAAGGAACCCGAGGACCCAGCCAAAGCACGGCGCCTCGCCGCGCGCGCTCGGAGTTTCATCATCCACAAGGGCTCTTTTTACAAGCAGGGGGTGTGCGCCCCATTCCTGAGATGCCTCGCACTTGAAGAAGGGTGGAACCTGCTCAAGGAGATCCACCAGGGGCTCTATGGTTCGCACCTCGCCCCGCGGTCCCTAATCGCCAAAGCTTACCGCGCCGGTTTTTACTGGCCTACGGCGTTGACCGACGCCCAGACGTTGGTACGGCACTGCCCGGCTTGCCAGTGGATGGGCCGAGGCACTAACAAACCAGCGACGGCAATGCAGCCCATCTCCCCCTCGTGGCCCCTGGCCCGCTGGGGAGTGGACCTCGTCGGCCCCTTCAAAACGGCGAGCCGAGGTGCCAAATTCGTCGTCGTCGCCCTGGATTACTTCTCCAAGTGGATAGAGGCAGAACCATTGACAAAGATCACCTCGGCCGCCGTGCAGAAGTTCGTTTGGAAAAATCTCATTTGTCGGTTCGGCCTCCCGCGCGAGCTCACTGTGGACAACGGGACCTAATTCGACGCGGCAAACTTCAGAGCATTCTGTTCCGGCCTCGGCATCAAGCTTTGCTTCGCTTCGGTCGCCAACCCCAAAGCTAACGGGGCGGTAGAAAGGGCAAATGGCATCATCCTGTCAGGCCTACGCCGACGCATGTTCGAGCTGCCCGCCGGGAGATGGGTAGATGAGCTCCCTAATGTCTTATGGTCGTCGCGCACCTCGGTCAGCCGGGCGACGGGCCACACACTGTTCAAACTGCTGTTTGGCGAAGAAGCCGTCACCCCGGCCGAAGTCGAGTTGGAATCCCTTCGTGTGCGCGAGTCACCGGACAACGATAATCACCTCACATCGCTCGAGGGGCTCGACGAGGTACGACACGGCGCCGCCCTCCACATCGACCAGTACCAAGCCGCTACGGTAAGACACTACAACAAGACGTGGCCGGCCTTCCACCCGAGGTGCCTTCCGCGCTCTTCGAGCTCGCCCCTGCGCTCGGCCGCTTCCGGGACTTCTAAATCCCTTCCACGTACTTCTACCCCTTCTTGCGCGAACTCCACACCAAAGACATGAAGGCTTCAGTCTCACCCTTGAACTTGTCTCGAACCCCAACCACCTCGGCCGTCTTCGGGGCGACATAGCCTAGAGCCGAGAAGACGGAGGGCTCAAAGCGAGTCGCCAGGAAAGAGTAGTCGAGCAGAAGCTCTGCGGCGGCCCGAGCATTGTCTTGGGCGAAGTTTAGGGTCGCCAGATGGGTGTCGTGGCAGACCCGAGTCGCCCACTTTATGCCTTCCGCGGTGTAGGCCTCCGGGTCATCGCAGCTGAAGAGGGCGACGTCGAGCCCGACCACGTCGGTCGTCACATGTGCCGCGTGACAGAGCCCGGACACGAGTCGGTGAGTCCGGGAGTTTCGGTCAGCAAGGAAACCGAGCCTCTCGTGCACCAGGGCGAGGTCGGCGCGGAGCTGTTCGACATCCCTCAGGGCCGAGGCAGATTTTTTCTCCTCCGAGGCAAGCAACGTTGCAGCCGCCTCGGCCTTCCCTCGCTCGGAAGCAAGCGACTGCTCCGCCTTAGAGGCGCGCTTCCTCACCGCCTCGGCCCCGTCGCGCTCGATGGCGAGATCCCCCTCCGCACGAACGGCGCGCTCCTCCATCTCCTTCAGTTTGGTCTTTAGGAGCTCTACCTTAGAGGATTTTTCGTCCAGGCGCGTGGCGAGCGCGGCCGACTTCTCCCCTTCAACACTCAGGGCGTGCAGGACGTCGGCCGTACGGGCCCGCTCCTCGGCCAAGGGGCCCTCGGTGTCGGCCGCACGCGCCTCCAGGAGCGCCAGTTTCTCGGCGACGAACAGGCACTGAAAGAAAGGCGTTAGTATCCATCCACCAAAAGAAATAAAGGACAGTCGAGCTTACCTTCAGCGCCGCGGCCTGAGCCACCGCTCCAACCTGAGGGGCCGACATCCCGGCGAAGCTCGCCGCCACGTCTTCCTCGGACAGCTTCGCCCCAGGATGGCTCACGAGGTCGAGCTCCAGCGGCGAGGTGGCAAAGAAGTCCGGCCCGAGTCGACCAGACAACTCCACCCGAGGGCGGGACGGTTGGGTCGATTCGAGAGAGCTCCTGCTCCTCGTCTTCCCCTTTGGGGACGACGAGGATAGCACCGTCACCACTGCGCCTGGAGGATCGAGAGCGGAAGCCCTCTCGGCCATCGACGCCTCGACCGGACCGGTCTTGGCACCCGCGCCTCCGGGCGAGCTCTCCTTGGACGTCCCCACCGGAGGGGTGCTCTCCGGCGCCGTGCCCTCGGGCACAGCCTGGCTCGTATGAGGTTCCTTGGGAGGCGACCGTGCCTGAGGAACCAAGGGGTCTTGAAGGGATCCCTCGGCGACGTCGTCCCCGGCGACTTCAACGGTCTCGCCGATGTCGACATCGGACGAAGACGAGAAGGACGATTCCCAGGAGAACCGGTCCTGTGTCACGGCCGTTGAGTGCATCACGGTAAAGAGACCGCCCATCGGTCCCTTACCGGCGCCCGGACCCGCCTTGGTCGCCACGTCGTCTTGTTTCTTCGTCGTGGGCTCCTCGTCGCTCCCGACGCGTGACTCCTCCTCGGACTCCTCCTCGTCATCAGACTCTTCAGTATTTGCCCCACCAGGAGCGGGCGACTCGCGACGGTCGCTGTCGGCGTCATCGTCGTCCCAGTCCGCCAGCTCGGCGGCGAGGCTTTTTTGCTTCATCTTCCGCGGGGCCAGCTTTGCCGCTCGGACTGGGTTGCACTTAAACGCCTTAGGGACGACTTGGCGCTGGAACAGGAGAAGGCTGACATGGCGTCAAGCAAAGCCGCTGCGGCCACGAAGAAGGGGAAGAAGCCGGCCGAGGTCTCCTACACCTGATGGCTTGGGGCGACCCAAGCATCGGACACCACGATATCTCGTCTCAACGCAGCGGGATGCTTCCCTCTAGGGATGGACGAGCACGGGCCGGCCCTCCCCGAGGGAGGAAGCACACGGGCTACCCCACTGGAGGGACATATTGTCGTCTTCGCCGACCAGTTCAGGGCCGGGTTCTCCTTCCCCGCCTCGCCCATAGTCCAGCTCGTCCTGGACCACTTCAGCCTCGAGATCTCGGACCTCAACCCGACCGCCATCTCTCGTCTGGCCATCTTTGAATTCGCGATGAAGTCGATGCGGCTGGACAGCACGGCGGCATGCTTCGCCATGTTCCACGAACCGGTGATGACGACCTCGGCCATCCACAACGGCGCCTACTCCCTTTTCGGAACGATCGGCTTCCGAGGATGCCGAGGTTCTGACACCTCGTACCCGGCGATGGCGTTGAAGAATAAATGGAAGAACTGGAAGAGCGAGTGGTTCTACTACCGGGTTAGCGACCTCGGCTTTACCGGCAGCAAGGTCGCCCCCGGGTATACCACTCGCACGCCGGTCGCTTCCTCGGCGGACTTGGCAAAACGCGACGCCCTGAAGGTGATGAGTCACCAACTCTCGTCGCGCGACCTAGTCGAGGAGTACCTTCTCCTGAGGATCCGGCCCCTCGCCACCGGTTGGAGGATGAAGTGCTCGCCCATCCCCGAAGGACAACCTCTCGGGCCTTGTCCCTTCTACGGGTACGAGCCGACGAAGGGGTACGACCTCGCCCAGGCAGAGCGGGACGCGAATCTCCTTCTGGGGCGATACTTGCCGTCCGAGGTGGCGGTCATCTCGAAGATGATCGCAGTTCGCCGGAATCGAGCCTGCGAGCTGTTCCAATGGGAGGTTCCTCCTCGCCCAGACATCGGTACGGCCCGTCTCCGCCCTTGCCGTCCTCCGTGCCCGCGCGTCGCCCGTGCCGGACGAACTCGCCTCTCCTTCCTTCTCGTCCTAGCCGAGGTGCCCTCTCACCTCGTCCGTGGCGGCCGACTTACTCCCTGCTCCTATACCTACGTCGCCTTACCGGGGTGACTTGGCATCGTCCAAAACCCACCGAAGATCCATGTAGAACATAACACTTGTTAAACATAATACGTACAAAAGGAGGGGGTACCTCGGCCCGAGGGCTCCGCTGGACTCCCCCAACAGCAGCCCCTTGCGGGTGCGAACGGCGAGGAGATTGACGCCGCTCGCGCCCGCACTCTTCCTTTAGCGGGAGGCAGAGAGCCCCGGGCGAGGCGCCCCTTTCAACCTTCCCGGCTTCCGGTCTTCTCGCTCACCCGTTTCCACAAATTTCGCCTCGCGTTCCGGGCCGTGACTGCTCGACCCGCTTGTCCCGCCTCTGCCCGTTACTCCGCCTCGGAGAGCGGGCGAGGCGAATCTAGGAATATGCCGGCGCATGTAGTAGGTAGCGACGAGGTGGAGAGTACATGTTTGGCCGACGTACGGTGACACAGGCTAGAAAAAGACTGTAACATTTTAGGGGGTAGCGATGTATTTACACTTGTAAGCCAGTTTTGCCTATATAAGGGCCAGTTGGCACCCCATATGAACGGGAGGAGAAATACACTTCTGCTACACATTCTCTGAAATCCCTTTCTGTCTTCGGCGGTAGCTGGGTGAAGGCCCCGTGGATAATTGGCTTCGTTCCCCAAGTCTTCCCCAAGCACCCCGGTCTCCCGACCCGGGGTGCCCAAACTTACTGTTCGAGGAAGGCCTCGCCGACAGTTTTTTACGACAGAATGCCAGCAATGGCGTTCGAGATGCAACCGGCGATGTAAACAGGCATCCGCGTGCAGCAAGAATACCACTCTTCTTAGCTTGAAATCAATAACAATAGTTGATTTGTTCGTGCACAATACGTGGCCATCGACAGGACTGGCCCAATTCTGATTGGTGACGACCTATGTTACACGGTACGGGAAGACGAGTACGAGGATTAAGGATACAGGGATACAGGGAGCGCCTAGCGGTTAAGTGGATAGTAGGTCCCCCCTCCCCGCGACCTACAATTTTTTAAAACATCAGTTCGGAATACGACAAGTGTATATGTATTTTGAGAAAAGAAAATATAACATATAACATGAGCTCAAAGAGATACTTAGGTTTGCGATACTCATTCCCTTGATTCCCAGAAGTAGCATCATTGCTCCTATTTCTAGTCCCATCAACAGACGACTGGTTACGCTGCCGGCCGAGCCACTACCCCTAGATGTCATTCCTCCCTTGCCTTCCTTACCAAATCAACAAGGAGCAACTAACAAGCAAGCAATCAATAAATGGTGATCTGGCGCACAAAATTCAACAATCAAGTGGCGGCTTTCTCTCTTACCTTGGCGTGTCGGGTAGAGGAAGACATGAGGGAACATAATCGGGATGTACTGCCGTTTTTCTTCCTCTAGGGGTTTTTACCTTTTTCTCAAGTTGGGTTTTAGGTAGAGATGTTGTTAGACCGTCATATTCCCCGACATATCCCTAAACGTATTTCGAGTATCCTCTATTTATTTTAAAATAAGAAAAAGGGCACGTATATTCGTATCAGATACCTGGAGATACGGGATATAGCTGTTTGGTGCCATATCCGTGCAACAGAGCTGACGACTTAACTGTCTAACCTGCGAATTGCATGCCGACACCGCAGATGACAAGCTACCGATGCTGCATCTCATCTGATGCAACCTTTGACGGGCCCGGAGATCCGTACGCGGTTGGTTGATCGCTCAGTCATTAGCGCAGAGTCCTCAGGCTTCACTCTTCAGAGCTCCTCATGAAGAAGAGCATTCACGTAGTTGATTAGAGCTAAGAGCACTTTGACAACAACCAAGCAAAGGTGGCAGTCTGCATCATCACAGTGAGAATGTGTGCTAGCTCACTGAGTCACTGTATCTTAGTCCTCCTTCATTAATAAGTAACTGTCACTATGGACTTGCTTGGCCTTATGTGGCAAAGTAGATGGTGACCGCCATTTGCTTCCTTGTAACATCTGCAACCCTGCGTGCGTGTCAAATGGGCCATGGACAGGTGTTGCAGAAGCTCAGCCATCTTTAGGCCCAGCACCTCGTGACTGACTGCGACGGGGGCCATGTCCGGTTGCCATCCTAGCTGTTTGTCGCGTCGCGTTAAGGCAAGTAACTTAGATGTTGATAAATGACTTTTTTTATAAATAATAATTTTAAAATCAGAAATTCCAAATCTGGATGTCTGGACTCAAAAATTGCAAAACTATGCGTCTGTCGGCCAACGGTTAGCCGACAACGCGTTTGTCAGCTAACCGCGGACCGAAACGAGCGTTGTCGGCCAACCGTAGGCTAACAACGTCGTTGTCGGCCAACCGTCGGCTAAAAACGGCGCTGTTGGCCTACGGTCGACCAACTGCGCGCCGAAAGCAGCGGGGGCCCTCGAGCGGACCTCCTGTCGGCCAACCGTCGGCTAACAACGCGTTGTCGGCCAACCGTCGGCCAACAACGGCGTTGTCGGCCAACTGTCGGCCAACAACGGCGTTGTCGGCCAACGGTCGGCCAACTGCGCGCCGAAAGGCAGCAGCCGCCCCCCCGGGGCCCTCTAGCCGACCTCCTGTCAGGGCTTTCAGTCGCATCCAGGCCCCCTTGAGCGCCCCTTTTTTGCCTTTGGCCGCCCGTGAACGCGTCCAGCGCAGCCCTCACGCGTCTATTTATTCACTCCTCGCCTGCCTCTGCCTTGCACCGATTCAGCGAGAAATTGAAACAACAATAGAGAGGAGAGGGAGCAGAGTTCCGGAGCAAGAGGGAGAGAAGGGACATTAGAGTTCGGGAGGTCAGACGGAAGAGTGAGCGCGTGTGAGGTAAATAGTCGCGTTACATTTTGTTTAGTTTCCTGAGAATTGTAGAGTTTTTTTTTGAAATAATATTTTTTTATTCAAAAATTTCAAAAATAATAGCACATCTGAAAATATTGCAAATCTGGCCTCAATCGCCACGACAGGTGGCGATTAGGGAGAAATCGCCACCGTCCATGGCGATTGTGGCTTATCGCCAGCCCAGTTGCCGATTCAAAATTGAATCGGGCCGACCCATGGCGATTAGACAGAAATCGCCACAGGCCATGGCGATTTCCCCTAATCGCCACGGGTCATGGCGATTTCTGCTCATTTCTCTCAATTTTTGTAGTCTTTTTTATAGACTGATTTCTCCTGATTTCATATCCCTTTTTATTCGCGTCCTCCCCCTGGATCTATTCCAGCTGCGTCCACGTCCTCTGCCTCCAGCATATGCCACTAGCAACTAGAGCTGCATCATCTTGTTCATTATTGAGCATATGCCTCTTATCACACCAGTTCTTTTTGCAGTTGCCCCCTCGTCGGCCGACCAGCCAGGACGATATATTATTGAATCGCAAGATGCCATGGCGATAACTGATTTGTCAGTAATCGCCAGACACACGCCATGACGATTTGTCAGTAATCGCCACGACCAGTAGCGATTGGTCATAGTCGCCACGACCAGTAGCGATTGGTCATAGTCGCCACGACCAAAGGCACCCCCTTCTACTATTTAACCGGGTGAGCAGACGCTCCCACCCCGTAGCTAATCTTCCCTGAGTTATTCAGAAAAATTGTTGGTATCTCGGAGTAGCTTGTTTAGATTTGAGAGCAGAAGAAGAAGTAGTTCGCGAATGGATAGCGACGATAGAGGTAAGTCTTCTAATATATTTCCTCCTCATATACGTTGAAACATTAGATCTACAATGTCTGTTTTGTGGAATAATAATTTTTTGTGTAAATTACTAGATGCCAGTGATGTTGTTTGGAACCCGAGAATGGACTACGAACTTCTTACTGGTGCGGAATTGATGAGGTGGAGGTGTCAAATTATGCGTTCGCAGATCTTTGAGGACATTCATACGCGTGCTCTTGCAGATGTGTTAGCGAGAAAGGGTTTCATCGCTATCTTCGTCAACATCATCTGCCATTCCATCTTCATCTTCCTGTTCCATTACCTCTTGCATGGACTCGAAATCCTTTGCTTCATCCGCCTGCCCCGTCGGACCTAGTTCTGCCGGTTGACTGCTCTGCCCAGCTTCCCCACCTTGCCAAGCTAGTTGAACTACCTCATCCATCTGCGGTTCTGGATTGGTCTGCTCCACTTCATGCCCACCACCGCCTTCTGACCTAGCACCCTTCAGGATGGCTTGCACTAGTGCAACCGGACGACTTTGCCTAGCTTTGCAAACCCGCATCCACGATCTCTAGTCTCTAGTACTCTCGATCGGCAATAAGTCACATTTAATATCAGTGCAAGACTTGGTGAAGACTGCCTGAATGGTCACAGCATATAGTGGCAGGATCCATCGAGAAGGTACATGTAAGCCAGTGATTGGCTTCCTTAAAGTTCAGCCTCTCCGGATCAGATATAGGCAAATCAACATGGCTGAATTCACTAAGATCAACCCCACTTTGATTTGCTCGGACAACCCCGGCACCGTAGTACACCGTCATATTTACTACCTCCGACATACCTGTCATAACATAAATTTTTATCTTCGCCACATTCTTAGTGAGACATGCAGTTCTATTTCGTCGCGCGACCGCTAAATTCTTTCGTGCTAAATGTAGGTCGAGTACACGTTCACGGCGTGTACAAGGGTGATCCGGAACACACCAGGGCTATCAACCGACAGATCGGGATAGAACTTTTAGCACGATCGAATTGAACACGTAATAATTAACCAAACTAAACAACAACATTCTACATGTCTCATAATTACTAATTAATTCGACCTTACTTAACAACTTTTTTCCCTGACGTCTACTCAGAAGTACATATTCTATTCCACGGGACGTAACTAAACTATTAATTTAAACTTCTTTAAAACATCCAAAATAAATATGCACGTAATCCTACTAAACTAGTTTAGAGCATCCTAATTAAACTAGTTTAGAGCATCCTAAATTTTTTGTACGTACATATCCATACTAATCATATTAAACTAGTTTAGAGCATCCTAATTAAACTATGACAAAAAGTACAACTATACTAGTATATATTTACGTACGTAACACATAGTAACCATAATACTCGTGCTAATAAACATACTTAAGTTGAGAAATTTTTTTTACCGTCGATGTCGAGTTCTATCCCACGGGTGAGGTTTTTCTCTCCTTCCTCCTCTCTTCTCTTCTTCCTCTTCTCCTCTCCTCTTCTCTTTCTCTCCTTCTCCCTCTCCTTCTTCTTCTTCCTCTCTTCTCTTCTTTCTTCCTCTCCTCTCCTCTCTTCTCTTCTTCTCTCCCTCCTTCTTCCTCTCCTTCTTTCTTCCTTTCTTTCTCTTCTCCTCTTCTCTTTTCTCTCTGGAACACGCGCAGGCGATGGGAAATAGGGGAATAGGGGGCACGGGGCGCTGGAGGTCGAAAAAGCCGTGCATGGGGCGCTGTCGGCCGACGGTTGGCCAACTGAGCCGTTGTCGGCCAACGGTTGGCCAACAGCGGGCTGACTCGACGCACTGAGCTGACGTGACGCGACGGGCCGGGGCCGACTACGGGGCCCACTGCTTTCGGCACGCAGTTGGTCAACCGTAGGCCGACAGCGCCGTTGTTAGCCGACGGTTGGCCGACAATGGCGTTGTTAGCCTACGGTTGGCCGACAACGCTCATTTCGGTCCGCGGTTAGCTGACAAATACGTTGTCGGCTAACCGTTGGCCGACAGACGCATAGTTTTGCAATTTTTGAGTCCAGACATCCAGATTTAGAATTTCTGATTTTAAAATTATTATTTATAAAAAAAAGTTGTTGATAAATCGTGAGGAGAATGTATAGTATAATTGTGTTATCCTTTTAACAGTTGTGCGTTTTCACATGCTCGATTAGTCACATTTAAAACCGTGTCCGTCGACACTATATTAATTGTGACCTTTGCTTTATTACCTGGAACTCGTAGTTAGCACGGTTCAAGCCATGGCGGGACCTAGCTGATGTCCTTGTTGCTTCTTGTCTGGGACTGTTTGTGGTTTTTTAGGCTCGAATCAATCTTAGGGGGTGTTTGGTTGGACTTTTCAGCAGCTTTTCATTGAAAAAAGCTGTAGCTCAACCAAACGGCCAGCTTTTCAGCAGTTTTTGTCAACGGTAGCTGTGGGCTTTGTAGTGTAAATTCGGCTGTTTGGAAAAGCTACCTTTTGCTAGCTTTTTGCAATGTGCTGAAGTTTCAGTGCTCATTTTTCAAAATACTGTAGATGGTTTGGATCAACCAAAAGCTATATGGTCACTTTCCCACAGCCACAGCAGTTTTTTCAAACAGCCAGCCAATAACAGTTTTGTCAACAGCTACAGCTCAACTAAACAGGCCCTTAGTAGATCTGTCGAGTTGCTGTGGAATTTTGAAAGAGCCAGTTTGGTAATCATGCTGTGTCGCGAGAAATCATGACGACAAGGGTATCTTTCCCTTGAAAAGAAAAGGAGGTTGTCCATAGTGATAAAGTTATGAAAAGAATTGTGATATGTGAATACGAACCTACCACAAATAAGATATCTATACAACAGCACCTTATCTGCGCCCTTTATCTAGTACCACATAAAAATTGCGTGCTTAACTCTTACAGCATCCACAATGTGGATGTTGTTTGACTAACACCACGGAAGCTGTCCTTAAACATTGCAGGGGAATAGTACGTAGCACCAGATTTTGAGGGGACTTCCTGCAAGAAAGATATAACTTTTGTGCTTTTAACTATTTCATGTTTTTATATGAAAAGTCTATTTTAGCTCCATTAACTATTGGTCGAGTGTAGTTTTAGTTTCTATACTCTAAAATCAGACAAAATTAACCATTAAGGGCCCCTTTGGCAGGGCTCCAGATTCGGATTCACTCTGGAAGTGATTCTGATTCACCCTGGAATCAATTCTATGCTGAATCTGGAATCAGTTGTGAAATCGTTTGGCTAGCTGAGTGGATTCTGATTCTTCGAAATGATGATGAAGGCTGAATTGACCATTATACCCCTAACTGAATGGCTAGCTGAATTGACCATCTGCGTTATTCAGCATCAGTTGGAACCCAACAATTTGCATCAACCCAGTAATACAATGAACAAAAGCAAACCGATTCACTGATTCAACAACAGATACACATACAGCAAACAATGTATTGATTACATTCATCATGAATTCTGAGGTTTCTTCACGCAATAACAACAATGCACATAATCTGCAATAGAACATATAGGAAAAAAAAAGAAAAGGGAAAGCTCCAGGGGGTGCTGGGCGTCGGCAAGGGGGTGCTGGGCGGCGGCGCAGCTCCAGGGGCTGGGGCACGTCGGCAAGGGGGTGCTGGGCGGCGACGTGGGGGAGCTGGGCGGCGGGCGAGGCAGGCGGGGCTGAGAGGCGGCGGCGAGGCAGGCGGCGCTGAGAGGCGGCGGCGCGGGGCGGGCGCAGAGGGGGCGGCGAGGCGGTCGGGGCCGGCTTCAGAGAGGGAGGTGGGCGGGGGCTGAGAGGGGCGGCGACGCGGGCGAGGACGGAGGGGGCGGCGACGCGGGCGGGGGCAAGAGCGGGCGGGCGCAGGAGGGGCGGCGAGGGCGTCGGGGCCGGCTTCAGAGAGGGAGGCGGCGGGGGCTGAGAGGGGGGCGGCGACGCGGGTGGGCGCAGGAGGGGGCGGCGACGCGGGCGAGCGCAGGAGGGGCGGCGAGGCGAGCGGGCGCAGGAGGGGCGGCGCAGAGAGGGACGCGGGGCGGGGCTAGGGCGCAGAGGGGACGCAGGCGGGGAACCCTTGGCCAGTCGGCTCGGGGTGGGGGGCTCGGGTGGCAAAAGCGGGTAATTCTACCCAACTTCAGTGGTACGTACAGAACAGGTCCGTTGGATTCAGGTGGGGAGCAACGTTTTGGTTGATTCTCCTCTGCAGTGCAAAGTGGAGAATCCGGGAGCTAGAATTCTTGCGCGAATCAGATCAAATTTGAACCGTTTGGTACAGATTCACTAAATTCTGATAAGAATTCAGTACGAGAATCTCTACCAAAGGGGCCCTAACTCTCGAAGCTAGACAGACTTAGTCCCCTCGTCCTACTCAATACGATTTGCCAATGATGCAACGGTGGTTCCGCACACGTCGCGGCCCCAGTCAACTCAAGAAAACAAGGGGAAAATAAAAAAATCTAGAAATAATAATGAAAAATAATCAATTTTTAAGAAATATGTAAAATTTTATAAAAAATCATTTTAAAAGTAAAAAATAAAAATTTATAAAAGAGAAAAATTCATAAATATGAGAAAATATGAATAAAAATATTTTTAAAGAAAAATCATAAATATTCTAATTTTACTTTAAAAATCCAGGAGTTAAAAAATGAAAAATAAAAAAATAAAAAATTCTAAAGTATTTTGGAAAAGCAACAGAATTCAAGAAAAACACAAATAATTTTAAAAAATTCATGAAAAAAGACCATATTTCCTAAGTTTTCATGAAAGTCGTAAAACTATTTGTTAATTTATCAAATTTTCTAGTTTTTCCATTATATTTATTATTATTATTATTATTATTATTATGTTCTTATTTCATGAATTTCCTAATTTTTCAATAATTTTCTTCCATTTTTTGTTTTTTGAAACTTTTTCCCGATGTTTTAAATATTTTTTCAGATTTTTAAAGAAAATTCTAGTTTTTTTCATTTTCCTTTTTACCTAATTTTCTGATTTTTTTTGTCATGTGATTTTTGCTAATTCTTTTATACTAACAAGGTTGCCGCATGTACGAAACCACTAACACATTATTGGCAAACCGTTTTGAGTTGGGCGAGGAACAAAATATGTCTGATTTTAAAAGTTAAGTGTCAAATTTATTTGCTTTCAAAGTTATGGATCAAACTCGATTCGGCCAATAGTGAGGGACCAAAAAATGCTTTTTATATTATTTTTTTCCTTTTGTAAAAAGGCGTTTCAAGGAGGCCACTAGATCCCAGCTTAGAGGCTATGTAGACTCCAGGCAGTATGTGACTATGTATGCTCTTATGTTTGCAGAGTGAAATCTTCCACGCAAGCCACGCAGAAGACTATCAAGATTCAACTGAACAGCTCAAACTAGAGAGATTTTCTTTCTCCTTTTCAATCTGAAGCTAGAACTTTGAGCGACGGTCCAATCAACCAGTAGAGTCTCAGAATAATGCAGCCATCAGTTCCTTTCCAATTGTAGCGACAGCTGTTGAGCTGACTACTTACAGATTCAGATTCCCTGGGCCAAAAGGGGCAAAAAGAACAGGAAATTGCAGTTCAGTTAAACTGGAGTACTGTAGATGACGTAGTGTAACCATTAGTTCCTTTTCCGATTGCTCACACGCACCACACAGCCCAAATCCTAAGGCCAGGACGATGATCGATGGAGACCCTATGGTATTGGTACACCAACCGAACGGGTAAGGTTCGTGAAAGAACCAGGCCTAGCCAAATGGCACGACGGAGACACGTGTGCTAGATAGGGTCTTAACCGGGGCCAGTACGTTCATCAGGTCAGCACAGTAACGTGGAGCATGGCTCGCCGGAACTACCATGGCCATCATCGTAGAAACCTATGTCATGTGACCGGGGACCAAAAAAGCGGCAATAATGCATGCTCATCCTTCTCCAGGACTCCAACGGCGACATCACGGCAGGGCGTTGCGCCGTCGTGAGGAGGGGAGAGGTCGCTGTGTACTTGGCTCAATTATTTGCCCCGGCCGAGAGCTGCGTGTCTGTTTCCTTGGGGTTACCGATCATTGCGCTCACGATGCGCTGCACCGGCCGGAGCATGAACAGCAACGTGACGCCCATACGGGAGGGGTGACCTGTTGGATACCAGAATGCCCGTACGTCGCCATCCTGGTGTACTTAATTCCTTTTCGATCCTGTAGATTTTTGGATGGTGTGGGAGTGGCCATGTCGGCATGGCTGCATAGCTGGCCGGTTGACGTAGCTAATGAGAGCATATGGAGAGCACGGAGAGGCATTATTTGGAACTCTTGTCATGTCGGGAGATATTATTTAGCTTGGAGGCTTTGCTGTTGTCAACGTATACTATGTGCGGCCAAATATATATCTCTATATATGGCCAAAAATTGTAACTTGTTTCACTCGCATCTACTAATGACCGTACACATATATACAGTCTTTTTTTTTCTAAGGATCATATATACAGTCTTCTCATGACATGTGTTGCCAACACATGCAAGGCATTGTTTGAGTAGATATTTTGCACTCGGAACCGATACAACAGATAGTGTAATAGAAGAACATAGCAGTGATAGACTGATAGTTAAAGATGGATTAATCGTTGGGTTTTAGTCCCATATCGATTTTGTATAGAGATAGAACACGGTTTATAAAGGTGAGAGTAACCCTTTCTATTAGGCTAGTTTTTTAGAAGGAGAGGGTCCAAGACCTCTTATAAGCTTGTGTTACTCTGTGGTTGGGTCTAGGACGCAATGGAGGTTGGAACGCTGGTTTAGCGAAGCCGATATTTGTGTAACAAGTGGTATCAGAATTCAGGTTCTCGGATATAAATTTCGGAGACCTCACAATTGTCAGTCATGGTTGGCAGACTGAAACACTGGTGTTAGTGGGTCTGGGTATAACCGATATGTGAGGGAGAGATTTTTTAGGTTTTAATCCCATATCAATTGTGGACAGAGACAAAACACAACTTATAAGAATGAGGGTAGCATCTTTTATTGGACTAGTATTTTAGAAGAGGAGAGTTCAAAATCTCTTATAAATTTGTGTTACTCTGTGGTTGAATTTGGAACATAATAAGAATTGGAACGGTGGTTTAGTAAGCCCGAAATTACACAATATTAATATATATTATTATTCTTATGAAGTACTGATTTACAGAGGTGGGCATGATAGGGTAGAGGATAATGTGTAGTTTCATGAGGAGGGTGGGACATGCAAGAGTGCAGTAGTCTAGTAGCACATCTTGATGATGGGTAGTACTACTACCATATATCCACGGTAAGGCCCGTGAAGATCCCTACTGGGCCTCCCATGAGGAGATGCGGTCCAAGGGCCTGAGTAGAAGGCAGGATAGGCCCATTGGTGTACCCTGATCGGAATCGGAAAATATTCCTTGATATGCCTTCAAGAGAAGTCCAACTCGTGTACTACGAGGACTCAAGATATGGCATTAGGAAGGAGTCCGACTTGTGTACTACGAGGACTCGATACAAGGTTACCGCCTTATTTCGCCTATATAAGGAGCGCAACCCCTCGAGGAGGGGACAAGTTAGATTGGATCGGAAAGCCCTAGTCGACTAGCCGCCTTCAAGATCCCTTAGCCTCGGAATCAATCTCGTCGGGTTTCCAACCCGTCGAGTTCCCCTTGTAAGCCAATCTCGCCGAGTTCTCTACTCGCCGAGTTCCCTCTTGTAACCACTGGTACTCTGTACCGCATATCAATCCAATCCTAGTAGGACGTAGGGCTATTGCCCAACTCGGGGGGCCTGAATCTGGGTATATCGGTGTTGCAGAATCAAGTTGATCTGAGTTATCGCTCCAATACCGTATAAATCCGTGCTGTATGAGTACGCTCATCGGTACCCCCCATATATTGTACATCGACAGCTGGCGCCCATTCATGGAGGTAGACAAGCAACCTCATCCTGTGGCCCTACGAGTCATCGCTACTCCACGCGGCCGCACAAGCTTTAACCCGTACGCTTCTGATCCGCGCGATCTATGAAGCACAATTGCCTCAAAGCACACCCAGTGCCAGATCGCGCTCCGACAAGCTGCTACCAAACTCGATCGCTATCGCATCGAGTTGCATCCAACCGACCTCAGGCACCATCTGAACAGGAAGCGTTTCCGCTCCACTACGCAACGTCAACGCCGCAGGGTTCGAGGAAGCTTCCACCGGGACAATTCTCCACGCAGTAGTCAAGGATCAAATATTCTCGAGGATGTCTTCCCCGAAAGCGGCTCAAGCATTCACTCCATCCCAACCCCAGAGAGGTTCGACTACAACTTCTCACATGTTTACATGGCAGGAACAGACACTACGCCACGGGCGGCACCACCTCCAACCGATGTCAACGCCTCTTCATCCGCCCGGTCTCTGAAGCTGGGAAGAAGGCCGCTCATTCGCGGGCCCTTGCCGCCCAGATAAAGCATGCACTATCCGATCGATTTGATGACGCAACTCGACAACTCTACGAGGAACACGAGCGAGCACTCGCCGACGTCCAATACGTGGCCTAGACCGTGCACAATGAAGCCAGAGTTCTCATCAACTCGGGCCTCGATGCCAACAACACGGATCTGAACAGGGAACAAGGACACTCCGGAGAAGACCGGGCGCACAATCACGACCAGCACACCAACTCTAGGTATCAACCTGATAGAGAGTCACCTCGAACACAACATACCCCACAACGTTCCCTGAAAAAGTACCAGACTCAGTCGCGGTCACCCGACAGTCGCTACGACTGTACCCGCGAAGACTGGGATAACCACGGCCATCGTCGTGATCAAGGCAAGGCTCGACTGGACGATCACAACCGGGAGGACCATTTCCACAACGACAGGCGCCGCTCCCACGACAATCCAGATCGCCATCACCGCCGCAGCCGTCACCACGACTACTCATCAAATGACGAAGGATTCCTCCCCGGCATTATCGCCGGTTGCCCTGCGCTCTCACCTAGACTACGAGGAGCATGGATTCCAAAGCACGTACCTTCCAGCAAGAACCTGGAACAACAGAAAAGGAGACCCAAAGGAGTTCTTGATCAGATTCACACAGGACATCCTAACAACAGGAGGAGATTCCACGTCAATGGCCAACCTCCTTCCCGTATGCCACGTCGAGGATGTGGCCGCCTAGATCCAGAATGTACCAGAAGGCTCCATCCATAGTTGGGCGCAGTTCCAAGATATGTTTATAAAAAGCTTCTCCACAACTCGTGATGCCTCAACCTTGAGGTCCGAGTTCAAACGCATACGGCAGGGAAAGGACGAAGGCCTTCGTGACTTCGTCACCCGGTTTAAGAGTAAAGTCAACATTGTCCCAGGCCTCGCACTGAGGTACTCGAGACTTTCCAAGCCGCCGTCCGCGATAAAAGATGCCTGGATCACGTCTACACAGCTCAGCCACGTAACACCGCGGAACTCATGGAAATTCTCTGGGTATGGGCAAACTACGAAGACCAACGACTCAACCACATTGAGATCAATCGAGGCCTCAACAGGACGGATGACCGCGACAGAAGAAAGCGTTCCCCGGACAACGACTGAAGACGCTCCCCCCGAGATGGTCGGCGAGCAAAAAAGGGGAAGCATAACACCGAAACAGTCCTCGCCGGCTTCCAAGATAAAGAGACGTATAATCACCGAGAGGAACGACAAACCAAATGGAAATCAAGACCTGTGGACTACCCGGTTTTAAGGCCGGATAAACCCTTATGTTCACTGTATCGATCCCTGGATCAATAGTCGATACACACAAGTACTTGATAACATAACCATACCATACATCGTTTATTACAGACATTAACCATACTTGGTCTTTAGTTCTTACAAACCGGGCCTATTGGCCGAATTAAAACAGCAGCGGAAAATAAATACGGTGGATAGCCCATCGGTATGCCAAACCACAGGCAACAGACTGGGGAGAAGGCCTACGCATCGAAGTCGCTGTCGCTATCCCCAGACTGGTATTCCTCCTCATCGTCTGGCCACATAACAAGCTAGGTGAGTACATTGAATGTACTCGCTAACACTCCGCCGGGGAGTTTAATACGGATATGAACATGCTCGGGATTTAACAATAACATGGCTCTATCCTATGTTTCATGTTGTGCGAGAAAGTAAGTTTGCATTGGAAATAAGTACATAGATGTAAAAGCGATTTTATCCAAAAATATCTCGATGTAGCGAGATAAAGTATTGCTCAAAACACTCACCCGCTACAGCGGGGAGTTCAATTTTGTGCTTACCGCTACAACGGCAAGGCACGGTACTTACCCGGTTCCACAGGGAGACGCTGCTCACCTCGTACTTACGGGGTTCCCAATCACCCGGTTCCTCAGGTAGACGCTGCTCACCTCGTACTTACGGGGATTCTAGGGTTTGCCCGAGTCCACGGGAAAACCCGACTTCACAATTCCCGCTACAGCGGGAACTTGACAAACTGCCCTGCGAACACGACGGTTCGCGTCCTTAAATCCATAACCCAGAAATCCTTTTTGGGGCTCAGAAAGCCAGACTACTTTGGTGTGGCCCGACCAAGTTCGTCCATGACCGCGGACGCGGCTATTCAAATAGTTTTAACCCTCTGCAGAGGTGGTACGGCTTTACCCACACGATGTAGTTCACCCTGGGCATACCGTGCACTGCATACTACCAGAGCTAGTACAACGAGACTCTTCACCGCTGTGAACCCAGCCATGAACCCGCCAGAAGGGCATGTTCCAAACCTAGCTTGAATCAGTATCATCGCTAAAAGGAGGTTGGTGTTCCAACTTTGTGGCGAACAAGACCTCGTTAAATCCACGGGTTTGTTCTCTACAGAGGTTAAACCCACCCCATCCGCACGCTACCAACTGCCCACGGGTTCATGCTAGTCCAGGTCGGCTACTAGATCAAGTCCTTCCCACAAAAGACATGTGGTCGTACGGTAAGACTTGGCCAAACGGCACTTAAGACAGGTCCTTAGGTGATCCGAGAAGGACTCCACACCACTCCGTAAACGAGCAGCGAGAGCCACGACGGGCCTTACCCCGCTCTTTAACATCTCCCTACAATCACCCTTCATTACCGACCCGGATCGAAAACTTCTCCCTTTTTAGCCCAGTTCCACAGAACCATTTCACGGTAGAATATCCCAACCCATGCATATCCTACCTTCCATGCACCTCTACAACCGGACGCGACGGTCCGTTTCGATATTCCATCACATGAAATATGGGGTGTTGCTTTCCTTTTTCTTTTTGAAAACATAATTCATCTACTGCGGGGCTAAGCAGATATATACATACACTATCCTAAGTTTCTGATAAACCTTCGGTATACAATAGACCTAAGGCGACAAGATTTTACTGGGGTCGGACTAGGGTTTCCTATCATCGGTGATATCTACCCTACATAAAATAACAGGGATAAAATATAGCATGCATGGTTCAAAAATAAAGTAATATTTCGTAAAACTGGGATTCAACATGATCAAGGACGGAGGGCTTGCCTGGTAAGTCTTGGCTCGGTTCCGGGTGCGGAGATGCTTTGGGTTCGTCCTGGCGCACGTATCTCACACCGTCAACTACACGTTCGAGAAAACTTCGAATAAGAACCAAGCATCACAAGAACGACTAATAAAGGTATTCATGCATGCATCAAGGGCTTCATAATGTTTTCAAAATGTTTCAACTTGCTCGGATGTTGATTGGATGTGTAAAAAGATGCATGCACTCCTAGGGTTAGGATGACTAGGGTTTTTAGGGTTTTACGATGCCCTTACGTCTATGAACTATGCAACAAGTGGATGAGTACAACTACAGGCATGAGTTCTAGGTTCTAACACTTTCTTGAAAGGTTTAACATGGTGGAGCTAACACTAATGGGAACCTATATATATGCATGGAATGACAACTAGGGTTTCTAGGGTTTCGATGATAAGCTCTTGCTCCTAGGGTTTTGGAAATCATGCATTATGTGAATACTAATGGACTGCTAGGATGTACAAAAGTTAAACCCTAAACCTACTGGACATTTGGAAGGAATCATCAATTCAACTTAGGTTTGGAAAAAGGAGTAACACTACAAATGCATACTTGCGATTTAGGGTTTCATGGCTCGACCTATCCTTCTTAATCTTCGAGCTAAGCAACCATGAGTGCATGAAAGTGTATGCAACTTGAGCAAGGGATCTAAAATACTCATGTTTACATGCTGGAACAACCTAGAATTGAACCCATATTCAAAAGGAGTTTAAACACATATTTGAAATTTGAACTGTGTACTGGACTGGGCTGTACAGGGAGATATATTGGGATTTTTGAAAAATGTCCTATATAAAAAAATGGGAAATTAATTCTGAGAAACTTTTATTTGGGACATTTTTTGAGAACCGGCCTAGTTCAAGGTGAACCGGCCGGACCAGAGGAGAACAGTGTATTGGAAGGAAGAAACCGGCCAGACCGGCGGCTCAGGGGGGGGTGACGTGGAGGAGAACACGGTGCCGGCTTCCACTTATTCGGGTGGGCCTGGCGGGGAGGCTTGGCCCACCTGGCGGCGACTCCCTCCGCTTACCTCTTCGGTTAGAGCAGGGCCCACCGGGCAGAGGCAGAGGGGGCAGAGAGCGGGCGCGCGCGCGCGCGGGGAGAGAGTCCGGCGAGGTTTAGGTTTCCGGTGAGGATTCCGGTGAAAAGAACGGTGAGAAATTGCCGCTGATCTAGGGCGCGAGAAATGAATCGGCCGGTACTGCTGGGTTCAGGCGCTCAAGGGGATTCCATTTTTATGGACGGAAGGCTTGCGCGGTTGCTGGAGTGGAAAGGAGCTGGTGTCCAGCGGAGTTTGATGGTGGCGCTCGGTGTTGGGGAAGAAGGAGGGAGTTTTGAGCTTGAGTAGAGCTTGGCTAGGGTGTAGTTTAGGAGGAGAGAGCTGGTGTGAGAAGAACGAGCCCGGGCGCCTTTCTTATAGCTGCGGGCGAGGACCAAGCTCTGGCTGCTGGACCCGGACGCGTACCTCGCCGGAGACCACGTCGGGCGGCGTGGCGCTGCGGGGGTGGCGAAGGACAGCTGAGGCGTGGACTCGGCTCAGGAGCGACAGGAGGTTGCTCAGCGCAACAGAGGGGAGTTGACGCGGGGAGGGGTCGGCATGCCGGGGCGTGATGCGTGTGCCCAGAGCGCGGCCAGCGGATTCCCGAGCGGCATGGCCATGTCAATGGGGGACTTCTGTTCGTGCCAGGGAGAGGCCCAATGCCAGACTTGATGCTAAGGGAACCAGGGAGGACAATGGGCGGTGGAATTGGCATGGGGACGGCGCAGAGGTGGTTTGCCATGGCTTGCCAACGCCGGCATGAACTGATGGAAGGGTTGAACCCTATTGCCAGGGTACGTTGCTGAGGTGAAGGGAATAGAGAAGTGTCTGTGTTGGTTTGAGTACTGGGAGCAACGAGGACATGGTTTAGCTATTAAAAGTACAAGCCATTTAACCCTTGCCAAAATTGACATGAGATGACAGAAGGATTGAAACCCTGTGGCTTTGACTTAGCACTGAGAATCATGTTGAAGACAGGGTTCTGAGTGAAGTGAGATTGCTGGCCAGCTCCTGGAGCAAGTGGTTGGCAGCTGAGCTGAGTTTAAGAGGAGAGAGGGAATAGAGATAAAGGTGTTTGATAGATGCCTTGGCTAATTTTTGTACTGGAGATGGAAATGTTTTTACAGAAATGGAGTAAGGATACAGAGATGAGTGTTGTGTAATTTTTGTAGAATTTTCTGAGCAGGGAATGAAGTAGTTGCAGTGCAAATGGGGAATTTGATCAATTTGGAATTTCAAATGTAAATCAAAAGTTTTGAACTGGACTCCCCAATTTTATTTTATAAATTGGTGAGGAATATACTCATGTAGCTACTGGTGCTTTTCTAGACATTTTGGAGAAATAAAAATGCATGTGATAACACTTTCTTAATTTCTGGATGCAGGAAAACCTAATTAGGGTTTCTGCCGACTGCTAGGGTTTTGAGAGTTTTAGGGTTTCGGAAGCTTGCAGAGGGGAAAAGGGGAGTTGGCTAGGGTTTGGAGACTTACTCCCGAGGGGAGGGAGTCCACTCGGCTACTTTGAGTTATTAGGGTTTGGGTCGGATGGGTCCACGCATTTGGGGTGCGTGAGCCCGAGAAGGGTTTATCAACTATGCATATGCGATGGTCATGCAATGACATGCTCGAGAAAATAACGAACTCCGAAGACTCAAAACCAAGGTTGAACATCAACACACGCATATACGCGTCGTTAGAGTTTTGGGTTTCCGGAAAACCCGATTAGGAAAAACAGGGTGTGGCAAGACCCAAGAGAAACACCGCAGGCGAAATCTTGGATAAAAATTGGATACTTAAGGAAGAACGAACCCGGCACAACTGGTGTAAATACCACTGTAGCGGGTCCCACGGCCAATCACAGTGCCGCGAACTGCTAAAACTACTCCAAGAGGAGAACGGCGCTGAGGCAGCAAACAAACCCAACCCTCAGGCTCAGGATAACTCGAAGCGCGAAGCCTATCCAGACGACGAGGATATCCACGTCAACAACGTCTGCCGAAAAAACGACACCCACTAGCTCGCACACCAACCCGACCTATAGCAAGTCGAAAACATCGGACAAGTCGACGATAGCCTCGACTCCTAGGTCTGTCACATGTGGGGTGGTTCAGCCACATACGATTCCAAGCGACAAGCTAAGCAGATATCATGCGACGTCCTAGCCATACATCCGCGCCCTGGACCCTCCAAGTTGAAGTGGGCTAGAACCCCCATCATGTTCGATGCAACCGATTATCCCGGCAACTGCCCTCACCCAGGGCACTACCCCTTGATCGTATCCCCCAGGGTTCAAAACATCATGCTGCATAAAGTTTTGGTTGACGGCGGTAGCTCTTTCAGCCTTATTCCAATCTCAACATTCGACAAGATGCAGGTCCCTCGCTCGACCATCAGGCCCGTTGTCAAGCGCTTCTATGGGATTATTCCCAGGTTAAACCACAACCCGATCGGACAAATTACATTACCCCTCACTTTCGGAACTAGCGACAACTTTCGGATAGAGGAATGAGTCTTTGAGGTCATCGACTTCGACATGGTCTACAATGCGATACTTGGACGACCTCAGTTGGTCCAGTTTATGGCAATTCCCCATTACGCATATCCTATCATGAAAATTCCTGCTGCACACGGAGTCATCACAGTCAAAGGATCCCTCCCAACGGTTGTCGAGTGCGACATGCAGAACTATGACCTTAACGCTCGATAAGACAACACCAGTAATACTAACGACAACCAGGCATCCGAAACCCCCTCGCCTGACAACTCGGGACCGGCCAAGTCGAAACCTCGACTATCAGTATAACCGCACAGCGAGATCAAGCGTATTCCACTCCGCGAGGATGAACCCGAGAAAACAGTCAAAATTGGGTCTACTCTCGACCCCAAGTAGGAACTCGCGCTCACCACCTTCCTCCAGGCAAACCCAGATGTCTTCGCTTGGAAAGCATCCAATATGCTAGGAATCCCACGGGAGGTGGCTGAGCACAAACTGGACATCGACCCGGCGGTCAAACTAGTCAAACAGAAACTGCGAAGGTTCAGCCCAGAGCAACGAAAAGTAATCGAGGCGGAACTCAAAAAGCTCACCGACACCAACTTCATCGAGCCAATCAAATACCCGACATGGCTAGCCAACTCGGTCCTAGCCAAAAAAGAAAACGGCCAAATGCGCATGTGCATCGACTATACGGATCTCAACAAAGCTTGCCCGAAGGACAATTTTCCATTACCTCGGATCGATCAGATCGTATATTCGACTTCAGGATGCACCTACTTATGCCTACTCGACGCTTACTCCGGTTATCATCAAATTCGTATGAGGGAATCCGACGTCCCACACACTAGCTTTATCACTCCTTATGGCACCTTTTGTTATAAAACAATGGCATTCGGACTCAAAAATGCTGGCAGCACATACCAGCGGACTATGCAGACAGCCTTCGCAAAGCAAATCGGGCAGAACATGGAAGTCTACATCGACGACTTGGTAATAAAGTTGAAAGAAGAGCACGACCTAATCACCGACTTGATAGAAACTTTCGACAACCTACAAGCCAACAAGATCATGCTGAATCTAGAAAAATGTGTGTTCGACATCGAAGCTGGCAAAATCCTGGGTTTTATGGTATCACACCGAGGTATCGAGGCCAACCCGAAAAAGATTGAAGCCATCCTCAGCATGAAATCTCCAACCAATACAAACCAAATCCAGAAGCTTGCCGGGTCCATGGTCGCACTTAGCAGGTTTATCTCGCGCCTAGGCGACAAGGGACTTCCTTTTTTTAAACTCCTGTGCAACCACACCGGCTTCGCGTGGACAGAAGAAGCCGAGACGGCCTTTCAAGCTCTCAAAACATATCTAGTCAGCCCGCCAGTACTCGTCCCACCAGAACCAGGCGAAATGCTCCTACTTTACATCACCTGCGGTCCCCGAGCAGTTGTCACACCCCGATTTTCCAAAACCTGAAAATTAGGGCTTACAAAAACTTTTTACGCTAATGAGTGAGATCAACTATGCTTCTGTCCAAAATGTTCTTATGCCAAACCCTAGCATGACCACATATACGCGTATATGTCACCTGTGACCAAGCTCTCCTTTCTGACGTTTGGATTTTCTTGGAATTCTTGGAGCATGGCATACCTTAGATTGCATGTGCATCCAAACCAAGGCCCAATACATATACCGTATACGCTAACCTTAATGTCATTCTAACTCGACAAACCCTAACTCGCATACACACATATACATCTCATATGGTAACCCCAAGTTCCCCGTTTGGACAAATTGATCGAAACCCTAACAAGACATAAGCCCTTTCACCCCCTAAACGCTAATCTGTCGAACCCTAACCCTCGGCAACTTCCGTACGCTTCCACCACAAACCCTAAGTGTATATGTGCATATGCCAGTGGCACATCTCGAAGCCTGACCCACCCCGACCTCCTATGATTGTTCTGACCTCATTGCAATCCTATATATATATCCTCGAATTACTAAGCGGACGTGTGCGCCCACACTCTGGAACCTAACCCACTCCTTCTGAGCAGTGGTTAAACTCTAAATCCCCAATCATGATCATATGTATCCCTAGAATGTATGGGACATTATTATTTCATGTGGCCCATATCCCTCCTAGCATTCATGTGCGGTATAAGCCGGCTCTTGCCTAACTTCTCGACGTCCTTTTCTATAAAACCAAACCCTAAATCATCTCTTTCTTCTGACCAGAGGTAAACCCTAATGACACATATGCACCTATTAAGAAAACCCTAAACATCTTTTCCTCGATGACGTTAACCCTTCCCTTCTCCCTCGACGGTTTCCATCGAAACCCTAATTCATCCTTCTCCTGGCAAAATGGCAAACCCTAACGGTATGCGGGCCACTTAGTGACCCATGTCCAAAAGTAGTATACCAGACCCCAGTAAGACCCTCATGTCAGAGGTGGGCCCCACAACCTGAAAACCCTAGCTCCTACCCCTATCTCTGAATTCTTTTTGTTCATAGCAGAAACTATAAAAGTGTTATTTCATGTAAATTTCTTGCCCCAATAATTCTAGAAAAATTCTATAAAACACTTAAGACTCATCTGTACAAACTTACAAAATAAAATAGCAATGTCCAGTACAAAAATTCTGGTTGACATCCAGAATACAACTTTAGTCAAAAATTGCATTTGTACTATAACACCTAAAAATAACTCCTAGAAAAATCTACAAAAATCACACCACATGAGAAATATCGCCAGAAGCAACAATATGCAAAAACCCCACTACTTCCCATGCAAGAACCTTGAGATCACAATATCGAACACCTTCTACCACTTTGAGACTATTCCAGATTTGACCCCTCTACAAGCTATGCACAGTCATGAACACTTGTCCCTAGTGTCTGTAGCATGATTGCCACCTATCCCTGCCATGGTTCATCACGACCAAGACCCCCTGCGCTGCTGAACTAACTACACCTAAGCCATACCAGCATCGGCATTCAAGTCCCTTCCTGTGTTCCCTGCACAAGGCGGTGCCTAACTTCCATGGCGTTCCCGTACACGTAGTCACACATCCACTGGCGCGAGGGACACGGTCGCAAGCCTCCAGGCGAGCCAGGACGCGATCTTACCAGCACGCGTGTGCTCTGGATGCGCCCCGGGGCGCGCTCTGGACATGCTCGTACGCGCACAGCGTACGCCTGAGCGGCAGTAGCGCCCCGTCCAGTAGCTCTTGGGCCTCCCCTTGGACCTCTCGGACGTGCGCCAACAAGCGAAGACCAGCTGGGGCCCCCTATCGCCATGCCCGACCGGCCCAGCGACTGGCATGCCACCTCCAAGCTATCCCGCCTATATAAACAATGCCCAGTCTCCCATTCCTCGTCAAGCCACTTCTCTCCTCACCCCTCATCTCCAGCAAGTTCGAATTCCTTCCTAAGCCCTTCCTTCCTCGACTCCGGACACGAGCTCCGCCATTCGGAACCACACTAAATCGGGAGCTTCCGACCACCCAAATCCAATTCCTCCTCGCCACAATCTCCCTATCCTCCAACTCCGTTGAACCTTTGCCTCAATTTCGGTGGGGAGCCCCTAATTGAAAAGAGGAAAGAAACCCAATTGCTCACCGGCGGCTGCCCTCTCCCTCTCCGACCTCGCCGGACTTCAACCAAACAGAGGGGCGGCCTGACCCACTGCCAGGCGGGCTCCACTCCCAGTCAGACCCACCGAGCCGGTAAGTCACGACCCAGCCACAGACAGTGGGTCCCCAACTCCCTCCGGGCCCGCCTGTCGGGTTGAGTAGTGGCGATGCCCCGACCGCATCCCGCCTCCGACGTTTAAAAGCGCATTTTTCCTGCCTGCCGCCGTTTTCCGCCTCCAACACATTGAAGGCGTACTGAAGCCATCGAAAAGTGCATTCAAGCTGGTTATTCCGGTTTTCCTTCTTCAGAACCATACTTCACTGGTTCAACTGGTTCAGGCCTTTCCCGACCGGTTCTCTGAGAACTTTTTCCGGTTCCTGGAAGGTAAAAATGTTCCTTACCTTTTTCATGTAGAAGCTTTTTCAAGATATCAAATATTTTGAATACAAACAGTGAGGAATGAACTTAGGGCTATTATAATTATTCTTTATTTAGCATATATGCTGCATATATGTAGTTCCAGAAAACCCTAGCAAAGATTTTGCATAGCCCCAAATATTCTAGGACCCCTGCAGCACACAATAAGTTGTAGGACCAAAACATTTAGAATTAAAAGCTAAGGAGCATAGTCCCCTCCATTCAAAATGATCTAAATAACAACTACTCAAGAATTTCTTATTCCCTTCTTTTAAGTTTAAACTCTAGAATAACCAGATCGTGAAAACAAAATATTTTGAAAAGCTTAAAAACTCTATGACCTAAAAGGGGCTAAGGATCCCGAATAGATTCCGGATAGGAGCCATTGGACTTTAGCTTTGCATCCGTGGGAGGCCTCATCAATTCATGTAGCTTAAGGCCTAACTAAGAACCTAAGTATGGTCCTGACCATTTCTAATGCTATCCAATGCCCTCGGTGCATTGAATGTGAGAAAAGTAAAACGTCCCCGAAAACCTAGAAGCTAAAGTAAGCATATGTTCTCTTAGCATCTTACAGGCTCTAGCTCGATAAACTCTTCCCCGAGAACTTTAAAATCTTAACGTGTTAACCCTTATTCGACAACTCTCGTACCGACATCATTTCATAAGCATGTCATGGTTCCTTGGATTTCACCTGGATTCTCCATGCATGGTCGTTTATTTGACGCCTTTGTCGTGTAGTCGACGGAGTGACATATGTTCGCAAGGAAGACCCGGAAACACCTCTGCACCAAGATCCAAACCCGGATTCGCCAGGCAAGCTCTTCTTCTTTGACCATGTTGAATCCTATGTTTGCGAAATATTTACTTTGTTTGCAAAACATGCATGCTATGTGATCGAAATCGGTATTTTATGTGGCAATAGTTATGTCCGATATGATAGAAACCCTAGTCCGATTCCGTTTCCTTGTCACCCTAAGGAATATATATATTCCAAAGAAAATATCGGAAAACCTAGGGGTAGTATATATATATATATATATATATATTGCTTAGCCCCGCCGTAGAAGAAAATTAGGTTTTTCACAAAAAGAAAAGGATTCCCGGTAATCTCAAAAGAGAATAACTAGGGGATGGACCGCTGTGACCATCGAGGATGGAGTCACGGTATAATCCATGGGTTGGGATGTTTTTGAACCAAAAACAAAATGGAGATGATTTGGATCCAGGTTAAAAATGAAGGGCGAAAGCAGGAAGGAATTCTATAAGCGAGCTAAGTCCCAACGTGGCATTCGCGGTCCGTGCGACGGACAAGGTATGGAATCTTTCTCAGATCATTTAAGGACCAAACCTACCGTGCCGCTAAACCAGGTTCACCCCGTACGTCCACATGTCCTTTATGGGGAGGACTTGGCTTTTACCCCGTCGAGTGCTAGTATCTGGACCCGCGGGCAATAGGAAGTATGTGACTAGATGGATTAGGATCTCTAGAGAACCTCCACCGCAGGGCGTAGGGAGTTGTCCGACACAAAGGTGGAGAGTCCCATTTTTGAGTCTGCGAGACAAAAGTAAAGTTCGATTACCCATCTAGCAGGTCCGGCTGTAGTATGAAACGGGTGAAAGGTCTCGTTGTATTAGCCCTGTCAGTATACGGTGCACAGTGTACCCAGGGCGAACCACATCTTGTGGGTAAAGCCGTACAACCTCTGCAGAGTGTTAAAATCTATTCGAATAGCCGCGTCCTCGGTCATGAACACAATCTGGTATGACCACACGACCGGTTAGACTATATTATCGAAAAGTGGGATATGGGTTTTAAGGACGCATCTGGCTTGATGAGCATGCAGAATGAGTTGTGAGTGCCTCGTGTAATGCGATTACACGAGAGGTGTGGTTATGAGTAGGACGCTGTTCAACCATTACATAAGAACGGCTATCTAAGGAGAAAGGTGTTCTTATTGGACGTCGTTCTACCCGAGGGTAGGAGTGGCTATCTATTGCAGGTAAATGGCCGCTCCCGTGGCGGACGGCCGAATTGGCAGGAATGCCATTATTGACTGACATGACTCGACAAGGCCGAGGTTGTTTTTGAAAATATGCTTTTGCCATCTAATTAATTATTTCGGATGAAAAACTTACTTCTCTGCACAATTGTGAAACATAGGTTAGAGCCTCTTTATTGAATTCCCCTGTGCACGCATATATCTGTGATATTAACCCTGAAGGGGAGCTTGCGAGTACATTCAATGTACTCACCTGACTTGTTGACTTGGCCAGATAAGAGGAAGGATTACTCAGAGACTACCGTCATCGAATACGAAGGCTAGGGCGTTACCCCAGTCAGTTGCCTGTGTGGTTCAGCATATTGATGGGCAAGCTACCACGTGATTCTATTCCGCTGCTATTTCAATCCGGCCAATTGGCCTGGTATGTATAATTAAAGATCTTGTTGATCATTTATGTAATAAACTCGGTATTGTATGACTTTGTATCAAGTATACTATGTGTACCGGCTACTGATCCAGGGACCGGTACAGTAAACACAGGGGTTTATCCGACCTTAAAACCGGGTATGCCACAGCAGTCAGCGTTGTACTCATAGTTGAGTGAACAGAAGCCGGCCGCACCGAGAAGGTTCAACGACCTGTCTACTACGTGAGCGAAATACTACATGCCCTAAGGAACGGTACCCAGACGTCCAGAAGCTTCCATACACAGTGCTCTTGGCTTCTCGCAAATTAAAGCACTACTTCCAAGCTCACAAAGTAATTATCCCATCCATCTACCCGCTCGGCTTCATCACCAAGAACAGAGAAATCACTGGCCGAATTGCTCAGTGGGTATCCGAGTTGGGCACTTTCGACATCGAGTTCACACCCCGAACAGCAATCAAGTCACAAGCCCTCACCGACTTTGTCACAGAATGGACAGACTCAGCACCGGAACCCGAAAATAATGACTACGCCAGCAAAACCTGGACTCTGTATTTCGATGGATCACTCACCCTCACTGGCTCGGGGGCTGACATCGTCATTATCGCACCAATTGGAGAAACCCTTCAGTACGCCATCCAGCTGCACTTCCGTGCCACCAATAACGAAGCAGAATACGAAGATCTCCTTGCTGGACTCCGCATTGCCGCAGCTCTAGGCATCCGTCACCTGGCCGTGAAGGGCGATTCACAACTCGTCGTCCGACAAGCAAGCAAAGACTATCAGGCTATTAGTCCAACAATGGCCGCGTACCTAGCAGAAGTACGAACTTGGGAGAAAAAGTTCACTGGCTTGAAATTCCAATACATACCGCGGTGAGACAACCACATCGCCGATGCCTTGGCTCGCACTGCTTCAAGTCGAGCGTCGCAGGCGTCTTCGTCGAGCAACTCTCCAAGCCATCCGTCAAAATTCTGGTGGACGATGAGAATACCCGTACCCCATATGAGACTTATGAACAAGTCGGGACCTCAGCTCGACGCCCCTAAAGGGATCCCGGCGACGTCATCGCCCAACTCGACGAAAGCACAGACTGGCGGGACCCGATACGTCAGTACCTACTCAACCAGACCAAACCAGGAGAAGAGGAGCAAGCCAAAAAAATCTCCCACAAAGCTCTACAGTACACAATAATCGAAGGTACCCTATACTGCAGGAGAGCTCTCAGCGTCCTCATGAAATGCGTACCTGTCGAACAAGGCAAGCAGCTACTCGAAGAGATCCATAGCAGACTATGTGGTGCACACTCCGCGTATCGCACCCTAGTTGGAAAAGAGTTCCGACAAGGCTTCTACTGGCTAACGGTGCTCCGCGACACCGCCGACTTGGTCTAACGATGCGAGGCCTGTCAATACCACAGACGACAGGTCCACCAACCCGCTCAAGCTCTCCAAACAATACCACTATCATGGCCTTTCTCGACTTGGGGCTGGATCTCCTCGGGCCCTTCCCTCCAGGACGCGGCGGTCACAAGTTTTTGATCGTCGCCATTGACACATTTACTAAATGGATCGAAGCAGAATCACTCTCGGGTACAACGACGGTAGCGGCACAAAAATTCATGCAGCGGAACATTTTTACCCACTTTGGCATGCCCAGCTGGATTATCATCGACAATGGATCACAATTTGCTGCCGCCGACTTCATCGCTTACTGCGAGTATTACGGTGCCAATGTCTGCTATGCTTCCGTAGCTCATCCTCAAAGCAACGGCCAAGTCAAATGCGCTAATGGCCTCGGCCTCGATGGGATTAAGAAACGCGTATACGACATGCTTCAACATCACGCCAAGTCTTGGGTGACCGAGTTGCCCAACGTTCTTTGGGCGTTTCGTACCACGGCTAGCCAAGCAACCGGTGCAACCCCATCCTCTCTTGTCTACGGGGCAAAGGCAGTTCTCTAGTGCAAAGTCCGGATGAAGTCTCCGCGCGTAGAACAACATTCTGAAGACGAGGCAGCAACTCAACGGGTCAATGATCTCAACCTCCTCGAGAAAATGCGCGACTGTGCGCTCCTACGGGCAGCCAAGTATCAGCAAGATCTACGCCGGTACTACGAGCGTAATGTCAAACACCGATACCTAGAAGTCGGCAACCTCGTCTTGTGATTGGTCCAGTCAACCAAGCACAGAAACATGTTATCCCCCAAGTGGGAAGGTCCCTACACCATTGTCGCTAACCCGCGACCGGGCGCTTACAAACCTGCGGACAATGGCTCCGTGCTACCCAACACATGGAACATCAATCAACTCTCTAAATATTATGTATAACTTTTCGGGGCTCCACCCAGGTAACTTCCTTATGAATGAGCCGTGTCTCCACGGACTTAATATCTATACCAGTGCTACACTCTTCGGCCTGCGTCAAGCAAATTTTTTGATACTCAACACGCCTCTAAACATGCTTCGCTACGACTCGGGACTTGGCACGTACACGAGTCTATACCTCGTTTCGCCCTCCCAGTCCATAGCACACAAGCATCCAATAGCTTGAGGCAAGGCACGAACACGAGTTCGCGCCTCGTTCCGCCTCCTCGAGTTTGGTCGCCGTATAACCGCCTCGTATGCACTCGGGGGCTGGCATGAACACGGGATCGCGCCCCATTTCGCCGCCCCGGGTCCGGTCAGCTGTCCATAAGCCTTGCCACGACATCTAGGGGCCAGCTCCCCCACGGGTTCCTCAACTCTAGGTTGTTCCCCCGACTCTGGCACACATGCATCACGCCCAGCATTCGCCCAGGGGCTAGATGGAGCCCGAGTTCCACAACTCAACTCCACGCCCCGGGTATGGCGGCATCTGCGCCTTGCATCTATCCAAAGATTGGTGAGTAACTAACGTCTCTTAACTTGGTTCGCCTCTTCCCAAATGCAACAGCGGATAGCTACCTTGCATCTACACGGGGCCAGGCATGGCATGAGTTCCTCAATTCATTTCGCCTCCCCGACTACGGCAACCTACCCTGACGCCCGAGTACAAAACTACTCACACATTAACGCTACCACAGCGAAGTTTTTCAGACTATTCATCCGAGTTCCTGCTAACTCACACAAACAGTCGAGGGCTACCACAGAGAGATTTTTCAGACTGTTCATCCGAGTTCCTGCTAACTCGGACAAACAGTCGAGGGCTATCACAGCGAAGTTTTTCAAACTGTTCATCCAAGTTCCTGCTAACTCGCACAAACAGTCGAGGGCGACCACAGCGAAGTTTTTCAGACTCTTCATCCGAGTTCCTGCTAACTCGCACAAACAGTCGAGGGCTACCACAACGAAGTTTTTCAGACTGTTCATTTGAGCTCCTGCTAACTCGCGCAAACAGTCGAGGGCTACCACAGCAAAGTTTTTCAGACTGTTCATCCGAGTTCCTGCTAACTCGCACAAACAGTCGGGGGCTCGGAGGTATATGCATAGTACATTACGCAACCCTATGGCAATACGGCTACCTAGAAGAACAAATGAGTTATTCACATCAAGCATAAAATGGCAAAAGCCACGAGAGCTAGATTGCATGAGTTAAAGTTCTTTACAGCACCAAAACAAAGACATACAACCAAGGGGAGGTGGGTCTAGTCCTCCTTCCCAGTAGTATCACTGCCCCCGAAGACATAATCACCCTCGCTATCTTCAGCAGCAGCGGGCGCGTCCTCCACCGCCTCGAACCCGGCTACACCGATGAACTTCTCCACCGACTCACGCCAGTCATCAATCCGCGTGTCCACCGCTCCGGGTTGTCGGGGCACGAACTCACTAAGCTCCGCTCTAGCAGATCAAAAGGAAGCTCCGGTGCCAGGTCCTTGGCCAGGGCCAAGGCATAAGATATGGCAGCATTGGCCATGCTCTTCGCCCGCATGGACGCGACCTCCCTTACAAAGGTGACGAAGCAACAGACGTTGTGGACTTGACCGGCCGTCGACACCTTGAGGGTGTAGAAGTATTGGAACGACTCGACGTCCGGCGTCGTCCCGACGAAAGCTTCGCAAAGATGCGCGAAAATAGCCAAGAAGAATATCGAGTTGGGCAGAAGATTCACCAACTCGATCTCGAAGAAAGACAGGACATCTCGCAAGAACTCGGACATTGGAAGTCCGAGCCCGCACTTGAAGAAGTCGAGGAAGACAACCAGGTCCTCCTCCAGTGAAAATGGCCATGTCCGGTCTGCAGGAGCTTGGAAGGCCATCGACTCGAGCAGCTCTCCCTTGCGCACCATGCACAAAAGATCTTTCGAGGTCACACGGGTGGTAGGCAGGCCGGCTATCCCCAGGCACGAATCGGCTCCACCTCCCGCGGTGGCTGACAGCGACCTCGGTGGAGCAGGCGGCGGGACTTCCGTCGCCGACGCTTTACCACGAACTGGATCCCAGGCCACCGCCACCGTTGACGAAGCTTCGCCCGTCGGAACATCAACGGACCGCTCCACGGGACCCTCCACCGTGGGCCTCGATTCTGTCGCCGCCGCTTCACTAGAAGAAACACCCATGGCGTCGGGAAGAAATGGCACGTCGGCGCACTGGGGACCGAAGAAGCTCGTCGTCACTCACCGACCGAAGGGAAGGGAGAAGGTAAAAAGGCAAGCGCGGAAGGGAATCTGGAGCTGGTAGAGCAAATGAAAGGAAAAGGAGAGCGAAGGACAACATTTAAACCGCCCGTAACCGAGGCGCCAAAAGCGCACTACCCTCGGGGCGATCGCAACCGCCCTGACGCTTCGGCTCACCACGTCTGGGGAATCACGACCGTCCCGGCATGCAAACGGGAGCATTGAGTAACGAAGTGGGATCATGGCATCACCATCCGTGAATTCCGCCGGACGAGTTCAGATAACTCTACGTGGGCTTGCTTTCCCGGCTTCATCACGCATAATGATGGGGGGCTTGATAATGGGTAGTGCTACTACCATATATCCACGGTAAGGCCCGTGAAGATCCCTACTAGGCCTCCCATGAGGAGATGCGGTCCAAGGGCCCGAATAGAAGGCGGGATAGGGCAGAGTTGGTGTACCCTGATCGGAATCGGAAAACAACCCTTGAGATGCCTTTAGGAGAAGTCCAACTCATGTACTACGAGGACTCAAGATATGGCATTAGGAAGGAGTCCAACTCGTGTACTACGAGGACTCGATACAAGGTTACCGCCTTATTTCGCCTATATAAGGAGCGCAAACCCCTCGAGGAGGGGACAAGTTAGATTGGATCGGAAAGCCCTAGTCGACTAGCCGCCTTCAAGATCCCTTAGCCTCGAAATCAATCTCGCCGGATTTTCAACCCGTCGAGTTCCCCTTGTAAGCCAATCTCGCCGAGTTCTCTACTCGCCGAGTTCCCTCTTGTAACCCACGGGTACTCTGTACCGCATATCAATCCACTCCTAGCAGGACGTAGGTATTACCCAACTCGGGGGCCTGAACCTGGGTATATCGGTGTTGCAGATTCAAGTTGATCTTAGTTATCGCCCCAATACCGTATAAATCCGTGCTGTACGAGTACGCTCATCGGTACCCCCATATACTATACATCGACACATCTGTCACAAGTTCTTTTTATACTTGAGTGCTTTAGTGCCCTCTAGTCCTCGTTATACGAGAGGTCACATGTTTGATGCCTAATTGTAACGTGGTCTCAGGCTGATAGAGTTTGCAGGCTTTCTCTTAGGATCCATTCCGGTGTATAGATCGGCATTCTATGCACGAAAGTACTATGTGGAATATAAATTAGTGATACACATTTTGCTCTTGGAGGACTACAGGACATTTGGGTTTGGGAGTTAGTACGGTGTACGGGGATTTTCTCACAAAACAAACCGATTTGCTAAATATACCCAACTAACAAAATCGGGATTTCAACAATTCTTTTATCTCCTCTCTAAAGTATTTTCGAAGTTGCTGGGTATAATTGGTTAATTAATCTTTCCAAATTTAATCTTATTCATTGGAAACATATAAAAGCCCATACCCAAAACTCTGATTAAGAAAAAAATGAAACCTTCTATAGCGTACAAAGTCAACTTCATAGATGAATAGACGCCTCTTTCATCCTCACAGGGTTCGCCCGAGACCCCTGAGCTTAGAAGAAAGGAGTGGTGGGCAGAGGTTGTAATATTTGGTCCAAATTCGCTTTATGTAGTGCACTTATGCGGCAGACCCATATATACATAGCACATCTCTTACACATTCATCCTCGTTTCGTATAAAAGAGTTAACTTGGAGGTGCTACATTTACAATATAAGGGTATATATGATGGATCAACTCTATGTAGATTCTCCATATAGGACTAACCCTACCACACATCCACACTTGGGCCACATGGGCCTCTACACTAATGGGTCGGGGTATTACACTAGCCCCCCAAGAGCTTATGCCCTCCGTAGCACACTGCATACACGGCAGATGCCCAGGACCACTCCTCGCTACAAATCCCGTTTTGTCGATACACGTCTGTCTAGTGCCCTCCACGAGCCCACACACATGCGCGCCCTGTAGTAGTAAGGGTTGATGCTCTGATACCACCTGTAACACTCTAACTCAAATTCACTTAATGCCTAGCCCACCTGTGAGTAGGCCCGTGTATATATAGTACCTCTTTTATACTTTTATCCTCGCTTCGTGTAAAAAGATTAACTTGGAAGTGCTAGTTTGGAACACGAGGGTACATATGCTAGACCAACTCTATATGTGAACTCTCCATGTGGAACTAATTAATCCCACCACATATCTACACTTAGGCCACATGGGTCTCTACACTAATGGGTCAAGGTGTTATAGAGGTGTTGCGAGGCAGTGCGCTGCCTTGGCCACTAGATCATCGGAGAGAAATAGGTGATAGCGGCAGGCAAGTCGACAATGCTTTGAGAGAAAATGCAAGGAGGCGACGATAGCCACCAGACGAGAAAGGGGACTGGTGGAACTATAGTGTAGCAGATGAGGAGGTGATGATGGTAAAGAGAGGAGTGAAAGCCAATGAGACAGGTAGAGAAGGAGGAGAAGGAAGACATCGTATGTGGGAAAGGTTTGAGACAGCGAGAGGAGGGAAGTTGGGTTTGAACATTTTATGTAAGCATATGGGAGAATTAATTAGATGTAGATCAAATGGTCCAACAAATTTGACTTAAACACATAAAATAATTTACTTGTTGGATGTTAAATAGTCACTTAGACAAAAAGAGAAAATGGATCACTGGACGCGTGTTAGTAAGGACACGGTCCAAATTTGACATGCATGCGTGGTATCGATGTCACGTCGAACGCCGAACAAGCATAGCAACAGGCCCAATTATCCGTCAGATACTCCCGGAATGTGGACCCTTGCGCGCTGCAACCTCGACGGCGACAACCACCCACCTTGACGCCACGCCACCACCACTGACTTCATGGGCCCTGGGTTCCTCTTCCTCGCACCACTCCCCGGCTCCCACCTCAACACCCTGCATTTGTCCCCTCTTGCCCGTGCGCTTGCCGCGCCACACGGCGCATCTACCCCGACGCCCCCACCTGGCCCGTGCCACCTGCGCGCCTCTCATTGGGCCGCGCTGCACCACCCCCACGACGCTACAAATAAGGGAGAAAATCCACTTTTAGCCCTCTGCACCGGCGCAATGCCAAAATCAGCCCCCTAATTTTTTCAAAGCCAAAAATGACAGCATCAATGAATCACGCGCAACCACGTGGCTCTAGCCGCACCCCGGGCATGCGGCACTGCCCTCCCGCAAGTCCAGCGCGCGGCCCGCGCGTGGGGCCCGCGAGCCGAGCCTGCCGCACACCGGATGGAGCGTGCCGCAGGTGGGGCGTGTGGCACCCCCACCTGCCGCACCTCTGGCGTGCGGGAGGTGCCGCACCCCCTGCCGCATGTCCGGCCTGCGGCCGGCAGCTCCTCCGCGCCCCCCACACGTCACCTGGATTTGGCCAAATTTGCTACAATTTAAAGCTTGCTACAGTTTAAAGCAAGATTCCATCTCAAAATCAGTGCAAAGCAAACTTTTATACAGTATATTTACTGTTTGGTCATTGTTCATCTCAAAATCAGTGAAGTTTGTCTCAGAATTTGTATATGCAGTCATCTCGCGGTGATAGGATTTAACTCTTCTCGCATGATATTTGCTACAAATCCTGGTGCGACGGCACATAAAATTTGCTACCGATCAAATTTGCTACAGTAGTTCACTATTTCACTAAAATCCAGGTCACCTCAAAATACGTGCCAGATCAATTTGTTGCTGCAGTATTCCTCTTTTGAAATCATGCGCCCGCATGCGCATGCGACTCTCCACTCATTTAAACCCCAGCTCGGGCGCTCGCATGCGCATGCGAGACTCTCCACTCATTTGAACCCTAGCTCGGTGTAGCTCTCTCCTCCCTTAATATCCTCTCATCACATTCCCTCATTCCAGTGCATCCCAAGAATAGAGAAGAACAACGAAATAAGATCGGAGTCTGGAGAAATTTTTGTAGGGTTTTGAGCTAAGATTAGTGGCTGCAGTAATTGAAGAAAAAAAGGATGAAGTTAAGATGTACAAGTAGAGGTAAGTAAAATTCCCCTGCAAGTTGCTGTTTAATTGTTTCGTTGGTCCGAAATGAGCATGTTACGCTATTGTTTTCTTTGCTATTCACATATTTGAAAGAGATGTTTTTGAATATTTTCTGAGACCGAAAATATTAATTAGCAGAATTGATATGACGATGACGATGTTAGTTTAATTTTTGGACCGAAAATAATAACGCTTCGTTATGTATTAATTAATTAGTCAGATTGAAGTTCTCTTTATTACTATTGGTAGTCATCTTATTTTCTATGTTGACAAAATGAGTTAAATAGCAAATAATTAGTATGTTTGTAGGGTGCTATAAATTTTGATAACAATGTTGTTATTCATAATGTAGTGACCCGAGTACATATAATGATGGCTTGACGAGTGAATTGTGGATCATATTTGTGCTGCAACAGGGAGATTGGTGCATTAAACGGTGAACCACCGTTTAAGGTAATGAAATTTCACATGTAAATAATTATGTACCTCGACTATTATATTTTAAAATGTGCATATATTTTATAAAAATTTATTACAATCTAAACTGAGAAAAATAATGTCAGAAATCGAAAACATAACACATTGTAGTAAAAACGATTTTATGCGGTCGAAAAATTCAAAAATATAGGAGTAAAGAATTATATTTTATAATATGAATAAAAAGGTAACGCACAAATCACAAGTCATCATTAGTATGAAACATACTAATCATTCTATAACTACTAGTAATACGCATGTTTGTGTTACTGTTTATGTAATGTTCATACAATGTATATAAGTACTGTAGACATCACGGCCACTGTAGATGGTACTGTAGGAGTACTGCAGATCGTACTGCAGCATACTGTAGATGGTACTATTCACAGTCACTGTAGATAGTACGTTTTGAAGTTCGTAACTATTATATGCTTGTTAGCATTTTTAGTGTGCTTACTGGTGATTTTCGTATGTGAAATGCAGGCAGGGTAAGAAAGGCAGGAAGGACGACGATTGGAGAATAACACAACGTCCATGGAAGGAAATGTGGGACAATTTGGCTGCACATGAGATCATCCCAGAACTAAGGTAGATAATTTGTGGCACTCAGCTTACGCATGTTATGTTCTACATGTCGGTGACTAACATTACCTTAAATGTAGGCAGTACGACGAGAGCACGTACGACGACTACCTGCGGTGATACGTGCCAAGGACCCGCGCTAGGCTCACATGTCCTCCACCCGAGAGACGAGCAACCATCACACATGCTGATCAACTACGGATGGGGATGGATCGGTACCAAGCTTCACGTCATGACGACACGGTAATATTAAATAATTTTCTGACGAACTTGGTAAAAAATCACATCTCGACGAGTAGAAATAACCTTGCATATGTAGTTCGATCGTGCCGTACGGATCCACGATACCGCAGCATCCGAACTTCGCACCGGCCGTCATCGCGACCATCCCCTTTACCGAAAGATAAAAGACATGTACGAGGATGCGAAAGAGATTCTCAAGAATTTGAGTTGCTGTAGGACAGACGACATACTACCGCATGCTTTAAACATGCCGGAGGTACGGTCGGCACGACCAAGTGAGTCAATAGATACACGTGCCGCTTCAGGACGTCGAGAAGTAAGCCTTTTACAATGTTCGAAGTTAACTTTGTCTATTATTTTCGCGTGAATACATAAATTGAATCGAACTATTGACATTTAACAGTCCGACGTGCGTGGGGACACTTCACTCTTAAGGATATCCTCTAGGCGAGCTGGTAGAAGACTGTAGGTACGATAAATTTGGCACAGACTCATTCAACCTAATTACATATATAAACTTGGAACACTCTAATCATCACATGTTTGACATAGTACGACTCGGCGCACGAGCAAGGCCAGACGTCACAGAGAGGTGCAGCTCGAGAGGTATGCCTTTACTAACAGAGCACAAGTTTTCCATATATCGTTAGTATGATATTTTGCGTACATGTTTTCCTAACTTCTGTAGTAGGACGTATGTGCGGACACATCGCACATGGTAACGTCGTCTACGCGAGCTCCTCGAGGACTTCAAGTGCACTTAATTTTATGCATATCAGTATTATACAAATGATGAGGTTAAAAATAAGTACTAAATGATTATTAAATTTGTATGTAGTTCGACATGGATTCGCCACAAGATCAGGCCCAGGGGTCTCAGAGAGGTCCATTTAGTCAGGTATGTAATGGTACATTTTTTAAGTTACGTGCAGCAGTTGTACCTTAAATTAAATTTTTAATAATACTTCCAAATTTTTCTAGACAATGGACCACATTGATTCGCCACTCGACGATTCTAGTTTTGCCGTCCAGACCCCATAGATGCAACCTACACTTCATTACCAGTCCCTAGTTGGAGGAGGAGGTTACGAGGCTGGTTCGTCCCACGACCCGAGCAACGATTGGGTACAAAATTTATTTGGACAGCATCAGATTGCTCATAGCCAGATTCCTAGTCAACCAGAACCTACTCAGGAGACTCCCTGCTACGGCCTTCGGACTAATCCGGTGCCGCACGAACAATTCACTTTCCCCTTAGATCGCATGCCGCCCAGACGCAAGAGGGGAAGAGGTCGTTGATCGGTCACCCTATTTAGTGGCTTCACATAATTGTACTACTCTACTTTATTGTTTGGACTACTCGCAGATAATTGAGCAAATGGAATTATAAGAGCGAGCTGCATAACCCCTTCATTTAAAATGACTACTGCCATTGGTTCAACAGTTCCGACAAGACTATACACTGTTGGGTCTAATCATAACAGCGTAAAAATATCACGCGAGAAGAGCTAAATTCAAACACCGCGAGATGTCTGCGTACACAAATTATGAGACAAGCTTTGCTGATTTTGAGATAAACAGTGACTAAATAGGAAATTTACCGTACAACATTTTGCTTTGCACTGATTTTGAGTCTGTAGCAATTTTTTGTTCTGTCGGCGTGTCGGCTGAGTAGGCGTGGTGCGGAGGAGCTGCCGGCCGCAGGCCGGATGTGCGGCACCTCCCGCACGCCAGAGGTGCGGCAGGTGGGGGTGCCGCACGCCCCACCTGCGGCACGCTCCATCCGGTGTGCGGCAGGCTCGGCTCGCGGGCCCCACGCGCGGGCCACGCGCTGGACTTGCTGGAGGGCAGTGCCGCATGCCCGGGGTGCGGCTAGAGCCACGTGGCTGTGCGTGATTCGCTGATGCTGTCGTTTTTGGCTTTGGGGGCTAATTTTGGCATTGCGCCGGCGCGGGGGCTAAAAGTGGATTTTCTCCACAAATAAGCGACCGGCACCAACGGATCCCACGGTGCCCATCCCGCGTGCCGCCCTCCTCGAACCAGCGACGCTCCCGTCGAAACCATGTGCCCAACCCCGTCTTCGCGCCACCTTCCTACGCGCCGAGCGCCACTAGGCACCATGAGCCACCCGCGTAGTTAAAAGTCCGCAGCGAGTAGCAGTAGTATATAGCAGTGAACACCAAACGTGTTAACTTCGCAGCGATTCTTGCGGCAATGGCGAGAGGGCGGGAAGGTGAGGTGAGGAAGCTGGTGCTCGGCAAGTACGAGCTGGGGAGGATGCTGGGGCAGGGCTCGTTTGCCAAGGTGTACTACGGCCGCGACCTGCGCGACGGGGAGAGCGTGGCGATCAAGGTGATTGACAAGGCGCGGCTGCGGCGGACGGAGGGGATGGTGGAGCAGCTGCGCCGGGAGATTTCCATCATGCGGATGGTGCGCCACCCAAACGTCGTCGGGATCAAGGAGGTGCTCGCCAGCCGCGAGCGGGTCTTCGTCGTCATGGAATACGCGCGCGGCGGGGAGCTCTTCGCCAAGGTGGCGCGCGGGAGGCTCACGGAGGACGTGGCGCGGAGGTACTTCCAGCAGCTGGTGGCTGCCGTCGGGTTCTGCCACAGCCGCGGCGTCGCGCACCGGGACCTCAAGCCCGAGAACCTCCTGCTCGACGAGGAGGGGCGGCTCAAGGTCACCGACTTCGGCCTCGCCGCGCTGCCCGAGCAGCTGCGGCACGACGGACTGCTCCACACGCAGTGCGGCACCCCCGCGTACGTCGCGCCGGAGGTGCTCAGGAAGCGCGGCTACGACGGCGCCCGCGCCGATCTGTGGTCCTGCGGCGTCGTGCTCTACGTGCTGCTCTGCGGCTTCCTCCCATTCCAGAACGAGAACTACGTCAAGATGTACCAGAAGATCTTCAAGGGCGAGTACCAGATGCCGCCGTGGGTCTCCGGCGAAGCGCGCCGCCTCATCGCCCGCCTGCTCGTCGTTGACCCCGCCAAGCGCATCTCCATCCCGGAAATCATGCGCACGTCATGGTTCAAGAAGGGATTCGTGCCACCCGTCCCCACCCCTGTCTCTCCCAGGAAATGGGAGGAACACGACGCCGTCCACATCGACGGCAGCGAGGACAGCTCCGGCAACATCTCGCCGCGGACTTGCAACGCGTTCCAGCTCATATCGTCCATGTCCTCCGGGTTCGACCTGTCCGGGCTGTTCGAGAACGAGCAGAAGGCCGCGACGGTGTTCACATCCCGCGCGCCGGCGGCCACCGTGTTCGAGAAGTTGGAGGCCGTGGGTCAGGCGCTGGGTTACAAGACCACCAGAGGGAAAGGGTGGAGGATCAGGATGGAGGCGAAGGCTGATGGAACGAACGGGAGGCTCGCGGTCACCGCCGAGGTGTTCGAGGTGGCCGCGGACGTGGCCGTGGTCGAGTTCGCGCACGACGCGGGCGACGCGCTGGACTTCAACAAGTTCTGCGCCGTGGACGTGCGCCCCGGTCTCGCAGACATTGTCTGGGCGTGGCAGGGCGACGCGCCCGCCTCCCCGGGCGCCGCCGCCGGGTGCGCGTGATCTCAAGCCGTTAGTGAATTTGTTTAGGATTTGCACGGTCATTGCACCAGCTTGAGCTGTAAAATTTTTAGTAGTTTCTTTGGATCAGCCATGACTAGAGTGCGGTTATGCTATGGATCGCTGTAACGGGCAGAACAACTGAAGAAGAGAGGTGTATGCAGATGATGACTCGAGGCACGGCCGGCGTCCTCGACTTGCAAAGTTTTGTGCCTATATGTACGTGTTGGAGATGTGTACATACAAAGTTTTGTTCCTCATCAATTTAGTTTTGGTTCCACATGATATGAAAATTGATGGTCATATGATCCTTTTATTTCGCAGTCTTGCACTTGCTGTGAGAAAAACTGAATCAAGGGATGATGATTTAAGAATCATGCAACTGTGTCTTGTTAAGTGGAAGTGATCATTCGGACTTCTTGATGTCGGTATGGTGGGCCTGCTGGAATTCTACTAATTTCCCTGGCCTTGTTCTTGGTTTGATTAAGATGCCCAACAAATGATTTGAAGTCTGGTTGCTTCAAAAGAATAAAAAAAATAGATTGAAGTCTTAATTATTTTGCCTTTTCTCACTTGCTAGTTTCTGATCACTGTTCTTTTATTAAAGAGGGACCTAATAATTGTACTACTTGTTTATTATTGCCAAAGGAAAAGAAGGTACACGTATATGCTCTCAGTGTCCACAAAAGGAAGACTGCAAAAAAAGGTACACGTAATTTGGTTAGGTGATTTGTTGTTTATATTAGATTTTATTGAATAGTGCATAAATTACATACCAGAGAAAAGATTCTATCCAAACAATTTCAGAAGAGCGGGTGAACGGGAGAGCCACTCGTTCTTGTACAGCTTAGAATTATATATGGTTCAAGATTAGCTCAAGTTCGTTACGAGCTGAGTATGGCCATCTCTCTAGAAGTCTAGATCAACCACCAATTCGATTCAAATCGAGCTTACTTAGTTTTTAGAACTAGCAAAGCTGAGTTTAGTCTAGCTCGCTCGAACTTAACTCGTTGCGAAAGCACTATTGTTAATGCCGTCTAGTCCCTCGGCAATCTGTTTCAACCTTGATTCTTCTCGAACCAATTTGAGCATGATAATCACTGGAAAGGAACCCGAGTCTGTGTACTTGTTATATCAGGCATTAATTAAGTTCTAATTTTGTGTAACCCTCCACGCATTAACGATTAGATGTCATTGTTCTATCTAGTAACCTGTTTAGCTCCCATGGTAAGAGTCATTCGTCGAGTCAGCGTGTGACCGCTGAGCACTAGAGACGTCAAGAAACAGCCCCACGCGCACGACGGAGACACATTTCTTTGGTTTTTCCCTCACGGAAACAGGAGGAAAAACAGCCGAAGTCCTAATGGCGACGAGTTCACCCACGATACAGTGCGTGCCACTGGTGAATTCCCAGCACAGCAACATCAAATGCGGCATCAACACGTATGTGCAGCACACCAATGTCGTCAATGGCCTATGCAAGAGGGGGAAAAATAAGAAGAAAAGGTACGTGGATAAGGTACTTTCTTGCCCATGTGTTCTACTTTTGGAGGACTCCTGATGAATGCAGTTATGTGCGTTGTTTCATTTCTTGAAGCTTCTGTCGCGTCATTTTCACTTGTGTGATCTGGACAGTGATGACTCCGCACCCTCGGTTTCCAGCTACGCTTCAGATCTACTTCAGTGTGCCGTTAGTCACTCGAGTCTCCCGTTGCTCTGTTTCGGATAAGTGCTAATCTTAATCTGCTCCCGAGATTGGCCAGACATTGTGTTATGCCGTCTATAATTTTGTTCCTAGTGGGATGAAATGCACGTGCAACGCATTGTCGATTTGGACATCTTCCTAATTAATCGCAGTATATTGCATTGTATAAGAGGAAACTAATGACACAGCTGCTGCCTGCTGCAGCTATCTTCTACAGATAACCAGAGAACATTTTGGCTAAAAACTGTGCGCAACTCCTCCGAGAGCTTTTGGCCTACCGAGCCGCAGCTGGAGGAAGTTGGCCCTTTCAGATGGAGAGAGATGCCTAAATCAACCCTAGTGCGGTTACAGTTACCTTCGTGTGTGTATGGCCGTTACTGCATCAGAGAATCTTAGCTAGGTCGGATTCATAGTTTTTAGCCGGACGGCAAGCTTTCCTGTGTGTCGTGTGAGCCTCTGATACTGCGCTAAATCAGCCGTGAAACAGGAAGCACAGGTGAATCTCGCAGACTCGCACAGAAGACAGGCGAATTAGATCGAGATCAGGTGGCTTTGGGCCATTTGGCGTGTTGTCATAAAACAATGTAGGAAGGGCTACATTCTGTGGATCCGATCGGATTGGTTGTTTAGGGAAAGGAGGGAAGAAAAGATCGATACTTCCAAAACAAAGGTCTCGGGAGTGCTTATCCGGTTATCCTCTTATATTCTCTGCCCATACGGCCGGAGATATTGGGAATTCTTAATGTGGTTGCTAGCCTCTGCTACTATATTTTGCATTGCAAAGTATGAGGCAGGAACAAAAGAGCACATGTAATGACATCGCCCCAGGAGATAAGATTAGTCTGGCATGTATGTTTCCAACTGTTATCTCCAAATGAGCGCTGCTATTCGTCCTAATCCTTGTCAAAGTTGATCCGTTGACACACTTCACCAAATTAGAGTTTAGGTAAGTTCGATCCTTTAAGGCTACTATTCGGTTCACAACCTCAGTAGTCGACGTTATCATTTCTTACCACTTTGGCCCACACGTCTATCGCACACTTTTACCGGATTTTCTAACTTGTTGCAGCCGACTTGACTGTCACAAAATGCCTGGCTTGCCATACAGCCACATACCAACCATATACCTCTAAGAACATTCATCTTAAATTTTTCTAAACTTTCGTTTGGTTTTGCTGATGCACAACTATTCCACCTCTTCTTTTTTCCTCTCGAGTGCCCTGTGACGTGCTCTAACCATGGCTGCCATCGGTGCATAATGCCTGTATATTAATGGGAGGCATCTCCCCTAGATGGGTGATTGCAAGATTATCGAAGAAAAATAAGAGGGTTAATATGCAGAGAGATCACCAAAAAGAGGAATAGAGATAGACAACCTCGCCAGTGCTATGGACGAGCAACGCAAGGTTGGTGCCTAGGACAGGAAATGGACAGCGGCGGTGAGGTGGGTGGGAGGTGGTATTATATATATAAAGTCCACTTTTGGTCCGTCAACTGATGGCAGATTCTAAGTTAGCCCCTTAATTTTATTACTAGACTCATCGGACAGATTTGATCCTTCACCTAATTTTAAGTGGTTTCGACGATGATGTGGCAGTGGTTTTAGACACGTGATAGCCTAGGTAGCATAAAAAATTAGAAAAAATAATCAGAAAATACAAAAAAATTTAGGAAATATCGGAAAAGTAAAAAATAAAAATCAGAAATTTGAATAAGAATAAGGAAGGAGTTGGGAAAAGTGGAAAAAATCAACAAATTTGAAGGTGTAATAAATTAAAAAAATACAGAAAATTCAAAAAAAAGCAATTTAAAAGGAAAATAAGAAAACTTAGGAATAAATAAAAATTCTAAAAAATTATTTAAAATATGTACTTTCTGAATTTTCCATTTTAAAATTCCTAGATTTTTATTAGCTTTTCTAAAATGTGTTCGAATTTACTAACTTTTCTGTTTTTCCTTCAAATGTTCTGATTTTTTCTATTGTTTTCAAAATTCTCTACCTAGATAAATTATTTTTATCTATTTTAAATAGTTATGATTCCTCCATTTTGTCTTATATTATCCTTATTTTTATTATTATTTTTTTGTCAAATTTTCTAATTTTCCCCCTTTTCCTAATTATTTTACCTTTTAAAGTTTTTGTTTTTTAATAAAATATATGTTGACTGGGCTGTCACATGTGCGAAACACTTGTCACGTTATCACCAAAACCACTTTAAGTGAGGAGAGACCAAATTTATTCGACTTTAATAGTGGAGGGACTAAATTTATCTGGTATTAAAGTTGATGGACCAAATTTAGACTATTTAAGGGACAAAAATTGACTTTTTCCAATAGATAGGGCAGCATCCTGTCATTTCCAACAACGACGCAACTGATAATTTGAAGCTGTCATGGAAGCTGAAGATAGGGATGTTGGATAAACAGCTCGAAAGATTGATCCAAAGCTAATAAAATTTTAGATAACTGTTTGATAGATAACCCCCTTTTTTAGAGGACGATTTACATGTACTTCTGGTCACGGCCGGTGAGCACGCACAAATATAGTTCACGACATGGTATGCAGGTGTGCAGATGACCTGTTACATGATGGTTTCACTATGGAAATATAATCAACGGATGAACATGTCGTTAAGAGGCCAACACTTTCTGTTACACAAATGGCAATCACTGATGCTTCCACCCAGAATAACACAGATGCTGCAGAAAATATCTGGACCCCGGACTGTTTAACAAAGCTAAGCGCTGACGCGAGAGGAACCGAACGGAGATTAGCGCAAATGGTTAAGGACTCGTTTTCATTGATCTCTCCTTGCGCAGGCTGATTCCATTTCGCTTGCTGTTGGTTTGTCACCGCGTGGGCCTGTGGCCCGGCCAGGTCTGAAGGTTTTCTTTTTCTTCAGGCCGGTGTGAGCAACTGAAGCGAAGTTTGCAGAGAACAACCCGTGGTTTGCAGGAACGGAACACACGCCGCACGCACCCACACGGACACCTGATACGTTCGGGTCACACGCATGGAGAATGTACAAGCAGAAGCAAAGAAAGTACGAGTGATAGCAGCGGTCGCTTCGGAGAAGACGACGCCGGAATGGATGCTGATACAGTGATAGCTGGCCGCTGCATGCGAGTTGCTAAGGGACACGGCTTGCGTTGCTTGTTGAATGATCGGTGGAGTGGCTTCTCGTGATGCTCCATCTGCCGTGGGCCGGTGTCCCTGCCTCGCGCCATGGTACATGGAAACCGCTTTCGGACTGCCACGGCGACGCGGTTGAGTACTTGAGTGTTGCTTGCCGTGGAGTGCAGGCACCTTCAGCTTCGCAGCACCGGCGAATTGCGATGGGTGTCCAGAGCTAGAGGTTGGGCTCATGAAACCGGGCAGCTAAATCAGCAAGGTTAATGGCCCAGATCAAGCCAATGATGGCTATAAGACCGATGGGCTATGGTTATGGGCTGATGTGCAGGCAAAACTGGGGTATGATCCGGTATCAGGAGACATGGGCCGTCTGTTCGAGGCTGCGCGGGCGAGATGGGTTCTCTGGTTACATCTTGGGCTAAACTTTCAGTTATCGGCCGTCGTCGGTCTCCGCTGCTCGCACGGCTCCGGTCTTCGTCCACTCGCGCTGCCTCAACACCTACAGCACCGGCAGAGACCGGTTTCTGTTGTCGTGCTAGTCGTGTCGTCGTTGCCACCCATCTCAAGGCCCACACCATAACGCAAAACGTAAAAATAATAATTACTTCTCTTTTTATTAGTAACCGTGTACATATGATGTACGTATCGATAAGTGTAAATTAAGTCACATATACTCCCTCCGTCCCACAAAGGATGTACATATAGGATTTCTAGGACAGATTAGCAAGGTGGGAAAAATGACTTATATTGCCCTTCATTAATCAATCGCACTGTATCCCAGTCTCCTAGCGCGCTTGGTCCCCAGCGTCATCCCTTCGCTAACCCGAGGCGATTAATGAGCCGTTTCACCTGATCGATGCTGCAAATAAAAGAAGAATTCAGTTTAATCCACTAATCGATGCCACTTGGCACAATCGTAGCATGAAAACAGATAAAAAACAGAGATTAATCCTTCCCGCCATGCTAATTTGCCAATTTTCATGTTCCGCTAGCAGGATATAGCGTGAAATCAAAATTGCAGTGATAAAAGTGAAGCACGGCATCATTAAGCAATATTGTGGCGCCAGAAATTGAAATTTTCATCCATGGTTCATGCAAATTCACATTGTTGCGCCAAATTAAACCTTAGAATGCCTATAAAAGCTGGATCCCAGACAGTAAAACATCACACACAAGCAGCCTCTCTTATCCCCTCATGGCAATAGAATTAGAACCACGAGAATACTTGCCTGATCTCAATGAAGATCCGGTCCAGGAGGATGAAGGTGCAGCTGTGCAAGAAGATGAAGCTGGAGATGCAGTGCGTGGAGAAGAACCCCATGATGGCCGTGCGGCTATACATGGTTTCGATCTGAACATGGCCTTTGAGGAAAACGACCATGTCCATCCAGGTACTCCTGCATCAAGAGTATATTTAAATGTTCATATTGCAAAGAAAATCATAACCCTTGAAAATCAAAGTGCTACACTAGCAAGAATAATCATATTACTCACTTTGTAGATGATGCTGGTGCCTTCCAGAACATGGAAGAACAACTCCAGGCGATTGATGAAAATCTTCAATCCCTAGAAGTTCACCCCCTGGACTATTGTGTGTACGCTGGTGATGTCAACGTTATCTTCGAGCAAGAAGAGTTGAACGACTCAGAAGAAGAAGAACCTGCAACAGTAGAACATGAGCATGTTGATGAGGCAGAATCAGAAGATGTACCTGAGCAAGCTAATGAAGAATCAGAAAACAGAAAGGAGCTAACAGATTTACAGAGGTCACGTATCTATGAAGAAATGTTATTCAGAAGTAACTGTGGAAAACCCAAGAAGATAACAACCAAAGAAGTTGCTGCTCTACTCAATGTGAGTACACACCAGGTTCGTCGTCTTTGGAGGAGAGTTAAACAGTGCCGTCAGCAAGGTATACCTGTTGATGTAAGATCAAGAAAACCAAAAACTATTGGGTGCCACAGGGTTGCAATTGATTTACCGCAGGTTGCTACTATTCCTTTGAGGGACAGGGGAACTATACGCAGTCTTGCAACAGCTTTGAGCGTGAAGAAAAGCACACTGCATAGTATTTTCAAAGAAGGACCGCTCCGTAGACATTCAAACACACTCAAGCCATATCTAAGGGAGGAAAACAAAAAGGCAAGGCTGTAGTTCTGTTTGGCCATGCTTGATCAGGAAACCGTGCAAAATGAGCCCAGTTTCATGGACATGCGTAATATAATCCACTTGGATGAGAAGTGGTTCAACACAACTAGCAAGAACAAGATATTTTACATGTTGCCAGAAGAAGAGGACCCATACAGGACTGTGCAAAACAAAAACTGCGTTGACAAAGTAATGTTCTTGTGTGCAATTACAAGGCCAATATATGACGTTGAAGGCAATTGCACATTTGATGGTAAAATAGGCATTTGGGCTTTTATCAAAAAGGTGCATATCTATTTTTGCTTTAAGTAGCTTCTTTGTTATACAATTCATTAGTGTTTCTAACTTGAGTTTTCTCAATTTAATAGGAGCCAGCACCAAGAAGGAGTCATAACCAACCAAGAGGGACACTTATCACCAAAGCAATCACGATTAATAGTGATGATGTATAGTACGGTATCCCGCGTATTAGGGGTATCCGTATACTGAATCCCGGGACTTTAGGAAGGTACAACTTACCTGGTAAGGATCCCCGGACGATAAGGTAACCCTTCCCGGGAACGGAAGACTCCCCTTAAGTTAGGAAGTTAATCCTGACGTTCAAGGAAGCCAGAGTCCTACTAGGGCGTAAGTCCACATCCAGCACGACCCTGGGAACCCCCTATATAAGGATCAGCAATCCCATAGGGGAGGACAAGAAAAATTAGGTCAAGACAGGTCCAGCAGATCAATCTAGTCACAGCACAGGAAGCATAGGATCTCAGGAGGCGAAGCCCTAGAAGACCCGCTGCCTCGAAGGAGTCGAGCCCGGCGGTTAGCTTAGATTAGTCTACGAGTAGGTCTAGGGCAGCCACTAACATACCCCCCATTGTAAAGCGTGTTCTCCATCAATATATAGCAACTGGACGTAGGGTTATTATCCTGAGGGAGGCCCGAACCTGTATAAAAACGGTTGTCCCCTGCTGTCAGATCTCCTAGCACTTGGGCCCTAGAGGTCCCTACCCCCCCAGTAATCATCATTCCACGAATACCGTAAGATCGCCGATTCACCGATTGTCGACAGATGGCGCCGACCGTGGGGACCTCTCCGGACCAAGCCGTCTAGGAAAGATCAGAGTCGGCAGGATGCACAAATAAGCGCGATCAGATCCCAGCGCCGATTGCACAGCCCTCACCGGTTTCGACCGAGGAGGAAGTGGCGAACCCGGCAGGAAAACCGATCGCAATCTCGTCCCGTACCGGGTACTCGGACCAGGGTTTCTACGGTAACTTTGGCCCCATGGACCCGTACCCGGTTACGGATCGAGTGGATTTTGGAGAGTACGCCCCTAGAGAGGACTCGGACGGCGAAGCAGATCACTTCAGAACCGAGTGCGCCAGGGCCTTCAGCAGGAAGTTGGTCTTGAACGACGACTCCCCGGCAGGAACGACCAGCCCCATGGTTGGAATTTCTCCTGTGAATTCTGATCGTGAGGACGATCAAGAGCGTACCCACGTCGCGTCCGATGAGGACAACGTGATGGAATACGAGTACACCTCGTCCAGCCAAGGACCTCGGATGGTGCTCGCGATCGACGATGGTCGAGAAGACCTCGAAGATCACAATCTGCCCGGGGGCTCGCACATAGCCACCTCCCACATGCACGAGGGCTTACCCGCCGCCGGGGAAAGAACTCCCCGCCGGAACGAAGACTTGCCTGCCGCTGGGGAGAGATCTCCCCCGGGAACAAGGGAGTACGTGTCCCGAACTGCTCGAAGACTTGCGGAAGTGCGCAATCTGCTGTCACAGCCTCCCGTGGCGGACTTATCGACACCCGCGGGTGTGCAGTGGCTGCAACGGCTGGGGGCTGACCTCCAAGAGGCCCAGAACCAGGCCGAATCTTCTCGAGCCCAATCGGTGGCCCGTAGCTCTACTCGGGTGGACACCCCTCCTCCGCCAGAAGAGCTCGATCGGAAGGGACGACACCCCAGGAACAGGCCTTCTCAGGAGGAGCCACCTGTCGACCTTCGAGAACAGCTCGAAAAGCGCCGCCGCCAAAGGCGCCAGCAAGAGCAGCAACCTTCTCGGAGAGACCACGCACAAAACGCCAATGCTCGGGGCCGATCTTCGACCTCGAATAGCGGCGAGACCGCACCTTATCGGGGCTCCTTCAGCGGATGCCAAGCGCTATCCCAGGAACTCCATCAGGTACGTTGGCCTTCCCGTTTCAAGCCCGGCTCGCTGGAATCGTACGACGGAACCACGAATCCTGTGGAGTTCCTTCAGATCTACACCATCGCGATCGAAGCGGCCGGCGGGGACGAGAAGGTTATGGCCAATTATCTTCCTACCGCTCTCAGAGGAGCCGCTAGAACATGGTTGACGAATCTACCCCCGGGAACGATCCGTTCGTGGGGACAGCTATGCGACATGTTACTCGGGAACTTCCAGGGTACCTTCCCAAGACCTAGTCGGGTCGACGATCTTTTCCTCATCGTCCAACGACCAGACGAGACCTTCTGAGAGTTTACCAAAAGGTTTAGTGCTGTCCGCAACACTATCCCGGAGATAACAGACTCGGATGTCATCCGCGCCTTCACTCGAGGCAGCAGAAACGAGATGTGCACGCACGATCTGATCATGCGGCCGCCGAAAACCACCAGACAGCTCATGGATCTGGCCGAGAAGGCCGCTTGTGCGGAGGAAACCCTGCGCTATATCAAACAACAGCGGGGTGAGTCGACCAGTTCCCCCCTCTGGTCGAGGAGCGATTCGCGCAAGTCTAAGCGCAAGAAGAAGCCCTCCGGAGGGAACAAGGAGAAAAGGATCAGAGCCGATGAGGTAATGGCCGAGGTCTCCGAGAAGCGCACCTGGCAACCACGCCCCAAGGATAAACCTACCACGTCCTCCGACAAGTCGTCCAAGCCCTGGTGCGATTTTCACCAGACTGACTCGCATGATCTACGACAGTGTCGCATCTTCAAGAAGTATCTTCGGGAAGAACGAGATAAGTTCCGCGAGGAAAACCCTCAGGTCGCTAATAACAGTCGGGAAACAACTTCGTCCGACCACGATGACTCCACCCCTGAGCCTTTCCAGGGGCATGTCAGAGCAATTGAGCACATATTCGGGGGCTCAACCTCTTACGAGTCCAAGAGGCAATACAAGGCGATCGCCCGGGAGGTCCTCGCGAGTGTACCGCGGGTTCCTCGAGCGGTCAAGTGGTCTGAGGTCACGATCTCTTTCGACCAGACCGATTGCCCCGAAAATTATGCTCGGCCGGGACGGTACCCAATCGTGGTCGAGCCCACGATCAACAACTGCCGAGTGGGCCGCGTGCTGATAGACGGAGGGAGCTCTCTCAATATCCTATTCGCTAACGCCCTTGACGCCATGCAAGTGCCCTGATCGTCAGTTCAGACGGTGACGCATGCCTTCTATGGTATCGTCCCGGGCTCATCGGCCACGCCGATCGGGCAAGTCACGCTCCCGGTTACCTTCGGTACACCGGAGAACTTCCGAACAGAGAAAATCCTGTTCGACGTAGTCGATTTCGAGACAGCCTACAATGCTATCTTGGGGCGCCCTACTCTGGCCAAGTTCATGGCAACTACGCACTACGCCTACCAGTGCATAAAGATGCCCGGCCCAAAAGGTGTCCTCACGGTAAGGAGCTCACCCAGAGAAGCACTTCTCTGCGACAAGCGCAGCCTCGACCTCACAGAGCAGCACCTACCCTCTAACCAGGACGCCAGCGTGGCGGCTCCCGCCACCACGTTGTCGAGACCACCTCCACGGCTACGAGTGACAGCTTCGGAAAGTACCCCCTCCAAGTCGGAGAAAGAGTTCCACGACTAAGTCAGAACAGGGAGAAAAACAGGGCCTTCCCCCAGGCAGGACAACGGCTCCTCAGGAGAAGTCGCCCGATCCAAGTCGCTCATGCCAACGGTAGAAAGGTCGCGTCCATTAGAGAGTTCACGGCAACCACCTTCGGTAAGATTGTACAACCGTCGCCTCCTCATCGGCAGATTCCAAAGTTGCACCAGCTCCAGCCTCAAAGATCGTCAAGCTACGAACAAGTCGATGATAAGACGCTCCGGGCGTCGCCGCCCAGCACGCGCACTCAACAAAAGTTCCGTCAGCGGGTCATGACAAGAGGACGCGAGTCTCTGGGGCAACCGGCGACAAGCTAAATAAGGAGGGGACGGCCTAGTTTTGTCTTAGCTTTCTTAGAGTTATTTTTCTTACAGTAGCCTGTAAAAGACACAGTTTTCTCTAAATAATATCAGAGTCTCTAGTTCAATGTTTTCCATTATTAATTCAGACTGCCTATCCGAGATATCCCTCGAACAGTCAGTCGGGGGCTGGACAAGAATACGGTAAAGACGAGATACGAGTACGAGTACCAACTTCTTCGACCTGCACAAAGGAAAAAAGGTCCTGCGCTGCAACTGTCAGGGATGCGAGGAAAACCCCTTAACGCGTTTGCAGGTGACAGGGGAGCCACTGAGCCCCCCACCTAACCAAACCTAAGGCCTGGTCGACTAAGCTCCCCAGTTCCGTAGCAATGTCCCCTAATCCCGCGTAAAGGAAGGGAAGAAAGTACGAGTACGAGTAGATCAACGGAGCCCGTACGCTTATCCACGTCTTCGACTACTCGGAGTAGAAGATACCTCGGGTAGAGTGGAACTTTGTTAAATCGGGCAAGTGTAGAATTTACTAGCCTAACAACCGGAGTCTCCCCTCAGCAAAGGAATATGGAGGTGCCACCATGGCCGCGACAAGCTATACGAAAGACCTCTTATCGCGTTTACTGATGACGAGGAGCCACGGAGCCCTCCATCCGACTAAACCTAAGGGTTGGTCGATCGCAGCAAGAACGACCTATGGCACTATTCGAAACACCTACACCGAAGGGAGGCAAAGGGCACTGGTTCCGACTAAAGTCTACGCTTGCATCCGACAAGGTTTCACATAAGCAGATTAGACAAGGGTTCAAAAAACCAAAAAACACACAAGTTATCGCACAGTTACTAACCACTGTATTCATGTAAAAGTATGCTGTTACAGAATCCTACTCTAGGCCAGGCGCCTGGACCCGATCCCCGAAGGCGTCCGCCGCTCCCTGCACCGCCTCGAGAAGCTCCACCTCCTCGTCCTCCGGCAGATCAGCAGCAAGCGCCTCCAGGGATAAGTCCGAGTGCCGGCGCTTCAGGAGAGCCAAAGCAAAGGCCAGGGCGTCGCGTACACCTTGCCGAAGCTCGTCCTCGAGAAGCTTCTCGACGGTGGGCTTCAGCCGGGAGACAGACGCCGTCAGATCCGCCAGGCGGGCGGCCGGAGCAAGGCCCGGGGGGACAACGACGCCGACTTCGCCCAGCGCCTTCTCGAGCGTGCTCAAGGCCCCCTCGAGGTCCCCCTCCAGCTTCCCCGCGTAGGACTGACTCCTGTGCAGGGTGGATTCTGCTTCCGAGAGGCGCGCCTTCAGATCGGCCTCGACGGCCGCCCGTTGCTTCTCGGAGTATTCAAGGCGCTTCTGCAGCGCCTCACTCTCTGCCCGCCATTTCCCGGCTTCGTCAAGGCTCTTCCTCGACTCGTCGCGCGCCAAGTCTAGCTCCGCTTGGGCCTTCTCGAGTGGAGCCACCCGGAAGATAGCGAGCTGAAAAAGAACAGGTTAGTACAAAGCAAAGTCAAATTACCTTATCACTAATCTCCCATGCATTACCTGCAGCAAGGAGGAAAGGCTAAGACCCTCCGGCGCCGAAGAATCCGGAGGCATGACCTGCTCGACCAGGACCGGTTCCGACTCCAGCGCCGGAAGCTGCGGCTGCTCGGTAGAGGCCGGCGGCAACTCCGGTGCAGGGGTCCGCTGTTCGACAGGGGCCGGTGCGGTTTCGGTGCCGGGGGCTCCTCCTCGACATCAGCCCTAGTCGAGGTCTTGGCAGGAAGGATCGATAACCTAGTCACCAAAGGCCATCAAGCCAAGTCTTCAGCAAGGCGAATCAAAAGAAAAAGGCGGCAAAAGAAAAACTAACCTCGGGCGCTTCCCCGTTGAAGTAGGTTTCCTCGCCAAGGCACCCGAACTTCGCTTGCCAGAAGCCAGCGGCGCCTTCCCCTTGTCCGCCACGGTCTCCTCTCCAAGAGCAGTCGTGGGAGGGGGAGTTGGTTCCTTGGCGAGGGGGGCTGCTCGCTTTGGGCTGCCCGACACATCCTTCCTTATGATCTCCATTCAGGAAAGAATATGGAAAAAAGAGTAGTCGGGCAGGAGCTCGAACCTGCGGTTGAGGATCCCGGGCGGGAGAATTCGTCGAGATGGTCTCCGCCCCCGCCTCGGCTGCGGAAGGACCTTCCTCCCTTGTCTCGGAGGGTGGCGGGGCAGTGTCGTACACCTCGACCTCATCGTCCTCGACAGGAGCGCCAGCTCTTTCGGCCTCCGAGTCGGGACCCCCACGGCCTACGCGCTGCGGAAGAAGAAGCCCGAGGGCCTTCAGTAAGGCTACTCGGACAAGCCCAAGTTAGACAAGGAGATAAGATGTATAACTCACCGAGAACACTTCTCGTCGGCTATCCGGACTCTGTTTCAGAAGGGGCAGGGGCACGTCCGTACGCCCGCCTTGGGGGGACTGCTCGAATAGGTTGTTCAACCTACTCTGAAGCTCCCCCGGGGACAACTCTGCATGGCGCGACAAGGCAGAAGTATGTGAGTAGTCTTGACAATTGAATTGGCGCGGAGTAGGTCGTAGTACTTACCCGTGTCGAAGTCCCTTGTCGGATCTTGATTTTGCGGGATCACCCAGGCCGCCGCGACCCGCGACCGAAGAGGGCTTATCCGGCGTCGAAGGAAATCCTCCGTGACATCCCACGCCGTCAAACCCTTGGCGGCGAGATTGGCGATGTCGTGGACGAGCGCCGTGAGGTGCCTAGTCTCCTTCGGGGCCTCCCCCCAGCTCTTGTTCTGAAGAGGGGCGAGTCCGTGGTAGGAGATCCCAGAATTCGCCGGGGGCTGGCAGTAGGACCACCGAGCATGCCAGCCCGACCACGAGGATTTCCAGGAGGAAGCAATGTAGGCATCCTTCCTCCCTTCTCGAAGACGGAATCCGGCGCCGTCGACGACTCCTGCGCCACTGCCCTTTACCCGGCGGAGGTTGTAGATGTACCTCCAGAGCTCCAGGCTCGGCCTAATGCCGAGGTAGGCTTCGCATAGGTGCGTGAAGACCGCCAGCATTAGGACCGAGTTCGGGTTGAGATGAATCAACTCGATCTGGTAAAACTGGAGCGCGAGGAGGAAGAACGACGAAGGTAGGAATTGAAATCCACACCTGAAGAAGTCCGCGAAGACGACGGTCCATTCCGTGTCAGGGGTGGGGACCGTCTCCTTCACGGCCTCCCGGAAAGGCACGAATACCTCGGGAGAATCACCTCATCCGACACGAGCTTCTCCAGGGCGGAGGAGTCCATCACCGAGGCCTTGAACTCGTGGATGGCGGTGATCGGTTCCCCCGCAGCTTCCCCCGAGTCCTTTGCGGGCTCGGGAGATTTCCGCACGGCGCTTTCTTGTCCATTTTCACTGATCGATCGAGAGATTGTGGAGGCGAGGGTTTGCAAGGGCGCGAGGAAGAAGACGAAGGGAGCAAGAAGGCTGGGAGGCAAGGAGACAATACGTGCAAAACCCCAATTCTTGGACTCCCAAAGATTTAAACTTTCGCCGGAGCCGAGCGCGGTTTTCGGCACGATCAGTTCCATCGCATTTAATGCGGGCAGTTGCTTTTTCCGCTTACAGGGCGTTTCGCGGGAAAAAGAGGGTCTGACAACCCACGACCCAGACGAACGCGCCGTGGTTCAGCGCACGTTAACGGCACAATGGCGCAGAGAGAGAAAAGATTCTTCATCACCACGCGAAATTCCCGCCAGGATGGTTCGGTTTCCTAAAAATATGCTAGGCGGACGCGTGTCCGTGATCAACGGATCAGATCGGATCAGAAAGCATTCTGGGTTTTTCCCAAGGATTATTCCGATAAGGCTTTCACGACTACTCGGTAGGAGTTGAGCTTACTCAGAGAAGTCGTCGACACGGCCTACTCGGATCGCCTACTCGGAGTTTCCTCCCCGACAAGGGCAGATTTTCAACAAAACCATCATGACCTCACTTCACGTATTGATGGGGGGCTTGATGATGTATAGTACGGTATCCCGCGTATTAGGGGTATCCGTATACCAAATCCCGGGACTTTAGGAAGGTACAACTTACCTGGTAAGGATCCCCGGACGATAAGGTAACCCCTCCCGGGAAGGGAAGACTCCCCTTAAGTTAGAAAGTTAATCCCGACGTTCAAGGAAGCCAGAGTCCTACTCGGGCGTAAGTCCACGTCCTGCACGACCCTGGGAACCCCCTATATAAGGATCAGCAATCCATAGGGGAGGACAAGGAAAATTAGGTCAAGACAGGTCCAGCAGATCAATCTAGTCGCAGCACAGGAAGCATAGGATCTCAGGAGGCGAAGCCCTAGAAGACCCGCTGCCTCGAAGGAGTCGAGCCCGACGGTTAGCTTAGATTAGTCTACGAGTAGGTCTAGGGCAGCCACTAACATACCCCCCCAATTGTAAAGCGTGTTCTCCATCAATATATAGCAACATGACGTAGGGTTATTATCCTGAGAGAGGCCCGAACCTGTATAAAAATGGCTGTCCCCTGCTGTCAGATCTCCTGGCACTTGGGCCCTAGAGGTCCCTACCCCCCAGTAATCATCATTCCACGAATACCGTAAGATCGCCGATTCACCGATCGTCGACAAATAGAAATACAATTAGGGAATATTTGATTCAAAAGGTACCGCCAGCTATTCAAGCAGTTTGGCCTCAAGATCTAGCAGGTGAGACTATATGGATCTAGCAGGATAATGCTCCGTCTCATATTCAACCAAACGATACAGAATTCATCAATGCAGTTGCCCAAACAGGGCTTGATATTCGTATCATGCACCAGCCTGCAAACTCACCAAATATGAATATCTTAGATCTTGGGCTATTTGTTTCCCTTCAATCTTTGACAGATAGGGTGATTTCTAACAATATGGATGAGCTAATCCATAATGTGCAGAAGGAATATGAGGAATATGATTCAACCAAGATCAATAGGGTTTTCCTTACACTGCAAAGCTGCTTCATTGAGGTCATGAAAATAGAAGGAGGCAATGGCTACAAAATCCCCCACATGTATAAAGAAGGGCTAAAGCTTCAAGGAAATCTCCCTAATGTCCTTAGTTGTGATCTTGAGCTCTATGAGAGTGTGGTGCATGCCTTAGCCGCTTAGAAGTGCTAGGAGTACTCCTTTTGTAATGCTGGACAGATGGAGTATGTTTCTATTTGTGTTCAGTTTGAAAAGAACATGGACGTATGTTTCCAGGACAATATGGTTTATGGCTTGAAAGTGCACTTCTAATACACTCATTAGAATTTCCGCTTCTAATATACTCATTACGTACATCAATCAACTTCTTTAATTCGTGTGGTTTCGTGTGGTACAGGCGAGCCTGCGGGAGAGACGTTGAGGATAAGGGTGGGGATTGGGTGGATGAGGTGCAGCATGATTACGAGGAGGTCATGGTGTTAATTAGGGGTAAACTGGGTAGTTTAGCCTCAGATTTGCATTGGAATCCTAGATGTACATCTATTCTGGGACAAAATTTGAATTCTAGATGTACATCTTTTGTGGGACAGAGGGAGTACATCTTAGATGTCATGCTGGAAGCACTGAACCTGCTGAATTCACAAAATAGTTAGGCATAATTGAGATATATCCATAAAACCGAATAATAAACAAGAGGAATTGTCATCTTTACCTTAAAATGAACAGACTGAATCTTCATCCTTCAATTTTAGATCAAAGTAGTAAAAATATATTGCTAAAGTTTGTGAGAAACTTTTTATTGGGTTAATCAGTTCTTGGGATTGAAAACATTCAAACAAAAGGATGAAAGAGCATGTGGAGTGCTGTACAGATTAATATCACGGGATATATGTGAAAGGTGCATCTGGCAAGTGGGGAGGGACAAAATGAAAGGCAGAGACAAAAGGTGGGTTATTAAAGGGATTAATTATGTAATTAGTATGACAGTGATTAGAGGAGGGACTAACTTTGTGGATAGCCTTTTGATGAGAATTAATATATTGAAATAGATATTTTCAGACAATCGGGATGAAAAGTATTATGATCTAACTCATGCTTATTATATTACTATAGATTAGATCTCATGAATACAATAGCAACACGTGTAGAATAAACAATGACCATTCCTTGTATTTATATACCATTTCTAGGGTTTAGGTAAGTGTCCACATGGGCCCCGAGAGGGGGGGGGAAGGGAGCACAGCGTATCGGCCAGCCCAGCCCTAGTTGGCCCATGAATTTTACAACATTCCCCTTGGGCATTTACTGTGAACTGCCCATGCCTAATCAGAACTCTAAAACATCCAGTGGAAAAAATTAGAGAACGGGTGCATTGCATCCGCTGCTTCACGTTGAACTAGCTACTTCAATCAAAACCTCATGGATGAGAAACTTAAGTGAAAAGTCATCAAAGGGAAAGTGTACAATCCTAAATCCTACTAATCTTCAATTGATCTAATCAATGAATGATATTTTTTGTAATGTCCATCATTACAATATCATTTGGTTAAGTCTTAATTCTACACACATACAAAACAAGTTTCAGTTAGAGCTAAATATTCCAAGAATTGATGTTTCAATCTACATTTATGTCTATAGAATATATTTCAAAAATAATATATTATCAATATTTGGTTCTTCCGAATAAATCAAAATCATAAACTTCCATAGCTCAAGTATATAACTAAAGTTCTCTTTAGTCTTAATTCTACACACATGCAAAACAAGTTTCAGTTAGAGCTAAATATTCCAAGAATTGATGTTTCAATCTACATTTATGTCTATAGAATATATTTCAAAAATAATATATTATCAATATTTGGTTCTTCCAAATAAATCAAAATCATAAACTTCCATAGCTCAAGTATATAACTAAAGTTCTCTTTTGCATTACTTCCTCTCAAGATAGCGTCGGTTAGAATCTTCATGTTCTAACTTGTATGTTCCTAGAAGAAACATTATGTATAGTATGCGACAATTACACAATTTATAGTCTCCATTATTTCCTTCTCACAACTAGTTCCAAAAATTGTGATGAGCTATTTCTTGAGATCCTAGTGTATCATGGAGTAATGCACAGCATCAATGTGCAATTATAACCAATCTCAGTTGTGCAGCATAAGTTGTTATCTTCATGAATAACTTTAAGGGTTAAGTTAGACGAGTGTGCTATAAAGCTCCATACCCTTTTCATAATCGACTATCATGAACCATATAATTTCTATGGATACCTTTGACTTTGTTAAGGTAGATGGGTGTGCTATAAAGCTCTATGCCCTATAGCATTTTCCATTTACAGATACCTTTTGACTTTTCTTACTTCACCAGAAGTGTCAAATTTTCAATACGTCCAGAGCAATTGCATTATTTGGGATCCCTTCGGATTGGAATGATCAGATTATCCCTTCAAATTGGGTTGATCAATTTATAATTATGTATGTTCTCTTCAGGTGAGACTAATCAGTTTTTTGTTGGGTCTTAGTCTCTCTTTCTTCTGAGACTATGTATCCATGACGTCAATTCCGTTCTTGGACCTTTACTTACATTACAAATGTGAGTAGACCAATACTTCCGTTAAGATTTCTCTATGGAGGACTTTAACTATATCACTGAAACCTATAAGGTGCTCCATTTCATGGTGATGATTACTAAATGTATTATCCATATGATGCACTGCATGAGCTATACTCCAAGTATGTGGATACTTCATCCTATTATGCGCTGCACTCCATGTATAGGGATGATCTTCATTTATTGTAACTGGTCGTGTTCCTAAGTAACTTTTGCATGAAGATAGTCCCGCAAAGCTTGTAGTTTATATAAGATGCCTTTCAAGGCTGCCTAAAATACCTTGTATGACCTGCGATAGGGTCACAATTACTTGATATCTTTTCTTCGTATGCTTACTACTATTGTATATATGGAGAAGGAAATTCATTTTACAATAGGCACCATAAGTCTAGTTTCAGCTTCTTTCTCCTGAATTCCACATTCATACTACTTGTGCGTGGGAGAGTGTCGATGCCTTTCTTGCCTTCAATTTTGGCCCAAATTGATACTGATGTATTTGGCAATAGGCTACAACCATAGTGACGTTAGTAAACTGATGCCTTTCATAGTGATGATCATCCATAAATTCAATTCATATTCTATTATGCCTCTCCTCATTATCCGTCCTAGGGTGAGGAAGTTTCCTTCCAATGCCTTAACGAAAAGAGTTATGTGGTGCGCCAGTTCTTTGGTTTGGCTACCCTTTAGGATGCTCCAATGTGCTTTATTAGATTCTTCAGTTGTTTAGACAGGCAAGTATGTTATTCTTCTCATCTTGCTTTTGAGTATCTGAAGTTCTGCCCCTGGTCAAGTGAGTGGCAAGGATCTTCGGTGTAGCTTTTTGTGCAATGCAAACTTTGTCATCTTTCTACATGAAGATATTTGGTAGATTATGCTCATTTGCATGAGCATTTGTGCTAGGTTTCTTGAATATTCCTGAACTTTCTAAATTTCTTGGTTTTTTCTAAGTTTTCCTTATTTCCTTCAAATTTTATATATTTTAAAAAAATTCTTGATTTTTCTTATAAAATTCATTAAAAAAATCTATGTTTTATAGAAATGTTTGGTTTCCTAAAAAATAAATATCTTCATATTGTTTCTAAATTTACTAAAATTTGTAAATATGATTTTCCCTTATTTTTCTTTGAATTAGTTGAGTTTTCCCAAAACAATTTTCAAATTCTCTATTTTTCTTTTTTTTATTTTTCTGATTCTTTTTGCTGACTTGGCTGTGACGTGTGTGAAAACATTGTCACGGTATCATTGAAACTGCTTTCTGTGAAGTAAATGACAAAATTTAGACGATTTTTATACTTGAGGGACCAAAAATATCTGGTATAAAGTTGAAAAATCAAACTTATACTTATCAATAGTTAAAGGAGTAAAAGTAGACTTTGTTCTATATTGAAATACAGGGGTAGTGTCGAAGAGGCGACGAAATCACGTTAGCAAACGGAGTAGTATTTTCTTTCCGCGGGGCGATAGCGTCTGGTTTGTCCTGCCCAACGAATATGACGTGGTCACCACTACGTGTGCAAATCGACTGCCTCGTTTGTCAGCTCTGTTGTCCTTTCTCCTCGCTCGAAGGCCAGATTACCTAAGACGGCGAATAAATGCCATGTGAGCCTATGACTCCTCGATCATCTCAGAAAACATTTTTCTCGACGTCGTAAGCAAAGCCTACGTTATCGGGGACGTCAGGGCAATGAAATACGTGCAGTGGAGATCGAGCAAATTAGTCGATGTATCAATCCGTCGGTCAAGTCAATGGGAAACGCAAACGCGAGAGCGAGCAATGACCGGCACTATTTTCCTGTATTAAATGACCCACGCTATCCTCGCACAAACGTCACGTTTCCTCGCGTTCGGACACCACATTTTGCGACGTGCCTACAGCTACAAGGACGTACGCACGCGCGTCCTCTAGCGACTCCTGTTGCGCTGTTTCGGCCATGGACGACGGCAACGGCTCATCTCCGACCGAGAGCGCCGGACTTCTGCCGCTCTTCGCCAGGTCCCAGGTGTGTCGACGATCCTCACCTATTGATGATCTCTGCTTCTGCTTGCTTGGATCCATGTAATTTTGCATCTGCAGTTGATGGTCACTGGTGCATGGACGTTGAGCAGGCAGAGTGTCTCGAAGAGAACCTGTGGCGGGTGCGCGAGGAGAACCGGCGGCTGGCCGGCACGCTCGGCGCCATACTCGCCGATCAGCCCCACCTGCGAGCTCTCGCCACGTCGCCGGCGTCACCCGTCGTTGCCACCCGTGGAGCGCCCAGTGGGTGTGCCGCCAATGCGGCGGGAGAGGAGGCCACCGGCGTGACGGGGGAGCCCCGGCCCAAGGCCAGGACGGTCTGCGTGCGCGCGGAGCCGTCGGACTCGGACGCCAACCTCGTAAGCTGAACACCCTACAAACAGCAGTGAATTGCCCTCACGTACGTACACCATGCAGCGAAACCTTGAGCCCATGATGTGAATCTTCGCTTTGCTGTCTCTCTCGCAGACCGTGAAGGACGGGTACCAGTGGAGGAAGTATGGGCAGAAGGTGACGCGCGACAACCCGCACCCCAGAGCATACTTCAGGTGCGCATTCGCTCCTTCTTGCCCCGTGAAGAAGAAGGTACACAAATATTTCTCAAATTTCACGCTTCACCTTAGGTGTATACTCATACGTAATAAACTACTCGTGCCACATTCGCAAATACTGGCCAAGTCTTTCCGTGTAATTTCGCTGAACTTTTTTTGATCTGGATCATGTCCCATAGGTGCAGAGAAGTGCAGAGAACAGGTCAATGCTAGTGGCGACCTACCAGGGCGAGCACAACCATGCTGAATCCGTGCAGAGTGAATTTGTCGGCGACGGGTCCACAGGGCAGGCAGTGTCGGGGCCGTGCTCGATCTCCATCAACTCGTCGGGCCGGACGATCACCCTTGATCTGACGAACCAAGGGTCAGGATCGAGCGTGGAGGACATCTATCGGGAGGTGGTCACATCCGAGTTTCAGAAGCTACTAATGGAGGAAATGGTGAAGTCGCTGAAGAATGATGCAAAGTTTGTGGAGGCTCTGACGAGCGCGGTGGCTGCGAGAATAGTGGAAAAAATTCCGGACCGGCTATGTTAATGTGCTCAAGTATATATATTGGTGGACTCAAATGTCAATATAAGATGCACTTTCTGAGGTTATATTTTGGGATTGCCCGTCTTGTTTGATCCAAGGGCTTAGATTGGATTTCCATGACTTCAAATATGAAGCAGGGTGTGCGGGTTCTTTTTTATCAAAGGTCAAGCGACCCAGCTCTATAGAAAGCTAGAATAAGAAGTGAGCTGGGATACCAGCTTACCATTATGAATTACAAATCCATCCAACATTCAGAGGAAAATAAAATAAACTTCCAGAGTACGCTTCCTCAATGCTACCAATGCTACTAACAAAAGCTACAGTTAGCCTACTCCTTGTCGATCGCCCGCTTCAGGCGACTGAAGAGATCGAAGGGTTGCTTGTATGCAAGTCACCATCCCCGTCAGTGCATCCATGCGTTCTATTTGACATAAGAGCCTTCCACTGTAACAAAAGAGAAATTGCTTTATAAAGAACATTTACAGGAGAAGAGCAGACATTATGCCCAAATATCAGTTCATTTCACGTGGTCCAAGTAGACCAGCAAATAAAGCCCAGAATATTGATGATTTGACTTTGCCCCTCCTATTGCAGGCAAATATCGACGAATTCCTGAGTCTTAGATGGCGCCCGAGGCCACTCTAAGCTATCTTGCAAACAACACCAAATAAAACCAGCCAGAGCGCAAGTGAATAGAAGGTGATTGGTAGTTTTAGGTGCTCCACACAGCTCACAGTACAAATTCCCAGGCCAACCTTTTTTGATCAACTCCTCTGCAATCTGGATGCGCGCCGGAAAGCAAATCCAAGTGAATTTTTTTTTGTTTGAGTGGTATATTCACCTTCCATAAGTCCGTAATACGATTTTCAGTTAGTCATCGCCTCGACTTGGCGGTAAAGCCCCCATTTTTGGTTAAGCACCAATGGGCTAAATCCGCTCCTGAGTACGAGATAGGGGTTGTAATTCAGTTAGCAGGTCCTGCCATTCCTGCATTTCCTCTTCGCCGAATGTACGTAGAAACGTTAGAGATAGGGGGTTTGTGGGTTTTGGTGGTGGCTTGGGATCGGATGTTGGGTTTTAGGCGTAACCTATTTGATTCGTAGACAAAATTTCACGCTGAATTTTCTAGAGATAGGGGGTGTGCGGGCTTTGGTAGTGGCTTTGGATCGGACGTCGGTGTTTAGGGGTAACCTATTTGATTGGCGGAAATTTTTTCACGCTGAATTTTCTATTTCTATACATATGAACTTCAGATACTAGATACTTTATGTTTCCCATCAGGATTATACAAGCTTTCAGAGCTCAAAATAAAACTAACGTCAGCAACGCGACGTCACTGGACTAGAGGAATGCGTGACGCAGCTGGAACACACAAGACGTTTTCGCTTGTTGGTACGCACGCAGACCACGTGGTGTTAATTCTAGAGGAAGAGTATCTCAGAGAATATGACCTGGGGATTGACCTGTGTGCAGCTGTGCTGACTAGCATCAGCATATATGCAGAAGCCATCTGACGCAAGCTAGCTGGTGGCCGCTAGTGCTGGACAAGCAACATCCATCTCGGTATTATATGAAGACTTGACTGACTGGATCCTTGGTTAACTAAAGATCATATAGTATCAGAATTAAATCTAGGGTCGTTATACTTGCACTAGTAAATAATGCTGAGATAAGATATCTACTGATAATGTTTAACAAAAGTACGGGGTTAGCTGGCATTAGACATTAGAGTTCCACGTATCAACCATATGCTCTGGCGGAAAGGCATAGAATACCAATTGGTTGAGTTTTATGCACCAACTAGTCGAGCAGTGCCTTGTAAATTAGAGGCTAGTCCTCATTAGAAATCTGCACATGCATGTGTACGCTTTTCTTGTGTGGCCATGAACAAGAATGACATATTTTATCCAACAAGAATCGATGTTTCTTATCCTACGAAACTCGATCCGGTATAACTCACATGCTCCCAACAGGTTCCTGGTATCATGATATCAACTACATCATCCTTGTTGACGTCACAGAAACATCCTTCCCTAGCGACGCACAGCACGTAATCTCGGATGAGACAGATCGTTTTGGATCTGAGTGGACGATAAATATCTCCCAACTAGAAAACGCTTTTCCTTTTCTTTTTAACGACTTCGTCGCCTTGACCGTCTACTTCACAAGTGGCCCCGGGCATTGCTATCATCCGCTAGTTGCCTTCCTGAATCAGGCAACAAAGCCTACATCGGGCACATGCTTTTCTAGGCTTCTAGCAACTGTTGTGGACATACAAGAGTAAACGCTGTTCACAGTTAGGCCTGAATTTCGTGTGGGAACAGCACAAAGAAAAAGACATGGTGATGGCACAAAACTGCAGACCAGTTCGCCTCCCCGCTTCGTGTTTTTCTCCTGTTTATGCGAGTACAGCAACGCGCATAAGCTAGCGTGCATAGGTTGGGCAGAAACGCTAGTGTACATAGGGATTGCACAGAGAATAGATGCCAGGTGACCGTTTTCTCTAAAAAAGCAGTCGACTTTCTGGAAAAACCAACTGCCGGTCCTTCTCAGCCATCTTCTACCTTGAGCAACTATTGTGCCTCTCTAACCAAGCTCATATGCATTCACTGCCTTCAGTTTGTCATGTCCAGCGGCTGTCACTATAAAATCAAGCTTTCCCTTTAACCCCCCATCTCTAGCTCTGGTGAAGCCTCCACCCAACCACCCTTAACCACTCCGATGAAGTCTCTTTCCTTGGCTCCGCTGCCGTCGCCGCTCTCACGTCGCCGGCGGCTCCACCTCACGACTCTAACCACCCAGGCACGGTCTCCACCCTCGGCTTCACTATTGTCGCCGCTCCCACATTGTCGACAACTGCGCCTCGCGACCCTAACCGGTTCAACGAGCTTGTGAAGTTAAGCAAATCAACTGCGACGATTGGGAAAACCAATCGCTTGATGATAGCAAATGCGAAAAAAACACGCAAGAAAATCTCATGACATCTAAAGTAAAACATTTAGTTGACCCTTATTACTAATAGTCCATAGCTTATGTATCTTAATAATTGAACAAATATTTTAGTGGATCTTTATCATTAATAGACCATGGTCGATAGATTCTAGTAACTATATCTAAATATCAGCCGGCTATTAACCCGGTGGATCTTTATTCTTAATGGACGAAAATCAATAGATTTTTATAATTTTACACACACATTGTCCCGACAATGACAGCGTGGACCCTAATTACGAACGGTCCACGCCCCATAAAAAGGCTATTTGAACATTAATTTTATATTAATTTAATATCAACAACTGGCGATTAAAAACCTAATTCCGTACATTGATCTAATATCACGTATAAATGACCCATTAGGTCATAATTTGAACTTTAACTCCGTGTACTAATCGTACAAATAATTTATTAGCTTAGTACAAATAATCGGCTTGTAGGCTCGCAATTGAAACTTTAATTTCGCGTGCTGATCTAATATCATGTAGAATCAACCTATTGGATTGGTATAAACTACTGGTCGTCTGGTTCACGGCTTGAACTTTAATTTTGAGTAGTGATCCTAATATCATGTACAAATGATCAGTTAGCTTGCGATCTAAACTTTAGTTTCATGTATTGGTTTGATATCACGTATATCGAACCTACCGGTTCAATACAAACGACCGAGTGGTCGGCTTGCGGTCTAATATTTTATTCTGTGTACCATTCTAATAGCATGTACAAACGACCAACGGTCTCACGTATAAACCCATGGACCGTCTAGATATACTTTTGTACTTCTAGATATGGAGGGCTTGATTTATTCTACGCATTGGATTAATATCATGTACAAATGACCGATTGGCTAGCCATCTGAATGTTAGGTCCACTTATAGATCTAATGCACCTACAAATGACCTACCACACTACTACAGAAACTCACATCCACGATCCACATCAACGATGTGTATTCTTGTTTCGTCAATGAAACTCGGTGTCAATGACAAGCCAGAGGAAGAACCCGTCATTGACAACTTCACCAAGTGCCCGCGGGCCTTCCTACCAAAATAGTCAATAACGGGCCAGAAGTAGAAGTCGTCGTTGATGACTCTTAGTGATGGCCTACTTCGAGGCCTGTCGTTGATGACTGTGATCATCAACGACGTGTAGCTGGGCCACCCGTTAGTGAGAGTCACTAATGATGGCCGTCGTTTCAACCAGTCATTGGTATGCTCCTCGAAAGTTGCACGGGGGAGGAGACGAAGAGTGCGCTGCTCGATATATAACCACTCTCTCTGTGACCCGCTCTCTCCACACAACCGTCTGCTCTCTCGTCTTCCTCTTCCTTCCCCAAAAGCCAGCCACTCTCTCGTGCCCATCGTGCAATGGCCCCTGCAGGTAGCTCTTCCGGGAAGCGAAAGAGGGAGGCATTGCCTCCTACTTCGCCGATCCATGAGGAAAACACGTGCATGAACCTAGCACTCACCCGCGACACGATGAATGCATTGGAGTTCTCCGACTATGGGGACACCGAGGATACCCTCCTTCTTGCCTTCCCCGACCCCGTGCAGTACTCCAGCATCTACGTCGTCCGGTCTATCTTGCGGAAGAAGTTTCCGTGACCACACTATTTCATCCTCGAAGCTCACCATGAGCTGGGGCGTATCCTCGTCCGTTGCAAGAACAAAGTGGTCGTCCGGCACCTCCATACGAAGTACAACTGGTGGGGCTTCCAGCGTGCGAGCCTCTTTAAAGTTGCTACTATCTTCGCTCTGATGCCGAACCCTCTAGACGAAGATCTCTCGCTAGAGAACTTTTAGTTTTTATTTTTCCTCTTCGCATTAATATATAATTGGCCTAGTTAGCAGATATGTAATGTTTGAACTATGTTTCCTCTTCACATTAGAGGCCTTTTGTTATGTAATGGATTATGTTTCTTTTGTGTTTGTATCCATGATTTGTGTTTTTGTGCATGCAAAGAACTTAACTCTGCATAGTGTAGTGTGCAGCGATTAGTTCTGGGACCCTAGGCATCAACGACGAGCAGGCCAGAGAGCCCGTTGTTGATAGCTGTCATAGGAAGAGCAGCAGCGTAGGAAACTGTCATCAACAATAGGCTACGATGGAAGCCCGTCATTGATAGCTCTCTCTTCTACGTGACTTAATTGCGAGGAGTCACACCGTTGAGAACGAGGAGTTGTGTAGTATACGAGGAGGCGCATTGACGAGTGATGGTTTTAAGAAATGAAGAGTCGTGCAGATATTCGGCGGGCAATGGTTTTTAGAACATTAGGATCGTGTCGGTTAACGAAGAGTCACTCTCATATCTATATTAATGCGTATGTCTTCCTACTCTTCATCGTCTTCACTGCAACTGCACATGTCCTCTCTTCTTCCTGCCCCTAGAGCTTTAGCCCTTACTCTCTCGAGCTTGACCGCGCAATGCAATGGCGGTTGTGGGTAGCTCCTCCAATGCTGTGAAGTGCAAGAGGGAGTCGCCTCCTTTGGATTTGCCTTGTCCGGAGTCGCTTCCTCCATTGCCAGTCAAGCATGCAGGCTCCTCCTAACAACTTGGAGGTGCACCTTTGTTGCACAACAGTCCAAGACATCAAATGTGGCTATGGGAAAATGGCCATACGCTACTCCGGTGGGCAAGTTGTCCACTATGTGCTCGTGAAGAAGTATTTACGAATAATGTTCAAACTTGAAGAGCACGAGTCACGGTGTTTCATCATCTGTTGCAAGGACAAGAGCATTGTCAACCGCCTGCAGCGAAGTACATCAAGTGGGGCGACAAGTGAGTCATCTTCTTTAGGGTCCGTAATGTGTATGCTTTGATGCCGGAACCCCTTGATGAAGATGTCTCACTGGAGAATTATTAGTTATTTTTTAGTATTAAGAACTTTATAAAGAACTATGGTTTCTAAATTAAGTATTATTTTAATTATATATATCTTGAATTATTGTTTGAAGTTCATCAAAAAATTATGTGTTTGAATGCATGAGAAGCTGAATTTAGTGCAGCGCAAAGTACTGAACTAATTGAATCTACAGTGCGCATTTTTAGTTATTTCAGTCTTTGCACTGCACTGAAAAAAGTGATCAACGACGAGCTTTGGAAATGACCCATCATTGAGCTTATCAACGAAAAAATCTAAAATTTATTTAGCATGGGAATCGAGGAGCTGCCACAACCCTTAAAGGGCACCTCCTATGTCGCCTCCCATTCCATCTCAGGCCATACTCCTACACCTCTTCTCCCTCCTCCTATATTCCATCCATCTCCTCAAACCCCTCTCACGCTCCATTAATCGGCATCGATTTGCTCCAACATCGCCGACCACATGAGGAGGAGGCACGCCTACCCGATGTAGGATCTACAGATCCGAGAGGATGCACATACACTCGCCGGCCACCAGATCTGGAGATCCAGGAGGAGACACACCCGTCATCGGATCTACAGCGCCCTGACCACCAGGCACCGCCTCCTCCTTCCCTCTGCCTCCCCTATAAAGGTAAAACCCTTAGTCCGACAAGTTATGCCTTCACCGTAGTCCTTGGTTGATTATGCCAATGATGAAAAAGGACCCATTAATAAATTATTCTCAATGCAAGTGTTTAGGGCAAGGTTAAAATCACATTAACTGAACTCTAAACCCTACACCACTAAACATTTGTGATGTGCGATTATTTGTAATGGGCATTAGCCAGATGCATTCTTTCAAAATCCTTTACCTCCTCTTCTCACCGATTATATGGTGTGCCAATGATGTGCTACTATCTAGGTTTAGGGTTTAAGGCGTCGTGTTTATTGTTTATGCCAATGATGTAAATGACCACATATGCATAATGTTCACATTATGTGTAGTGAATAGTTCTTGTACAAACTGTTAAGAATTTTCTTAAATCCATAACTTATTCTACAAGAACTTGCTCTACTATACAAGTGTTACATCTTAGTTGCTATAGTTTGAGGCTATCTTTTTCATCATCATGTATAATTCACCTTGATATTGTTTGGAACCCGTCTATTTGTAATTGGTTGCTTATAGAATCGGTCAGGAGAAGATTGTGCCACATGTGCCCATAATTGGTAGTGAAACAGTTATTAAATACTACAAATAATCTTCTCTATTTACTCTTGGTGACTGTTGTTCTCTCATAAATAGGCCAACCTACTTCACTTCATATCTGTCGCCTTTTGGACGTCATGGTACACTGCACAAGAAATTTTTTTTCAGTGGTGATGCTGTATTTTGGTGACACTACACAAGAAAGTTGATAACGTATCTAACGCCTTTCGCGAGTGCATAAGATGAGTTTCCCTATACTCAGCAACCGCGAGAGTTGGTGATGCTAACCTCATCGACAGATCTGAAGTCACAAGTAGGTAAGAACATTTCAAACCTCTGTACTTTGTTTCTGATTATATTGAGTTTCTCACCAATATCAATGTGGGAACAAGTTCAGACTCTCCTCGTGGAAATGTATTTCAAGGAATCTTACAGTCTCCATACAGACTTCAATCCTCGTGCATACGCATTTCAGTGAACTTGACGGTCTCAAGGCAGTAGTACGACATGCTTTGATCCTCCTCGTGCATATGTATTTTGAGAAACCTGACAGTCTCCAAGTAGTAGTAGTCTAGGCTTCGATCCTCCTAGTGAGCCAAATGTTTAAATATATCTATTTCAATACATTGTGTTTGCTTCAAATTGTTCTTGAGAAAATGACATTCAATGAAGTTCAAATTATATGTAAAATGCATTGTGTGTTTGTTGATTTATGATGTGTGATGAAATGTTTGCATGAACATGAGATCTGTGATGGAATCATGCTTATGTATGTGAATATGTGATCTGTGATGAATCACGCTTATGTGTGTCAACTGTTTTTTAGAAGGCATTGCTAGCAGTTCGTGAGGCTAGCCAAAAGCAGGAAAAAACCTGCCAGGGTTAAGCACTCATGAACGACGGCCCATATAAATAGACCGTCACTGAGAATATAGTTATCTACGATAAGCTCCAAACCGTCATTAATCAATGATTTTACCTGTCATTGATCTATTGTTATGTACTAGTGGCAATACACATGCAAATGGCCAACCAGCTTGATCGCGATCTAAAATTTAATTTTCCGTACTAATTTAGAATCATATACAAATGGCTTGTTCTGTTGTTAATCCAGTGTTTTTATAAATAACATAGTAACACATGCATATATGAGTAAAAAAATTGAAGATAAGTAAAGACTTTCTCGACAATTGTATGGTTTGCTGTGCTAGTTTTTGTAAAAGGAGATAGATGAGTCATAGATACATGGAGCTACAGTAAGATTCATCCAGACAAGTTTAATTAGCTTGTGACGATATTTTTTTTTCACCCCAGGTTAGGCAAGTTATAGCGATCTGTCAGAAGAGGTGGAACCGTTAAGTAGCATGTCAGCTTCATATGGTAACGATAGCCTCTCATGATGTCATTGACAAATAAAGGCAGATGTCATGCGAATAATTACGATTATTTAGTGCCTCCTCAACCGACACACACATGATGACGTGAAGAGGGAACTTGCCGAGAAGAAGCGTATGCTTAAATATCCGAGTGGTTGCGAGTTTTCATTAGATAGGTTGGTGCCTTGAGTCTTGGTAGAATATTCAGCTGGTCTTCTTATTAATTTATATCACCCGATCCTATCACATCTTCACAGAGAACTAAGTTTACGGTTGCACGCTGAGCTATCTTTGGACCGTGGCTGTATACATGTTTATATAGAGGTTAGAAGAAATTCTTTGTATATGACATCGTCTAGATGCAATATCAAAGAAATGAAGCTCTTCCCTTATTTAAAAGGAAAATCTTATAATTTGTTGCAGAAATTAAAGTTATTGCTGAAAAGTTGACATTTGTTTGGTAAATTAAATTATAATCTAACTAACTTTTAAATACACTAATCTAAAAATACTACACTTATCACATTGTTGGATATATCTTTCATATTTTCCTGTTAACTAAAACGAGCTTTTTAACTATTTTTTGTAGATTACACCAAAGCAGTTAACCAAACGGTAAAATATAATATTTTTTTAATTAAACGGGAGTATCACAAACCAAATCTGATTTATCTACGCACAATGAATTATCATGGGAGACAGATTTGAGTGATTAACTTCAGAAGTAAAAACATGCGGCGCGCGGTTCGGAAGGATACCTGCGGTAATTATATCTACTTCGTTCTGGAATATAACATGAGAGAGTAATTAACTAAAACTTCGCTCCTCCGAGGGTAGTGATTGATGGCTGAACTGAATCAATCTTATATACGCGCTCTCGTTCAGTATGTATTATCTTTCTTTTAGTGCTCATATATATGTATTGTCTTTCTTTTAGTGCTCAATATGGATTCTATTGTGTACTGCTTTAAATGTCCACAAAGTTCAGAAAGTATACAGATAGGCATGTGGTATAGTGGTAGGAGCAAGTTTGTTCACTATCATCAAGGTTCAATTTCTAAACTTGACATTGTGCATGTACCCTATTTATTCTATCTGCACACGCGCGTGTTTAAGGGGACATTGTATGCCCGTGTTGATTGAGGCCATACCTAGCACTGGAAGATACCCAGGATCTCATAGGAAGATAAGAGAATATAAGAAGGAAAAACTCAAAGATATTAATTACCATCTTCGCTTCACAATATCTGTTTCATGCACATTTCTGGCAGGCATAAATTTGATATTTGATGAAATCGGTCCATTGATCCCATTAGATACAGTAATATGTCTATCTAATAGGAGTAAGCAAGTTTTAATTCGATCAAATATTAGTTAGGTTATGTGCTTTCTGGGTATACGCGTGGAACATATATTATGAAATAGAGGGAATACAACTTGAAATCACATTGGTGTACGCCTAAGGAGTTAGAAAATTCTCTGGCTAAGTTGACCATCGTTTACCTCTCGGGCCTCTCGGGGAGTTGGCTTTGAGATAATCTTAACCCTCTTGACTTGACTAAACTACTAGAATAAGTATAATCCATGAATGTCAGGAACACTCCATCTGCAACTCCAAAGGATAACTATAAATGCGTATATCAAATGTTATCAAACCTCTCGGGGAGTCGGTTGAGATGTTAACCTCTTGACTTGATTGCACCACTGGAATATGCGTAGTCCCCAAATATCATAAATACACATGCGAGACATATATTGTGAAATAGAGGGAGTACAGCTTCAAATCATGTTGGTGCAAGCCTAAGGAGTTAGAAAATTCTTTGGATAAGTCAATCATTATTGACTTATTGGGGAGTTGGTTTTGATGTAATGTTAACACTACCAGGATAAGCATAATCCCCAAATGTCAAGAATACACTGGAACACCCCATGTGCAACTTCGAAGGATAACCATAAATGTGTATATCGAAAGTTATCAAACCTCTTGGAGAGTCGGTTGAGATGTTAACCTCTTGATGTGATTACACTACTGGAATATGCATAGTCCCGGAATATCATAAATATATACATTGGGAAGACGTTGTGAAATAAAGTGAGTACAATTTGAAATCACATTGGTGTACACCAAAGGAGTTAGAAAATTCTTTGGATAAGTCAATCGTTATTGACCTCTTGGGGAGTTGGTTTTGAGATTGTGTTAACCCTTTTGACTTGACTACACTGCCAGAATAAGCATAATTCTTGAATGTCAAGAGTACATTAGAACGCCCCACGTGCAACTCCGAAGGATAACTGTAAACGTGTATATCGGAAGTTATCAAACCTCTTAGGGAATACCATAAGAGCTCGTTTGGATTGTTGGAAATATGAGATGGGAAAGGGATAGGGATATATACTGGGATAGGGAATAACTGGGATATGGAAATCTAATGCCATTTCTCTGTTTGGGTATAGATGGGATAGGGATAAAAAGTAATAGCCTACAGGACAAAAATAACCCCGTTCAAATCTGATTTCCTCCTGCTCCGACCGAGCGAGCTAGCCACGCGAAGCGAATCGACTCTCGCGCGTGCATGTGCAGCAATGGAGAGCGTGGAGGGGAACGGCGGGGGCCTGCGGCGGGCGTCGGAGCTCTGCTGTGAGCTGCATCTGCTGGTGCGGGACGGGAGCTGCAGCTGCACGCGCTGGACGCCTCCGTGGAGCTCTGCCGCCGCCTCGCCGTGGAGATGGTCGCGGTCACCGACGGGTCCATCGGCTCCGTCGCCGCCGCTCGACTCTTCCGGCCGCCCCTCGGGCACCGCGCTCCGCCACGCCCAGCCCCCTCAACAGCCCCGCCTCCGGGGACCAGCCCTTTGTCAGGAGCAACGCTGCCAAGAAGAGGACGGCGTCGGCGACAGCAACGGCGCACCGACGAGGACGTCACGCTCTCCGATGTCCTGTACCACGGCCAGCACACGTCCACCAGGCCCGCGGCGACAGCGGCGGCAGCAGGAAGCCACCAACGCCAAGGCAGCACAACCCGCACGCTAAGAGCCTGCTGGTGAGCCTCAGCGCCGCCGCCCCACACCCGCCATGCCGCACAACTTCCAGTTAGACCCGGCCTGTTCCTGTGAGGAAGAACAGAGGACGTGCAAGTGTGACCACTACACCATCCCTGTCCATGTCTCACATGGCAGGAGGGAAGACGATAAGTGCCAAGCCACGGATCAGATCAATGCAGCACAACATCAGTAGCATTAGGAACAGCATCTCTAGTTCCATTCTTGATTTCTTTCTTTTTTCCTACAGTTTTGTTGACTTGAATTGTTTTGGTTTATGTACGGAAGGGGAAAAAAAGATGTTCAAAATAATATTCTGCGGAATCAAATGCTCTGCCCTGAAGAAAGTTTCATCATTCCTAGTTGTTGCTTCAAAATCCATAATGTTTCATTGGGTATAAGATTTTCAGTTCCTGACTTGGGTTTTGCTATGAAGAGAACATAATAGCTTGCAAATTTGTGATTGATTCATGGCTAGCCAGTCAGACAAGTGAACTTAAAATCCTGCAAAGGTTAAAAATACAACTGTAGTATGGAATGTTTGACAAATTTCGTGGAACTTCGGTTCAAAAATGTGCATTTTCACTTTTCAGTATAACAAGGCAATTTTCACGGTCTAAATGTTGGCTAAGAGACACTGATTGTATATATAGGTGTTTAAAATGTAGGCTCCAAAACATTATTGCAGTCACTTTGTCAAGGGCATTAACAACAGCATCAAGGCTCTCCCAAAAGGCATCATTAAACACATTTTCGGTCTCAGGACTCGCTCTGTTCTGAAGGGCCTCAACACTAAGCTTAGGATTAATTGCCATAGCTGCAGTAGCAACAACCGTGGACTTGGGCTGCCCAATGTTCCAGTCGCGGAAAAGAAACTGGCGGCTGAGATTGCTCTTTTCAATAACATCATCATCTGTCACAGTCAGCTTTCCATTCTGACTGCAAGAAATTAGTGCCAAGTTCTTCAAGAATTCACATCCAAGCGCACCAGAGCCGACCATAAAGATTTTTGCCTGCTCCAGTTTGTTTTGAAGCTTAGATCCAAACACACTGATTTGTGCATCATATCTGCTGTTCTCTGGCTTCAAATCGCCAGGCTCCAAGGGCTCAACAGGGAGAGACTCAACAGAATCAAAATAGAAGAACTGCAAAATACTAGCGTTACAAATTTCTGCAAACAAATATAATGATATATTTAAGAAAAGAGGCAGCCGATTCTAACCTGATAAAGAGGAACTTTGGTCAAATCAACTGGAAAAAGATGCTGGCTTGAAAATACATAGAAGATTAAGGAAACAACAAAGAAGTTACTACTGAGAAACCTGGAACGACATCTAACGAAAGCACTGAACAGTCGACAGTACAGTTAATCAAAAGATGAGGAACCAACCTCACTCTCATGGAGAACGAATTGATATCCTTACCAAATGCATCCAACAGCAAGATCGCTTGAATCAGCATGGACAATAGATATACTAGGTGATCAAGATTACATGTAAACATAGCCAACCATGTTCGTGACAATTAGATGACATGTGGCCATGCCACTATATACATAAACATCAAGCCAGATAGCACTAAGCATGGGTGATACTTCCTACAATGCAACCAAAAGAGTAGAGCCCTCCCCACCTCACCTAATCTTTCGATTCATTGATCACCTGAGAAACGAACTCCTCTTTGAACTCATCTGGAGTGTCAAAGAAGAGCTTTAGTTTCGATAAATCTTCACCAATGATACGTGCGGCCTTCACAACCCGTGGTACAGTAGAACCAGGAAGTGCACTCAAGACACTGAACAGTTGAGCCCTCTTGTCATCAATTTCTTTTTGAACCTTCATATCGTGGAGAAGTGCATCCTTTTCAACTTCGACAAGACTTTGAATTGATTTTGAGACACCCACAAAACAAGATTCAACGGGATCATCTTCCGCATACATTCTCTTACGACCTCCACCTGATTTAGTTCCACCTGAAGGGTTCCTGCTATGACATGGCCCTTGAGAATGAGAGTCATCACTACTATCCCTTGTTGTCTGTGGCAAACTTATGGTGGGTTCTTCTTCATGAATTTCTAACGGGTCCCCAGGGCCTTTAGCATTCCCTCCTTTAGCTAAATCACTAGCATAAATTTCGTAAAGCTTTTCATAATTCACAAAAGGCTTTCCGTATAGGGCTGCTGCTCCTGCACGACTCTGCAGCAAGGGGAGAAGGTGTGAACCGCCAAAAAAAGGGGAAAACAGGACTTACTAGGAACACTATGTGCAAGTACCAACAAAGAAGTGCATGCAACATATGTATTTGGAGAGCTATAGGTACAAAACATAGACTTTGGATAAGTTGCTAACCTTTGCCCATCCCATGAATTGCTCCCTGTCTCCAACAACCATTTTCTTATTTTCATCCCAACCAAAGCCACTACCAAACTGCTGAATATCCAAGATATATGAAAGCATTTTTTTTCAGTGTCTTCACCTTAGATTGGATATGGGGATCTGCTTTGATCTGAGCATGAGGTAGTCTTTTAGATAGCTCCTTCTCTATATGGGAAAGGTATCCAGACTTATGACCAGTATCCACCTTCCAACCCGAGTCATTCATTTCAAGTAGAATATCAATTAGTTCATTCTCCTCTTGAGCGGTCCAGACCCTCTTGTCTCTCTTCTTGTTTATCCTTTTTCACTCCACAGCTTTGTTAGTCTACAACAAACAATGAGTCAACATACAAACGAAGAATAGGGGAAAAAGAGAGTAGAAACATATTTGCTGGATAATAAATAGTACCTCACAAATGTTGTCATGGGAGCCGGCTGGACCAACAGTTGATTGGCACTAAGATGATGGTCCACATGTTTAATGTAGACTTCTAGAAAAGTACAATGACCTGCATATGACATCATTTGTGAAACTGATGCATCGTTAATTATATGGTCTATTCCAGCATCAAGACTGTGACCGGGAACGGAATAATACAATATGTCCCCATCCTTGAATCCCACTCTCCTGGCAAGCTCGACTACATAGAAGAACCCCATTTCATCTCTATCGATATCTCTAAAAATTTCAACTTTGCCTCCATCGTAAGTTAGAGCACCTTCCTTAGAAAAAGCACCCCCATAGTGCATCAAGATATTCACACGCCGTCGGTCCATTTCCTACATATTAAGTGAGCCAAATGTTATTTATATATAGTGCAGATTTGAATTCACAAAAAAAAGCCCACGTTACCTATCATTAACAAACAAAATTTTGACCTCACGCAAAACCGTGCCATTACAAAACCATCCCCATGCGTACTTTCCTTCTTGCATTCCGAGCATTCCACATCGTAGATGCCAGATTATCTCTGAATTGAGACCACTCAGATGATGATTGAGTGCGCTCAATTACATCTGGGTTGCCCCCTTCGCATGCCAAAAAAGACTCCAATTGTTCCTCAAGTGGATCTGAACTCATCTCCCGTCTTATTGGGTTGTGGAGGTAGCAACATGCTAAGATAATACCGATCTGGGTATCTATGGGATAGTAAGATCCATTCCTTATTATTCCCCAACGTAGCTTCAAATATGCAAAGGCCCTCTCGATGACATTCCTAGCAGACGAATGCTTCATGTTGAACAATTCCTCCTTACGTACTGGTGGCTTACTCCATTCTTTTAGGTGGTATCGTTGTCCTCTATATGGAGCAAGGAACCCCTCGCAGTTTTTGTACCCCGCGTCCACAAGGTAATAAGAACCTAAGGTTTACACAAATTAATTTCTTAGTAACATAGGCAGTATGTAATTGAAGCTTCGAATATGCAAAGGAACCCCTGGCAGTTCTTGTACCCCGCATCCCCAATTCTTCAAGGCAACCTACTGTTTTCGGTAATTAATTTGTCGGTGCAATTCCTTACCACGAGGAACCTTGAGGCCATTGCTCCTCGATAAGGCATCTCGGAGTACCCTCGCATCAGCAGCAGATCCCTCCCATCCAGCTAACACATAGACAAATTGTATGTCTGGTGCACAAACACCAAGAACATTTGTGGCAACATCATTCTTTCTTGATCGGTATCGTGGTTTATCAACTAAAGGCACTCTGACCTTTATGTAGGTACCGTCCAGAGCACCTAAGCAATTCTATATGACATAATTATGTTAGTTAGATATTACAAACTGAAGTATGTAGCTACATAATTTTCTTTTTTGTTATGTTACCTTGAACCACTTCCACCTTTCGTCTTCACAGTTCTCGGAGATTGGCTCAGGGCTCTTAAGCAGTACTCTCCAAAGCTTTAGAACTGAAACTAACACTTTATTGAAATGTCGACTAATGGTCTCTACTGATCGCTGGTAATCTGTCCTCATCGACCGACTTTTCTCATCATACGCGAGTATGTGGAGAAACATAGCAACCATTTCCTCCACGGTTACGTTCCGTGTATCCCGTAGCCCTCCAATTTCTTTGACCAAAGAACAAAGAACCCAGAAACAACGTCGATCCATTCGAAGTTGCTCGACACAAAGGATGTCACTTTCATATATCATGTTATTCAATTCCTAGTTCGACTAGCTGGATCGTACCTATAGGGCTCTCTAGTCATCCTACTCCGAGACTTCTTTATAAGTAGCATCCAATAAAGCAAGAGAATGTGTACTGCCATTAAAAATTTCATCCTACGGTGTCTCTTTTCATGGCACACAATTAGGCTCTGTCTCTTCGGCGGAGGACGGGCCATTTCTATCAAACACATTTTCGTAAGCTTATTCACTCATTCAAAGATTCAGCAATTAAATTTATGATCATACAAACATGGTCGGCAGACATCAATATAATCAGGAAATCAATAGTTCAATGAATCGTGAAATGTATTTGGCGATAATCAGGAAATCAACCATCAATATAACCAGGAAATCATGTCAGACACTCTACTATAGTTCACGCCTTATACTGCTACCGTTTCAGGTCTGTTAAGTGAGCAGCTCACTGCCGTTAAACGAGTTGTTAGCCGTTAATTTCCCAACTGCTCCGCTACCTATTAAAGGCTGGGTTGTAGCCTATTGCAAAACACTTCCAAACAATGCTTAAACTGCTACAGCAATATACTATATATGCAGATATATGAACAAGGGAAATATCTCTAGTTGAGACCCAATTCGTACTGTTCATTGTCATGTATTGTCGAAACCAAACATTCAAAAAGAGAAACGAAATAACTATGACGTGAAAAGCAAATGAGCTATTGATTCGTCATAGCTGCAAGTTTAGCCAGATGCTTCCATAAGAACCAATATACACACGTATGCCTAGGTGTAACAGAAATTTGGCATTCAACACAAGAGCATACAAGTATACAATTACAATTCGAGTAAAAATGCTTGCAAACAACACTATGATCTCCAGGAAAGAACTAAAAATGGCAACACATGATCCAGTTGCACATCTACTTATCTTAGACAAGCAAGAGAATCAAATTTGTGTAACAAAAATGTGTATCAAATCATACAGGTCCCAGATACCATACTTTGAATGTGTAACAAAAATTTGTGGATTGAATTTGGTCCATCTACCTCAAGCAAACACATTGAACACATTAGCACTTGAACATATTAACAATAGTAGCATATATCCATAGAGGTGAGATATCACCAAGAATATGTACATGAATAACCTGAGGTTGAGGCACTCTAGGATCTTGAAGCTTCCCAGGCAGTGGCACCAAGGATGAGCAAGTGGAAAATCAGGAGACGTGGGAGGGGACAAGGGAGGAGGGAGGTGGCGGCGGGAGGGGGCGGCGGGAGGGGGCGGCGACAGGGGCAGCGGGAGGGGGCGGCGGGAGGGGGCGGCGACGGGGGGCTGCGGGAGGGGCGGCGACAGGGGCAGCGGGAGGGGGCGGCGGGGAGGGATGGTGGGAGGGGGTGGCGACAGGGGGCGGCGGGACGGGCGGCGGGAGGGGGGCGGCGACGGGGGATGGCGGGGAGGGGGCGGCGACGGGGGGCAGCGATTGGGGGCGGCGGGAGGGGGCGGCGGGAGGGGCGGCACCGGCGCCCTAGCCAGCGGAGACGAGACCAGTGCAGAAGCAGGGAGGAGACGGGTCAGTGGAAGCAGGGAAAAACGTAGCAAAAATGCGAAGGGTATTTCGGTAATTTCACCGATTTAGAGCCAATTTCCCCCCATATCCCGGTCCCCCCACCGGGATTAAAACGCTTGGATATGTGGGTCTCATATCCCATTCCCAATCCTCCCTCCTTTCCCAATCCCAAAACCCAAACATTGGAATAGACTCATCCCACTTAACATATCCCTATCCCACCTCTCATTTCCACATATCCAAACAGCCCGTAAATATATGAGGGAAAGATATTGTGAAACATAGGGAATAAAACTTGATATCACGCTAGTGCACGCGAAAGGAGTTAAAAAATTCTTTGGATAAGTCGATCAAAAATTCTTTGGATAAGTCAATCTTTATTAACCTCTTGGGGAGTTGATTTTGAGATAATGTTAACCCTCCTGACATGACTACATGTCACACCCCAATTTTTATAGCAAAAAGATGTGGGTCTACAAAAACTTGGTCTGCTTTGTCTAATTTAATTGGGTCTTAAGTAACTCTTTGTTCTTGACTATTATTTCTTCTAAAATATGAAATTGGTTAAATCAAAATCCAATCTTCCCCTCCGAGCATCATCACCATTTTGATAATATGATCACATGATCATGCACCCTATCACTTTCTGTTTGCCCTAATCCTTAAATCTATTTCTCTTCATACTCTCTCTCCTTAATGTCTAATCCTAATCCACCTCTCTGAAGTCTTTGGAAAATTATCTTCCCCACAATCGCCATGGTCACCTGGACATAGAATCATACACTCCATTCTCCTCCCTACCTTCCTCTTTTCTTTAGACCCATGAAATACGAAAACCCGAACTTCCCTCTATATTTTATGTTTTCCTCCCAAACTATCTAACCCTATCTTCCTTCATAATAAAATTTGAGCTAATATTACCAAAAATCAATGGATATGATTATTCAAATATCTATCAAATAAATATATTTTCTCTAAAAAGTACATGCCTCCTTTGGAATTTATTTCAGTTTTGAATCACAAAAATGAGAATAAGGCTAACCTAGAGAATCTATTATCGCATGCTTCTTTTCTTTAAAAATTCCCAAAATATCACAGGCGCCCAGGCAGGCCAACTAGCCACCGGCCCAGGTGCACACCCAACAGCAGGCCAGGTGGCTTGGCGCGTGGCCTAGGTGGCCAGACAGAGCGGCGACCAGAGGCACGCTCACGCGGCCTGGCGCGCAGCCTAGGCGGGACGGCCTGGTGCACAGAAGCCCGGGCCGAGGGGGGGTGCTAGCGGCCCAGCAGCCCAGGCGCACATGTCCGGCCTAGGTGGGGTGGCTGGGCAGCGACCCAAGCGGCAGGAGCCGGCCTAGGCACAGCCGTAGCCGGCCCAGGAGGGGCACCATCGGCCCAGGAGAGGCGGGGGCTGGCCGGGGGAGCTTGGGGCACGGCCGGGACAGCCCAAGAGGGCCCAAGCAGGTTGATGCTGGCCCAGGTGGGGCTGCAGTCGGCCCAGGATGCGTTGGGGCAGCCTAGGAGGGGTTAGGAGGAAATTCGAGTTTTTCTCAAATTCATGATGAATCCTGAATTTTGGGAGGAGAGGACTCGGAGTAGGAGTCTGGCTTGGATTTGAGTGTCCAATGATTGCTATATAAGCAGGAGTTGGAGGAGGCTTCAAGGCACGAGATCTCAGGGGTTGAAACCTATAGCCAACGTTGAGAGCAAAAATTCTGAAGGAGAGGAGCGCTTAGTTTCATAGGAGGTGTGCTCGGTGGAGGAAATTGGTGTGACATCGATCGAACAGGGAGCAAACATTCAAGTCAGATACTTATATCTATTCGGGAGAGGCGACATGTCGTCGTCAACAAGGTTCGAGATGGTGAAGTTTGACGGCTCTACCAATTTCGTCCTGTGACAGATACGAATCAAAGATATATTGGCGCAATAAGGTTGCTCCATGGTTTTGTAGGATGTTCAGCCAAAGAAGATGGATGATGATACTTGGGAGGAGCTGAAAATTAGGGCAGCCGGGATCATACGACTGAGTCTGTTGGATATGGTGATGTATCATGTGATGGACGAGACTTCGTCGAAGCGAATATGGGAAAATCTAGAGGCTCAATTCATGTCCAAGACTTTAACCAACAAGTTGTATTTGAATCAAAATTTGCACTGCCTGAAGACGCAAGAGGGGTCGGATCTTGTGGAGCACATGAATGTCTTCAATCAAGTGGTGACAAATCTATCACAACTAGAGGTGAAGCTTGATGATGAGGACAAGCCATAATTCTTCTATGTTCTCTACCATCATCATATGAGCATTTGGTCACTATTCTGATGTACAGCAAGGAAACCATCAAGATTGAGAAGATTACTATGACGTTACTGGCTTGGGATCTGAGAAGAAAGAACAATGCAATGGAAGTCTCTCATGCTCATGCTGAAGATTTATTGGTCAAAGGTGATCTACGCCGGAAAGGACATGAGGCGGGTAGGTTGTCCAAAAATAAGAACAAGAATCAGAAGGGGACACAATGCTACAAGTGCAAGGAGTGGGGACATATAAAGAGAGAATGTCGAGAATACAATGTCAAAGCAAGTGCCAATGTGACTATGTGAGGTGACGATAATGAAGAAGATACTTCTAACATGCTCATGCTTTCAGATAATCAGTCTACGGCAATGTGAATATTGGATTCAACAAATTCCTTTCATGTGACACTAAACAAGGAGTGGTTCAGCACGTATGAGTCTGGTGATTTTGTGAAGGTCCACTAAGGTGATGACACGGGCCATAGTGTTTGTCGGGATTGGTGATACCAAGATCAAAATTAGTGATGGCATGGAGCAACTACTTAGGGCTGTGAGACATGTGGCAAGGTACAAGAGGAATCTGATTTCGCTAGGGTCTCTTCATATTGGTGGTTTTGCCTACAAGGTTGAGGGAGACAAGAAAACTATAAGGATCAAGAAAAACAAAGTGACTGTGATAAAGGGAAGGAGGACTACACAAAATCTTTAGAAGCTGCAAGGGTATGTTATTGCAGGTGGAGTCGCTAAAGAACTAGACATGGCGCCTTTTGCAATGGAGGATGACAAGTCTGAGGCCAAGTCAGATATGTCGGGTGGCTCCAGTCAGCAAGCTACAAAGGAGGAAACTCAAGTCCTAAGAGAGCATGTGGATTCACGCAGTACGGCTTCAAGGTGGCAAAGGAAATATTCGCCAATGTGGAGTTTGTTGAGTTTATATCGAATATGTATTCGGGTATAGTTATGAGGGAGGACTTGGAGTTGTAGTAGGGATAGAGTAGAGTTGGTGTCAGACTCCTGTAACCCCAGCTTCCTATAAATAGAGGTACTCTATGTAACCTACAACCGGTAACTTAAAAGAGAGTTATTAAGAAGAGGAGCGCCCATAGTCATGTCCCGGGGTGTAGGCCTCACGGCTGAACCATCTTAAAAACGTCGTGTATCTCATTGCCTATTCTACAAGGCTCTCGATATAGATCTACGCTTCCGTAAGTCGTCTCGTGGGAGATCAGCGTGCCTAAGGCCGATTTGCGTAACAATTTAAAAGGAGTTCATCGCATATTTCAAAGGGTTTTAACAAGTTGAACGCATGTTTTAAAGTATCTAAACTGAAATTCAAAACTTTAAGGTTAAGAAATTTTTTGGATCGTTTCATACCAATGTTGTGTTATGGAAGAGTTTCAAGTGAACTTCATATTACAACTTCAAGTTTCGAGCGGATTTCTAACATAGTCATGAGATTTGAAGTTCCAAAAGCTAGCATCTTCGAGTTTTAGAAAGCAGCCTTAGGCTGAAGCTCACCGGAGGCAATAAAAACCGAGAGGCCAGAGGAGGAGGTGATGCTCTTCTCTAGCCCTGACAGTGCTGAAACAATTATATAAAAATATCGGTTTAATCTGAATATTCAAGGGTCAAAAGGGTTGTAAATCCCAAACTAAAATTAAAAGTTTGAAGTTCTTTCAAAGGTCCAGTGTATATTTGGGCAGTTTAACCAAATTAAGTTTTAAATTGCCGAAATTACGGTATTTCTGCTCCTTTCAGCAGCCACCAATTTTTTTCTGCAATGGAAGAGTTAACGTTGCTCACTACTCGGTGCTGCCAGTAGCAGCTCGCAGCTAGCCTGCCATAGCTTGGTGCAACGCTCTACCTCTGTCGTCACAGTCTTGCTGGCTCCATATCGATGGAAAAGAACATGTTGGAGAGACGAATCGCGAAGACGTTGCAGCAAATGGTAAGACTAAACCAGTCGACTGACTATTTTTTAGACGTTGTAACGCTTCATCCAGCAGTTGGTTGCTTCTTAAGCTCTTATTGATGGCATCTTTTGATCGACTCATTCCCTTCGTATGGAAAGGAAAATTAAATCATAATAACATTTCAATAGTGTATTTAAATGTGGTTCCGACGGTGTAGTTTTCAAACATTTGGCCCTCTCCATCGTAGAACTTGCTTCAACTGAAAGTAAGGGGTTTTAGACGCACAAAAACAACGACTTCGATTGGTCAACAGCATTCACAAAGACTTCCGTGGAGAATTGACTAGTCATGGCATAACATACTAATTCACAAATCGTGACGCGCAGGTGAAACTAGCCATCGACGGGCCTAGCAGGTGATAGCTCTCTATTTCGCGTTCTTTTCGTAGTCGTGCATCGGGTCACGCCGTACAAGACACAGCAAAGAAAACTCACAAGATAAAAATCACCACGTAAATCACCACGTAAACTCACAAGACATCAGGTCATGTTTAACAAGGGAATTAATTATTAGCTAGAATCTTTTAACTTTTTTCTCTCTCTATCCATAAATATAAGATAAGCACGTAATTTAAAATTTAATTTTAATTAATAGTTAAATTAATAATTTTAGTTATATGTTACAAAAGTGATATAAATAGATACATATTTAAACATATTTTTAAATAGATTATTTTTATGTTATATAATTTAATATTATTACGTTTTCTCCGTGCACGAGATTCCTCGTGGGTCAGACATATTCTTCTGCCATGCCATGACGTTAGCGCGGTGACGCTCGCATGCTTAACCCATAATGACGTTAGCAGGCGCTAGCTGCGGCCACTCGAACGACCAGACGAGGCAACGACCTGCCTCCCTGTCTCCCGCTATATTTACCAGGTTTTCTTGGCGTCCCAAGCATTGAAGTCAGTGTCCTGTACCTGTAGTTGATTCTTTCAGGTTGCAGAGGTAGTAGGCTCGCGACTCGTGGGTGCGTTCCTGCTGATCCATGGACACGGCGCGGTGCTCGCCGGTCTGCCTCGACCTCATGGTCGGGCTGCCCATGGACCGCGACCCGTCTCCGGCGAGAGGTATGGGAACGGGCACTCGACCTGAGGTTGCTGGCGGAGCAGCTTCTATGACCAACGAAGAGGTAACCGATCGATCACTCATTGTCCGTTTGTCACTTCGTTTCTTGCTTGCCACGAACTGCTGATTCGATCGTGGAAATGTGGTAAATTCCAGCTAAGATCCTAGAGGCGAACCGGAGGCTGACCCAGGTGAGCGAGGAGAACCGGAGGATGGCCGAGATGATCGCCTACCTGTACGGCAGCCAGATCGCGCGGCGGAGCCTCGAGTGCGAGGGCGAGGGCGAGGGCGAACCGCGGCACTGTACGGCCGCGTCGCCGACGTCGCCGGTGGGCAAGAAGAGGGGCAGGGAGAGCATGGACACGTCTTGCGACACCAACTGCAACAAGAAGAGCAGCGCCGTTGACGCCGACCACGTCGAGAGCCCCATCAGCGACGGCTCTTGCAGGAGGATCAAGGTCAAGAGGGTCAGCACCCGGATCGACCCATCGGACACAAACCTCGTAAGTCCAAAAAATCAAAGCTAAATCCAAATGAGTCCTCCATTGAGCACAGCAGTGGTGAATTCTACCTGTATTGATCACGAAATTGGTGGCACTCATAGGTTGTGAAAGATGGGTATCACTGGCGGAAGTACGGGCAGAAGGTGACACGGGACAACCCGTCCCCCAGAGCCTACTTCCGGTGCGCCTTCGCGCCCTCCTGCCCTGTCAAGAAGAAGGTACCATACAATTCCGCTCAATTCGTTGAGCATTGTGCAGCACAATTCGTGCTTGTACAGTAACAGCTACAGAAGAACTGTTTTGTCGCTAATTTTATGCTTCTTGGTGCGATCAATGGTGGTGCAGGTGCAAAGGAGCGCCGAGGACAGCTCGGTGCTGGAGGCGACGTACGAGGGCGAGCACAACCACCCGCACCCCGCGCGCTCCGGCTCGGTGCCGAGCTGCTCGACGCGGAGCGGCTCGGTGCCGTGCTCCATCTCCATCAACTCCTCCGGTCCGACCATCACGCTGGATCTCACCAAGAACGGGGGAGGCGTGCAGGTCGTCGAGGCCGGGGAGGCGGCGCCGGACCTGAAGAAGGTGAGCCGGGAGGCCGCGTCGCCGGAGTTCCGGAGGGCGCTGGTGGAGCAGATGGCCAGCGAGCTCACCAGCGACCCGAAGTTCACCGACGCGCTCACCGCGGCGATCCTGCAGAGGCTGCCGGATTACTAGCATTCTGATGCTATAGAGGATTTGCGTACTGCAGAATTCAGAAACTTCCGTCCATGCTCTAGTACAGCAATTGTTCAGAAAAGTGTAGCGCTTTTCTACTGAGATTAGGATCTTGTCTCCCCAAATTGTACTGCACAATTTGCAAGTTTCTTTTGCTTTTCTAGGATCTGAATTGTACTATAGCAACGCAATAATGTTGTACATTTCAAAGTCCACAGTTTCATTACGAAATTTAAATAAGGACCTTGCTGATAGACCATTTGGTTGTACTTAAATAGTCTTCTCCTTGTCAAAAAAAAATGGTTTTCTCCTCCTTTGGTCTCTGTGTTTCAAAAAAAGAAGTGAAGAAAAGAACTGAAAGAACTGTGCATATTTGGAAGTTATGGGCCCAATCGCTATCTTCAGTCTCCAATGCCCAAATATGGCAAGGCTCATCACAGTGGATTTCCGACCTGTTAACTCTCTGACACGAAGATAACTATATCTTAGACCTGTCTTTTTGAATAGCCGATTGCTAAGATCGATTGAGGCCGTTTACAGCACCGGAACTTTCCCGCTGCTGGCAGAATTGGATAGTTTCTTTTACGAAGCCTGGTTGGGTACTCATGCAATTCATTATGAAAAAGAATCTTACTTAAAACTAAATTGAAATACCTTATAAAACACGATTAATTAAAGAAAAACCACGTGAAAACTCGAACAACAGATAAGTTACCTAACTAAACTAGGTCTGAAGCACTGCAAGACGGAAAATGACACACCGATAAAGTCGACCCAACAAAACAAAAATAGATGCAAACCCGTCACTGACACTGCTATCTACATCATTTTCATCACTCATCTCAACCACCTCCTCTGATCATCCAAGCAACGTTTGGTTCTCACGTAATCTTTTCTCTTCATCGTGGCTGCTCCAGTTTTAAACTGAATCCGGATAGTTTGGATAAATCAAGCCCAACTGATCCTGCACTATAGGGGAAACTTTAGGCCCAATTCAATCGAGTGATTAGTTAGGATGAATATCTCGGGCTCAGCCCAATGAAGAAACCTCATACTGGACGACCATTTTGTCGGACATCCAGTGCACACGGAGTCCATGGCCCCTCGAGATTCAATCATAGGTGTACGTGAAGCAATGCCACTGTCGCTGCACGCCTCGAGGCAGCGGTGTATGATCACTTGGCCGACTTGAGGATAAAGATTACAGCGAAATGATGGTGGTGCCGGACGAGGTTGAGGCGGTTAGACCGTGCATGATGGCCGGTGTTGTAGAAGAAGGTAACAAGAGAGGAGGCCGAGGAGACGAATGGGAGGTGTGGAGAGACAGAGCAGCAGCGGCGAACCAGACAAGCTTTGGAGAGCTCCGCGACGGTGTCGGCAGCGGGAAGGAGGTGGCCACGGCGGACAAGAATGTCGTGGAGGAGACGGGCATCGATCGTGCTTCGTGGAGCACCCGGCACCGGCCGATCAACGTGAAAGGAACGCAGAAACACGAGCCTACGCTAATCACTTGAGCTACCGTCATCACGCAGGAGAGTGAAGAAAAATCCAGGCCGTTCGGTGCGTATATGACGGAGATCACGCCCAGATGTCATCAGAAGCCCCGTTGCCGCCCCGGTTACTGTCTAATAGTTCCCAGTTGCATCAGTAACTGTTAGCTGTGACGATGAAATGGCCAAGGAACTTGGGTGATAGAAATAACAGAACGGCAAGGAAAGTTCAACAACAGAAACTACTCGAACTGCATGCATTCTGTAACCAGATCTGACCAAGTGAGATTTCAGTTGCGCTGTACGTTGTTAAGGTGTTCTTGGCTCAACAAAACCCGTACATTCACATAAGAGAACTATACAACAACAACACAAACTTGTCCTTCAGCCACTATCCATTCGACAATACAATATTTAGATACGCCAAGCGGTAACATTATGCATTGGAAATATGGAAAAAGAAGCAGTCAGTACTCAGTGCTAACATCGTGCAAATGCAAAAGCAATGTGCAAATTTGGTTTATTAGGCTGTCCGAATCATGAAGGCACGTACGGCTAACCGGGATACACAGACGAACATAAGACAGTTTGTGGGTACGTACACCACACACGCGATCGCACGTGTGCAGATTGCATAAACCAAAGATAAATGCGAAGAACAAAATCAAATCAGATAAGCTAGCTAGCTAGCGGCGCTCGCCTAGCGGTAGCTGTTAGATTTATTATGTGATTAAATGGGCTAAGTGATAATGCGTCTGTGATTGGAGGACTTAAACGTAAAATGGTTGGGTCCCAAGTCAAAAAGCGCTATATAAAAGGAGCAGCCCTGCCACTTAATTAACCATGAAATTAATTAGGGTTTAAACCTGCCCCCAACATTCCATACTCAAAACCAATCTTGAGAGCGCTTCGATTGGCTTGAAGATCAACCACGTTGCCGGTGTGCTCACTAGATTGGAGATTGACTACATCTCCTTCCTCTATATCGACTACGGAGATGGCTTCGCAAAATTCAGGTTAATCTATCTAATTCCGCATTAATCACGTTCGTGTTCATGAGATTAGATGAATATCCTTCATTAGTTTGAGTAATTAGCACTAACATTTGGTATCAGAGCGCTGAGTTGGATCTAATCCCATGAATCGAATCCGTAGATTGATCTGAGTTCTATCTTGTAGATTAGATTGGTTGGATGGTGAGTATAATTAGAGATTAATCATAGCAACTGACAATCAGGGACGCGCGTATCAGCACGAGTATTAGCCGTCGCTCGCCGCTGCATCGCACGCATCAGAACCACCGCTTGCCGCGTCGCGTGCATGAGAAGGTCGGTTGCCGCCCGCGCGCGCGTCCATCACTCGCCGCCGGCCACATCAGCGAGCACCGTCGCTGCCTGCGTCATGGGCATAAGGGTCGCCCGCCGCTTGCGCGCCTTAGCCTCACACGCATCAGGAGTGCCGCCGCGTGCCATCGCCCGCCTCCCGCGTGCATGAGCCGCGTACCCGCCGCTGGATCGTGCGCAACTGCCGCCCATGTCGCGTACGTATCTCACGTGTGGGTAGAACGTGATCACCGCTGGCCGCGTGATTAGCGAAAGCACCGTGTAATTACCGTTGTGCATAATCGAACTGCTGCTATGTTAATGGGCCGCGCGCATGATGTGCTGGCCTGCTAGGCCGCAGCGCTTAACAGGCCACCCTGGCTGCTATTACCATTATGGGCTGCACTGCATTAAATGGGCCATGGTGATCAGCGTGGCCACATAATTAAGAGAATTAAGAGCTGTGATTAGGAGTGTGCACTGCTGCTTGCTATGTTGCTGGTCAAACACGGGCTGCTAGCTGAGCTTGTGCTGTTGCTAGGCTGCGCATGCTGCTAAGCTGCTGTAGCATTTCTTTGCTTAGCCCTTAATTCACGTAAACGATAAATATTAGATTTATTTCATTACAGTGCTTAGCATTTAACCTTTGTGTTTGATTAATCTCACTATTTAGTGGTAGTAATTATGTGAAATTGGGTATAAGTTTTACCTCAAATCAAAATGGAACCAACAAGAAATTTTAATTTGAGATTGTGAATAAATTTTGGGAATAATAACTTAATTTTAATGGCTCGTGGTTATATTCTGACCAACATTGTTTAAAATCATGAATTGTTAGAATTAATTTCCCATTAGTGATATATTTTGTTCTTTTTTCATTTCTGCCCAACAGTGATACGAATTAGAACTGTTAATTTTTCCTGTTAATTTTTCCTCATGATTTTAACATGTTACTAATCATACCAACGTAGGTTAATTTCATGCAAAGTTTTATTGTTATTTTGTGGAAATTACTAACTATTGTCCTTGTACTACGGGAGATAGGGCAATATAACTCGATTCCAGTCTGAGAAACGAGAACCAATATGAAACTATCAACCGATTACTAGAGACGGGTAATTTTTTTTTGTAACGATATAACTATGTCATAGGTCTCTCAAGGTCTAAGAAAAAATTTGTATCACAAAAGTAAAGGATCAAACTATTGACCTAAAGGGAATGGTGAATAGGTGACTAACTAATCTTAACCAATTTTATACTTTTCTTGCAACTAAGCGAAATTAAAGTTATCTAATGCAAGAACAATATGAGCACCGCTATATACTATTACACACACAAGCAAGTCTAATATACTAGTGAAGTGAAACTTGCGGAAAGTAAAAGTGGAAAGAAGAAACCAATGGGAGACAAGAGATTTGTTGCCGAAGTTTGAATTCTTGGTGGAAATCTTATGTCTTCGTTAGGGAGTTCGATCATGTTGATCAAGAGCCGCTTCCTCTCAAGCATTTATCTGCCGAGAATACTCTTGCGTCTCCTCGACTCTTTCTTGGTAATTCTTTCCTCGCTAAGGTGAATCCTGACCTTCACAAACTTCTTGAGGCTTACTACAATGGTCGGGAGTTCTTAAAGGACTTCTAGCCATCTAGGAAACCCCAATCTCCAAGAGAAATGAACTCGATGAAGTCTTGGAGAAGAACTCAATGCTTTGCTCCAATTGGATCTCAAATCTCACTCAAATGTTTCTCTTCTTCATAAGGATTCACTCCTTGTGCTTAGAGGAAGGTGGGAGAGCTCTTGTGGATGCAGGAAATGGATTGGGCAAAGAGTTCCCCGTGCTAGGGGTCAAGGGGGCTTAAATAGCTCTCTCACTCAAAAACTAGTCGTTTTAAGAAATCTGTGTAAATTTGGGTTGTCGGATTTCACCCAGACCCTCTGGATTTTTGAATTCTCAATGGCTATATGCTGACGTGGCAGAATCCAAGAGGAATCAAGACTCAGAAATGCTGCTTGAACCCTCCGGACGCCCAGACCCTCTAGGTGGAGGTCCGGACTGTCCAGAATACATCCAGACATCCATCCGGACCCTTCGGGTGACCCTCCGGAATAGTATTGGACGAGCTGGACCTTCACCCGCACTGTCCAAGTGACATTCCGGATTTCTTCTGGACTGCTCGGACCTTCATCCGGACAGTCCGAGCCAAGGTCCGAATTTATACAGAAATAGGTATGTGGCGTAGCTTTTGGCTTTTGGCGACAAAGATTCAACAATTTTGCATTGAGCCATTTCATGACATTTTCACCAAATCCCTCTTCATAGTACAACATTCCTATACTCAAAGTGACTTGTGTCACTAAAACCTAGGAAATTTAATCTTCGAGAGATCTTGTCATCTTTTTTTCTCCTTTTTCTTCTGAGGGTTTGTCAACGATTGATCTTATCGATTTTTGGAGACTAAAAGTATTCATTCACTACATGGAAATCATTCATCCCTTAATCTTTTGTCATAAACCACCAAAACTCTCTTGGGGGCATAGACGCACTTTCAAAAAGGACCTATGCCATGTATCAGTTGAAGGGAGTGGAAGGTGGCAAGGCCAAAATGTTTAGTCACAACTATGAGTTGGTATATATCCGGTAGTACACACTAATAATATATCAAACTTCGTAATTGTGCCCCCAGGACTAACCAAGTCTATTTCCAGTGCCGCCAGCAGACAGAAGAAACCAACTTCTGTGACTTCTACATATGCTACCACATGGATCTCATCATCGGGAATTTAGTCGACTCAAATTTTTTGGTGTGTATTTCTTGCAGTAGTTGTTATTATTTCTCAATCTATGTACATGTAAGTCTTTCATCTTCATATCAATAGGTTCCACCCATTTCGAGACAACTTCGCCACAATCAGACCTAGCAAATCAGAGGAATCCTCGCTTCTTTCTTAGTCAAAGACGTGATCAAATCTGATGGCGAGTTCCATTGCAAGCCAAGAGACTAATGGTTCCATGTAACTAAAAATTTAGATCTTGTTAATTGGGAGTTCAATATATACTTTATTTAAATTTCAATGTAACTTGATTCTGAATTGATGGTTCTGAGATATATATGCATGTGCAAATAGTTTCGAGATGTGTGATTTTGGATGTGTTAGCGCATACACGAATGGATGTGATTCTGTGAATTTCTATGTTTCAGGGCTGGATAGAAAATAAAATTAGCTCTATTGTTTTTTTGAACTTCATGGACGTTTTAAACCATCAAACAGTTTGTGATATCCACTATTCTCAATCTGGTTAAAAAATATATCTTGTGACATAATTAATTATCTTGGATAAATCAGTTGAGATAGTCTATTATTTTAGACAGTTGTTTTTTCTAAACCTCCTGAGATATAATTATTATAATAACTATGAGAGATATAGATATTATCACTGACATTTATCTATGTACCTTATTTAAACTGTTAAGAGACACATTTATTAATCGTCTAAAATAGACTGGTCCGTAGCGGTGAATCTCTTATCACGGTCTCACTCTGGAGAAATTCGAAGAGGAGAGCGTACACGTCTGCTGCAGTACCACACTTGAGGAACGGGCGGATGCAAGTGTGTGCAGTAATGCAGTATAGCTCAAAAAACGAAGTACTATGAGCAAATTACTGCTCTCTCGGGAAGCTCTACTACACTACTCCCTCCGTCCCAAATTATAAGGCGCGCACGCATCCTAATAAACGTAATTAGGACTATAATATGTTAGTTATATGATAAAAAATGATATAATTAGAAAGTACTTTTAAAAACGAATCCAACAATATTATTTTTGTATCACATAATTAAAATATTATAGATCTAATTGTATTTATTGAAATTCGTGCGTGCCTTATAATTTGGGACGGAGGGAGTAGTCTTCGGTTCTGCCTCGGGCACGGGTGCACGCTTTCACTTCTAGAATCTCACGGACGCCGTGCATGCTAGTAGAGGCTATGACTAAGGTTTTTTTGCTAGTGTAGCCATGAAGGAGTAGACACACGAATTAGAGTGGTTAAATCACTAAACTATCATAAATAATATTATTTAATTGAATTGTATAAATGTTGGGAGAGAGAGGCAAGGCCCACCTTCGCTCCAATCAAACTTTGCTCCTAGTCGAAGTAACAATTGTTCGTTGTTGTCCGTAATGGATTGCATTTGCTTTTCCTGGTTGGATACACACAAATTTAGAGTCGAAGTAACAACTGTTCGCCATCGTCTTCGATGAATTGCTTCAACTGCCACTGCTACTACAATGGGAGAGAGGCACCGAGGCAGTGATCTGTCATTAGTTTACTCTCATCCATCAAATCTTATGCTTGAGTAAAGCGGCTAATATATATACACATAAAAAGAATTATATTATACTAGCTAAATATCCATAGCAAAGTGATTTGCTATGGACAAAAGACATACTCAGAAAGTTAACCCTTCGCTATGTGACGGGGGAACCCCTCCAGGTAGGCCCAGCACAGGGAGTCGGTCCAACAGGCTCGGGGAGTCCCACGGAGGCCCACTCGGATGAAGGCCCAAACGAAGCCCACACGGAAGTAACGTCCGGGTGTCATCAAGACTGGCGTTACAACCTCATCAAGGCAAGCGTTTCGCTGGCATGAAGGTTGGCGTTACTTGGAGAGTTACGCAGAGTAAAGACGCAAATTAAAGTATGCAGTTACTGTAGCTCGGCCGACTGGCCGAATCAGCATATGTAAAGCCTATATAAGGCAAGGCTAGGGCCCATGCAAAGGGCTAGACTTTTTATGCATTGTCTTCTACCTCTAGACAAGAGCATCCTCCATCTTTCTGTAACCTTTCTCGCAAAAGATCAGCAATACAATCAGCAGGAGTAGGGTATTACCTCTGCCATTGGAGGGCCTGAACCTGGGTAAAATCTCTTGTGTGAACCCGCTTAGATCTTCCACTTGCGCTTCCCAAATCCTACTAGAGATGTATATTACCGCGAAATTCCCGCGACAGTTGACGCGCCAGGTAGGGGAGGTGCGTGTTGGAGCCATGATCCAGGCGGGATCCTCTCCAACTTTGGCGGCAAGCTGGTGGTCGGCAACGCGCCGTTGCCCATTGCTTTCGCCGTACACCCCGAAGGCACGGAGTTTCTCTTCGGAAGCCTTCGCTTTGTGGCCGACACCTTCGGCCAGCTAAACCTCCAGGATCCGCTTCCCCATTCCACGGTGGAGCAGGAGCCCGGACACCTGCTAGGATCTCCATCCGCCCCAAGCAATGGCATGAAGCATTCACAGCTCGTCGGCATGATCGGCTCTGAATCCCTCCTCCCCGTCCTGGACTCCGAATCCGATGGGGACGAGAGTTCGCATAGCCGAACCTCCTCGGCCGAGGTGTACGTGGCCGCGCCCGGTGCCACGAACATTGCAGGCACAACGGCCACGGTGGCCAGGGCGATGGAGAAGCACCTGCTCACGCCCATTGATGGGCAATCGGAGGCTGAGAGGGCCATGTAAGCATCTCGGCGGGCCATCCTGGCCGAGCGGGAGCGTTTTGATCAGGAGAGAGCAGCTCTCGAGGCACGAGAGCGCCAACATGATGAGCTTCACGGTTCACGCTGACGTTCGAATCGGCGTGCTTCCTCAACCGCCCGGAGGAGCCGAGTCATCCGTGCCCCTCTCTTTGGGCGAGAGCAAGATGGTGTCCCTGTTTACCAAACACCGGCCCAGAACCTCATCGCGGCTGCCGCATTGGCCGACACTCTCCCGCCTCTGGTGGACGGCCCTGCGGCAGAGACCTACCGCCGAGTCGTCACTTTGATGAAGACAGCGGTGGAGCAGTAGAATGAGGCTGCTTTGGTAAGCGACCGGCTGGCCTCCGGATCCACGCGGAGCCGGCCCTCAGCGGCTCCGAGTCGCCCCATCACCGTGGGCTCGTCGCAGCCGAGCCGCTCCATGAACCGGTGCCCTGATGCCCGCCAAGAGATCAACCGACTCCAGGCGGAGCGTCGTCGAGCCGACTCCCCTCGAGCCCGGGCAAACAATATCCGTGACGCTCGTGACGACATCGAGGGACGTCGGGCAGCTAGGATGCGGGCTGAGCGTCGCGGTGACGAGGTTAACCAGCCGGGTGGCTCGACCTCCACTGGTCTGCTATGCTTTAGCAGGTGGATTCATTCCGAGCCATTTGCGGATCGGTTCCGGATCGCCAGCGGCGTCGACAAGTACGACGGCACTGCCAAGCCGGAAACTTGGCTTGCCGACTACTTAGTCGCATGCAACATTGGAGGGGGCAACGAGCGTGTCGCCCTCCGAAACCTTCCCCTGATGCTTGAAGGGTCGGCTCGGGCATGGCTTAACAGCCTGCCCGAAGATAGCATCTACGACTGGAGGGATCTCCAGGAGGCCTTCGTCAAAAACTTCGAAGGCACCTACAAGCGACCAGGGAATGCGCAGGACCTGTGGCTCTGCGTCCAGAAAAAAGGAGAGTCGGTCCGCGACTATATCCAGCGTTGGACTCGGTTGTGAAACTCCATTGAGGACGTATCCGAGACACAGGCCATCCAGGCCTTCTCCCAAGGAGTCAAGTATGAACTCCTGAAGCACAAGTTGGCCAGGTCTAATACACAGACCATGGGCCGGCTAATGGAAGTCACCAGCAAATACACGACTGGAGAGGAAGCCATGCGGTACGAGGACAAGGGCAAGTCAAAAGCCGAGTCCTCAAGCCGTAAAGTCTCCACCGACTCAGGTCGGAAGCACGTCGACAATCGCCCCTAGAAGCGAAAAGCTGGTGGCGGAGATGGGGTCAGCGGAGCCGACCTAGTCGCGGCCGCTGAGCGCGGTGCCCAGCGCGGTGAGGGCGGCCGAAAGAAGGAGCGCCCATGGCAGCAACGCAAGGCGCCGAGGCTCACCTTCGAGGAGATCCTCGATAAGCCTTGCTTCTTCCACAGCACTGCCGACTACCAAGCGGGCCACTCAACTCGGAAATGCAGCTTCCTGAAGCGCCTTCGGGAAGAAAAGCAACCCGAGCCTGACGCCGATGGAGAAGGAGGCTCTGCTGCGGGTGGCGGCTCCGCGCAGTATCCCCCGCAAAGGGGGCGTACTTATGATCTTCCAGGGATCCGACTCCAAAAGGGGTCGGAAGCTGCGGTGCCGCGAGGTGAACGCGACGGTACCCGGCAGTTCCCCAGTAGTTAGACTGGTCCGAGGTGCCAGTCGAATTCAGCCGACTCGACCACCCGGATCGTGTCCCACGCCCGGACAAACACCCACTGGTGGTAGATCCGCAAGTCGACGGATTTAAACTTCGCAAGGTCCTTATGGATGGTGGCTCCAGTATCAACATCATCTTCATGGACACTTTGAAGAAGATGCAGATCCTGGAGTCCCAGCTCCGTCCTAGCAGCACCACCTTCCATGGGATAGTGCCTGGGAAGTGCGCCAAGCCCTTGGGCTAGGTCTCCCTGGAAGTTGTGTTCGGCGAACCGAACAACTTCCGGGTCGAGACCTTGACCTTCGAGGTAGTCAACTTCAAAAGCGCCTACCACGCGATCTTCGGCCGCCCGGCTTATGCCAAGTTCATGGCTAGGCTGTGCTATACATACCTCAAGCTGAAGATGCCGGGTCCGAAGGGGGTCATCACCATCACTGGCGACTTTGAGCGCTCCAACGAGTGCGACATCGACAGTGCAGATATAGCCGAATCCATGATTGCGGCTCAGGAGCTGGAAGGCATCCAAAGGTCTGTTGACCCTGATCAAGCTCCACCCAGCAAGAAGGCGTTGACCGAGTCCACCTTCCAATCGGCCAAGGACACTAAATGTGTCCAGGTCCACCCTGAGGATCGGTCCAAGACGGTCCAGATCGGGACTGACCTTGAGGCTAAATAGGAAGACGCGCTCGTCGACTTCCTTCGTGAGAATTGGAGCATCTTCGCATGGAAGCCAGCTGACATGCCAGGTGTTCCCAGGAAGTTCGCCGAACACTCCCTCAATGTCGCCAAAGACGCGAAGCCGGTCAAGCAATCTCTTCGCCGCTTTGCTGAAGATCGGCGTAAAGCTATTGGAGAAGAGATCACCCGACTCCTCGCAGCCGGGTTCATCAAGGAAGTTCTTCACCCAGACTGGTTGGCAAACCCAGTCCTGGTTCTTAAGAAGAATAAAACTTGGCGCATATGCGTGGACTACATGTCCCTGAACAAGGCATGCCCCAAGGACCCGTTCGCGTTGCCTCGCGTCGATCAAGTTGTCGACTCCACGGCCGGTTGCGAACGTTTATGTTTTCTGGATGCCTATTCAGGCTATCACCAGATTAAGATGAAAGAATCAGATCAAATAAAGACTTCTTTCATTACCCCGTTTGGGGCTTTTTGTTATATCACCATGCCTTTTGGTTTGAAAAACGCTGGCGCAACATATCAGCGTTGTATGCAGAAGTGTTTGCATGACCAGATAGGCAGGAATGTCCAAGCTTACGTTCACGACATTGTGGTGAAGACAAAAAAGAGTGCGGATCTCTTGACTGACTTGGCCGAAACCTTCGCCAATCTCAGGAGATTCAATATGAAACTTAATCCGGAGAAGTGCGTCTTCAGAGTTCCTTCCGACAAGCTGCTCGGCTTCATCGTTATCGAACGAGGAATCGAGGTGAACCCGGACAAGCTTGATGCCATCATCAAGATGGGCAAACCGAAGGATCTGAAGGCTGTCTAGCGCCTAACCGGGTGCGTAGCCACACTAAGGCAGTTCATTACCCGACTGGGTGAGAAGGCTTTGCCTTTTTACTGGCTCCTCAAGAAATCCGACTCCTTCGAGTGGACCAGTGGAGCGCAAAAAAGCCTTCGATGACCTCAAGCGCCTTCTGTCAACGCCTCCAATTCTCGCTGCACCAATGGAAGGAGAGCCCATGCTGCTCTACATCGTGGCCACGAACCACGTGGTCAGCATTGTCCTAGTGGTGGAACGTGCAGAAGAAGGCTGAGTGCAGAAGGTGCAGCGACCTGTCTATTATGTCAGTGAGGTCCTCTCCGAGTCGAAGCAGCGCTACCCGCCCTACCAGAAACTTGTCTATGATGTCTTCTTGGCAACACGGAAACTGGTTCACTACTTCCAAGCCCATTCGGTTACTGTGGTCAGCCATGCCCCTTTGTCTGACATCATCAACAATAGGGACGCCACGGGCCGAGTTGCTAAGTGGGCAATTGAGCTCACGCCCCACGACATCAGCTACGAGCCCCGCAAGGCTATCAAGTCTCAGGCTCTCGCGGATTTCATCATCGAGTGGACTGAAAGTCAGTCCCCTCCGACTCAAGTGCACTCGGAGCACTGGGTCATATACTTCGACGGCTCGAAGATGCTCGCAGGCACGGGGCTGGAGTCGTCCTCATCTCCCGCAAAGGCGACAAGCTGAATTACGTGCTGCAGATCCAATTCGGCGCCTCCAACAATGTAGCGGAATACGAGGCATTGCTGCATGGCTTGCGCATCACAGTCTCACTCAGCATTCGCCGACTCCTTTGCCGCGGCGACTCGGATCTGGTGGTGCAGCAAGTGATGAAGATGTGGGACACCAAGGACCCCACCATGGTGGCATACTATGCTGCCGTGCGTCGGCTGGAAGGTCATTTCGAAGGCCTCAAACTTCATCATGTTCGCTGAGCTAACAACGAGGCGGCCGACTCCCTCGCCAGGATTGGCTCCGCTCGTGAAAAGGTGCCACCTGGAGTGTTCCTTCAGCAACTTTTCCAACCGTCCGTTAAACTGGATTCAGCAACCGAGTCATCTGAAGTCGGGTTACAAGACCCTGGACTGGCCCACCAAGCCCAGGAAGGCGTCCTGGCGGTTATACCACTCTGAACTCAGCCGTTCCTTGCTTACCTTCTGCGTAAGGAGCTTCCCGAGGATCTGACTGAAGCGCGCCGCATTGTGTGCTGCGCTCGAGCTTACACCATCATTAACGGTGAGCTCTACAAGCGCAGCACCATGGGAATCTTCCAGCATTGCATCTCCCTGGAGGAAGGCTGAATGTTGCTCGAGGAAATCCACTCGGGACTTCGTGGTCACCACGCTTCGTCACGGGCATTGGTCGCCAAAGCTTTCCGCCATGGTTTCTTCTGGCTCACTGCCCATGCTGATGCAGAAGAACTCGTTCGAACCTGCGAAGGATGTCAGAGGTACGCCCGCCAATCACACATGCCGGCTACCGCGCTCAAGACCATCCCTATCAGGTGGCCCTTTTCCCGTGTGGGGGCTCGACATGGTGGGTCCGCTCAAGACAGCACGAGAGGGTTTCACTCACCTCCTTGTGGCGGTGGACAAATTCACTAAGTGGATTGAGGCCAAGCCTATCATGAAGCTTGATGGTCCGACTGCCATCAACTTCATGAAGGGAGTCATCTTCCGATTCGGTATCCCTCACAGCATCATCACCGACAATGGCAAGAACTTCACCGCTGAAGTCTTCCGCCAGTTTTGCCAGGATCATGGAATCCAAATTGACTTTGCCTCCGTGGCCCATCCGCAGTCCAACGGCCAAGTCGAGCGCTCCAATGCACTCATTCTTCAAGGTATCAAGCCCCGGTTGTTAGTCCCGTTACAACGGGCCGCCGGCTGCTGGATCGATGAGCTTCCGTCTGTCCTCTGGAGTTTAAGGACTACTGCAAACCGGTCGACTGGCTACACGCCTTTCTTCATGGTTTACGGAGCCGAAGCTGTCCTGCCGAGTGACATCCTCCACGACTCCCCGCGAGTCACAGCATACATGGAAAAGGATACCGAGTCGGCAAGACAGGATGATCTTGATCTCCTGGAAGCACGGGAACTTGCTCTTTCACGCTCGGCCATCTATCAACAGAACTTGCGCCGCTATCACAGTCGCCAAGTTTGGGGCCGAGTCTTTAACAAAGGAGATTTGGTCCTCCGACGTATCCAAGGTAAGGCGGGCATGCACAAGTTATCTCCGCCTTGGGAATGCCCGTTCATCATCAACCAGGTGCTACACAACGGCGCCTACCGACTGGAGGACCCGGCACTGGCGCAGTCACTGAAAGGACTTGGAACATTGCTTAGCTGCGTCCCTTTTTCACTTAAACTTTGTACTTCCAGCAGTTCATTGTTTAATCATAAATAAACATTTGTTTCCCTCGAGCGGCACTCGGGAAGCACTTTGTTTCTATACTTTTATATTGGACTCTTTTTGTCTCTTTTCATGTTCAACTATGTTCCCTTGGGCACTCCCCGGGGGCTACGTTTAAAAACCAAGTGGCTTGACGCCCGGGCAACCCTCGGGGGCTACCTCAACCCACTGGGTGATTTATCACTCGGTACAAGTTATTTCGGATCTCCTAACTTTGTTTCTACACGAGCGTCTAAGTAAACGTGTACGGTACCTAAGGCCCACTGTTCGTCCCCAACTACAGTTGCAACCCGGCTGTCCGGTTGGCAAGAGCAAAAGCTAAAGGTCGGCCTGCACGCGAAAAGATTCGACTCGGTGCAAAAACAAATTCGGACGAACCAGCTAACTTGTGCAAAATAAATTGACAACATTTTAGTTTAAAATAAAACATAGTTTTTACAGCTTTCTTACTTGGCATACCAAGGGATATTACGTAATAGTTCTATTCTTTTGGAGCCGGCTCCACGCGCTCCTCCAGGTCAGTGAACTCGACGATCCGACTGGCGGCGCGGCGGACTCGGGGAAGCAGCTCGAAGGGGTTGTCCGGATTGCCCTTCGTGTCGAGTGGAGCTCTAGCAGAAATATTGTTGACGTCATCATGGGGGTGGTGTGCCAAGACCATCGCCAGCGCCATGCCAGCTCCCGAACGTGCCGCCGACTCCTTCCACTTCTCCACCTCCGCTGAGCCTTGCGAGAGCTTGTCGGCGAGGGCGAAGATGTTGGAGCTCGCCTCTTCATTAGGCCAAAGCTTGGAGCAGAGGGCTTGCGAGGCCGACTTTATGCTCTGCACCAAGCTCTTTACCTGGAGGAGTCGGTCCTCCACAGTGACGACGCAACTGGACATCATTTCAGGTGTCCAGAATGCGTCAAGAGCTTCACGTGCTGGACCTGACAGCGCTTGGAATTGGAGCACCGCCTTCCTCGCCTGCTCCTCCAGCTCTGGGCAGGCATCTGGGTGCGGGTTATGGCAAGGAAGCTGGAAAATGCATAAAATTGACAAAGGACGCGGAGACTTAGAGTCTCATTGGCCTTTTTAAGATGCCCCATGAGCTCTCCCTCGCGCTTCTCCCACTTAACGACGGCAGTCGAATGCCGGTTCCGCAAGTCAGTCAAATTCGAGAGGAGCCCGTCAACCTGCCCCTGGAGCTCGTGGTTCACGGCCTTCATCCCGTCATAATGCGCCACCAGCTGCTGATGCTCCGTCTGTAGCAGGGCGGCGGTCTTCATGTTTTCGCGAGCTTCCCTCAGCTCGTTGTTAAACTCAGCCACTTTGGCATCGAGCATCTCTCTTACTCTAATCATCGGGATAACGCCCTTCAGATCCTCCCGAAGTCGGGCGTTTTCGGCTTCGATGTCTGCCGACTTAAGAAGGTCAAAACTAACAAAACCTTAAGGCAAAAATGCTAATGACTCAGATACTTACTCCCGACGGCGGTGAGCTTCTCCTCGAGCTGCCGACTCTTGGCCCTTTCTTCAGCCAACACCTTCTCAAGGAAGGCGTTCCTCTCCGCGAGGGTTTGGTTGCTTCCGCCAAGCTGGACCGCAGCCTGGACAAGGAGAAATTTTGAGTCAGCATGACCCGAGTTAATAAGTCTCCAACCGACTCAACCAGTCGGCTCGAGACTCGGGGGCTACACCCACTGGGTGCACTGATCGTGCTCCCAGTGTTAAAAATCAAGCGAAGATCGCATGTGAAGACTTACCCCGACAGAAGATTCCAAAACCTCGGCAGGACTCGGCCGCGTCAGCAAACTCCCTAAGCTTAGAGCTCAGGGCAGCGACGCGGTCAGTGGCCCTTTGCGCCGCGGCCAGGTCCTCCGTGCTGCAGCTCGGCAGCAGCGGCGTAGGCACAAGGCTGCTTGACGAACCGGGTGCCGTCTCTTCGGGCGCGGGCGCGGGAGCCAGCATCAGGCTTCGCTCCACCACCAGTGAAGACTCGGTGGTGGGCTGACCCTCGGGCCTGCCTGCCGGCTCCGAGGAGTCGGCACCAGTCACGGTCACCGGCTCCGTTGTCGCCGCAGTGGCGGGAATCGGCGGAGGCTGTGGGTCATCAGCCGGCACCACGACTGGCCCGGTGCCTATCTCCGCTACGGGCGTGGCAGGCGGAGGCATGTTGGGAGCAGCCGCAGTCGGGGACATGGCAGGCCCCGCTCCCTCGCCCGACTACGGTGCCTCCACGGACACGGTGGATGTCTGCGCGTGGGGCGCAATTGAAATTGGAGTCGGGGGAGCCGACCCCGATGGCAGTGCTGGAGTCGGGGCGCCAGGCTAGGAATCTCCTTTGTCGGAGAGCTTCCGTTGAACTCTGCAATGTAAAAACACAAACTGACTTCAGCATCTTCCCTACTTCAGTTGAAAAGTGAAAGAAAACAAAAGAAGCGTACCTGGTGGTCGTGGGGACCATTTTTCTCTTCGGTTTCCCCGGGGCGGACGGACCCCCGGAGGAACTAGCGGGTGCCGACTAGGGTGCAGTCGGCTTGGCGGCAGGAGCGGTGGCTTGCACCGTGGGGCTGGAGGGTTCGGCCCGCGCTCGCTTAGAGGCCGACTCCGCTTGAGTCGACTCCACTTGAGCTCGCGAGGCCCCGGAGCCAGAGGCGTCGTCTGCGCGCCTCCGTTTGAAGGTTAGGGGGGCCTCTTCCTCTGACTCGTCCCCTGAGTCGACCGGAAACTCGCCCTTGTTCCGGATCCCCGCCCTCGGGGGCTTCTTCGTCGACTTCCATGTCATCCAACACCTCCGGAGCCGGACTTTGCTCGGGGAGTGGTGGCATGGAGTTCAATTTAAGAAGAGTCTGGAGCAACAAAGGCTCGGTTTTAGAAGAAATGAAGAAACGACAACACAAAGGACCCGACTCGGAAGATGAAACACTTACAGTTGGCGGGGGGGTTGGCGGTAGAGTAGGGCACCACGTGTGGCGCCCTGGTGAGTCCGGATCGCTCCTTAGTTAAGTTCTTGAGGAGCTCCATAAAATTGTGATCCGAGAGCTCTGCAGACGACACCCTGGTCAAGTCGGACGCGCCCGAGTACTCCCACATTGGGTGCGCCCTGGCCTGTAGCGGTTGGATCTGCCGACTCAGCCAAGTCACGATGAGGTTGACTCCAATAAGCCCCTTCTCCTGGAGTCGTTGGATCCTCCTCGTGAGCCGCTCGATCTCCGGCATCTCCGCGCTGGAAGGTTTGGCCCCCCAGCGTTTCTGCCACACTGGCGGACCCGCGATGTACTTCGGCAGTCCCTCCTGTGCAGTCGAAGTGCGCTCGTCCGGGCAGTAAAACCACCCGTCTTGCCACTTCCGCACGGTGTCGGGGAACTGCAGCTTGAAGTACTTGGCACCGGACTTCACTTGGATGCCGGCTCCTCCACAGATGGAAAGGCGCCCGCCAGCCTTGACCGACTGCGCCTTCACCACGAACGTCTTCTTCCACAGCCCCCAGTGAGGCCGGGTTCCCAAAAAATATTCGCACAGCGTGATGAAACACGTGATGTGCAGAATGCCATTGGGGCTGAGGTGGTGGAGTTGAAGGCCGTAGAAGTGAAGAAGCCCTTGCACGAAGTCGTGGGACGGCAGCGATAATCCCCGCTCGATGAACGGGATGAGCAGCACTTGCTCGTGATCGTGCGGAGCAGGACCCGGCTCCTGGTAAGGCGCCCTCCAATTGCTAATCGCACGTGGAGGCAGCATTCCCTCGGTGGAGAGGCCGGCGAGGATGTCGTCGGTCACCACCGATGGGACCTAGTCGCCTTTCTTCCAATCATCAGGGAGCGCGGCGGCGGAGGAGGAGCCGGTGTCGATCTTCTTTCCCTTGGCGACGCGCGACATGGTCGGAAGGCGGTGGCGGATCGAGCGCTTCCTCGGGAAGGAAAGAGACAGTGCGCGGCGGCGAGGCTCTAGAGGCGAAGGGGTTTTAAGCGCGCGAGGAAGACGAAGGCAGATGGGGAACTATTTCAGCCCCGCGCCCGTTTTTATAGAAGAGGGAGGCGAACCGCCGACGGTCGTGCGCCACACGTGGCGGCAAACCGCCACGGCAACCGTCGTCCCACGCGCACGATCCCGCGGGATTCGAGGCGCCTTTTTCGCCATGACCCGTCGTCCCAGGCGTTTTGGCCAGCGAGCATTACGTCAGCAGCCATCCCGCGTGCACCGCACGCATGATTCGAGGCGCAATCATAACAAACCGTCATTTCGGACGCCCTGTGAAGTCGCCGCAGCAGTAGCGGATGTCTCACGCACGCGTCGCGCAAGACTCGAGGCGAAATCATCGTGCTGCAGCGCCGCAGGCGCTCTGTCCAACCGACTGCGTGCATTAAATGCTGAAACAACGTCGTGTGCAGTCAAGACGACTCCGTGTGACCACAAGCTTGCTTCGATCGGGTTCGGCTCGACCGGGTTCGGCTCACACTCGGACGCCGAGTCAGCTTGAAGTCGGCTTGGCTCACTGAGTCACGTCACAAGCTATGCCGACTCCACCAAACAATTTCGAGGCATACCAACTGCACCACTCGAAAGCAGATCAGATCTGCAAAAAGGGGTATCGATGACCAACCCAACAGGGTTTCGCAGGTCACTCGGCAACACCCAAGCTAAGGGCGAACCCGGCATCCACAGCTGCACAAGGTGGTCCCTGATTCAGAACCAGACGCCATAGCGGCGCAAAATGGTTTTCTGGTTCGGGACCCAGTGCCGGAGTTCGAGGACTCAGTTTCAAAGCTGAAGGTTGAAGGCATCCCCCCCTGCGGGTACAAGTTGGCAACGATCCACTCGGACAAGCCCAGACGCTATTTCGAGTTCACTTAGAATTTATGATATGCCTCCCGGAAGGCCACTAGCCGACTTCCCCAGCAGGAAAGCGCCGGTATCACTGAAACTCCCCACACTTAGCACAAACTTAACCTTTTTTCAGGTATTTCGGGAGTCCATCAAGGTCTCTCCACCACCAACTCGAGAATACGCAGCTTGCTCACCAGCCGGCATCCGTGTCGAGACCCTGAAGCACTCGGGGCTACTGACCGGGGGAACCCCTCCGGGTAGGCCCAGCACAGGGAGTCGGCCCAACAGACTCGGGGAGTCCCATGGAGGCCCACTCAGATGAAGGCCCAAGCAAAACCCACATGGAAGCAACGTCCGGGTGTCATCAAGACTGGCGTTACAACCTCATCAAGGCAAGCGTTTCGCTGGTGTGAAGGCTGGCGTTACTTGGAGAGTTACGCAGAGTAAAGACGCAAATTAAAGTACGCAGTTACTGTAGTTCGGCCGACTGGCCGAGTCAGCATATGTAAAGCCTATATAAGGCAAGGCTAGGGCCCCATGCAAAGGGCTAGACTTTTTACGCATTGTCTTCTACCTCTAGACAAGAGCATCCTCCATCTTTCTGTAACCTTTCTCGCAGGAGTAGGGTGTTACCTCTGCCATTGTAGGGCCTGAACCTGGGTAAAATCTCTTGTGCGAACCCGCTTAGATCTTCCACTTGCGCTCCCCAAATCCTACTAGAAATGTATATTGCCGCGAAATCCCCGTGACACTATGTAGCCGTATTAGGTTGAACTTGTACGAAGCCAGCGTCATGTCTCTGTGTCTTGCTTGGTCTGGTCCAAATCTCTGCAGTCATGCCTGGTCGAGCTTATTTCTTACTTGTGTCGCGTTTTGTTTCTATTAGATATTTTTTAGATGGCACTTAAATTAATTTGGTAGAGGTCCTCATTGTGGTTAAGTTATGTTAGTTTACTATTTTTTGTTAGAGAATTTTTAAGAATATGAAAATGGTGTGTATTTGAATTTGGTTTCCTATTTCTTAAGTTAGGCTTGATTCATGACTTTACTCATACAGACCATCTATGACAATACGACGTCAGTTGAGCATGGGCCAAAGGGACAATTAAAATTGAATTGGTGAGAGGATTTCCTCTAACATTAACTTTTACGAAGTGAATCGAAGGAGATATGAAAACAAAAGTTGAAAAGAACAAAAGTGCGATGTGAAATACACTATGGTTTGCAACAACATTCAGGGCCTCTTTGGATTGAAGGATTTTTAAAAGAATGTTGTAAGATTTGAATCTATAGCAATTTTTCCTACGGAGAGACCATTTGGATCACAAGAATAAGGTTATAGAAATCCTACGAAATTCCTATGGATTGGCTCAATTCATAGGAATTTTGGAGAAATTCCAACATGAGTTTAGACCTTATGAAAATTTTCCTTTGTGTCTTTCATGAATCTTCTCTCTCTTCAAATTCCTGTAAAATTCCTGTGCAGCATCCAAAGAGCTGGTTTTGCATATTCCTGTGTTTTCGTTTCCTGTAGGATTTCACAAGTCGTGACATTTTATTCTTGTGTTTTGAGAATCCTGCGTTCAAAGAAGTCCTCAATTTGGGAAATAAGCTGTTGTTTAGATAGTTAATGGATATATTTATAATTCGTGTTCACTAGGTATCTTTGCTCTTTGTGTATCTTATCAACACAGTGTTTTCTTTCAGTTTTAAGTAACATGTTATTTAATCTGCGTGACTTTAGTTTTTAATAGATACAACATTAATGTATACTTGAATGTGCGTCTACGAGTTATAAACGGTCCGTGAAGAAAACAAACATCACACGATCGAATTAAACACAATGTTTACACATATACGGTAGACTAAATTTATGTTCGTCGCGCTAGCCCTCAATTTGGCTAAAGACGCAGATACTCCAATCCTAGTCGGCTCAGGTGCAAGTAAGCTGTTTGGTTTAAACAACGGCGGCCGGAAATTTACTTTTTCACAGGAGATCCGACCCATCATCTGTTTTTCTCCTTTCTCTCTGGAACTACACAGCACAGATTACCCAGTGCTGTTACTGCACAACGATCAGCCACATATAATAGTGTTAGTAACCTCTCACACACAGAATCAACCACAATTGATTAGTGATACTAAACTGATAATCATCTCGCTCCACAGATGCTGATCCATTCCATCCCGTTATAAATAGCCGACGACACCAACTACGTGTACCTATAGCTCTCTCCTCTCACACATCCTTCGTTCAACTCTAGTCTTCGTCTTCTTCTTCGGGTTTCTCCTAACCCTAACACCCCGGGCCTTCTCCCGTAAGCCCTAGCGCGCGCGATGCAGCCCACGACGCAGGAAATGCAAGCCATGGCCGCCGCGGCCGCCGGTGCGGCGCAGATCTCCCTCAACGACCTGCGCAACGGCCACGCAGGGGCCGCCAATGCCGCCGCCGCCGGCGGTGGCGTGCGCGACGACTTCCTCGACCAGATGTTCGGCAGCCTGCCTCCCTCTGCGTGGCACGACCTTGCCGCGGCCGCCACGAAGCCCCCCGAGGACGGCGAGGGGATGATGCAGCAGCAGCAGTTTGGGGGGCCGTACGACGAGTCGGTGATGCTGGCGTCGCGGCTCCGGCAGCACCAGATTAGTGGCGGCCCGGGCGGCGGCGGCGCGGCCGCGGTGAAGCAGATGGTGCTGCAGCAGCTCGCCGATCTGAGGCAGGGCCATCACATGATGCTCCAGGGTATGGGCCGCTCCCCATCCGTCGGCGGCGGCGGCGGCGGGGGAGACGGCGGCCTGCTCCTCCCGCTCAGCCTCGGCAACGGCGGATCGGGCGGCAGCGACGTGCAGGCCCTGCTGAAAGCCGCCGCCAATTCCGCTGTACTGATCCATCTCTTTTCTCTCTCGAATTAATCCACTCGCTGCCTTTTTCTCCTACCCCTTGACGAATCGAGAATCTTTTTTCCTTTGCAAAAAGTTCGCGTTTTTATTCGCCTGCTGGGTTTCAGGGAGGAGAAGCCGGCGTCTACGGTGGCTTCGCCGGATCGCTCCAGCAGCAGCAACATTTCCAGCCGCATCCACAGGTTCGCAACATACATGCCTTTGCTTCTACTATTCCTCCGGGTCGCTCTCCCTCACTATCTAAACGGCGTGCTTCTCGCAGCAGCAAACGGCGCCGATGCCGAGCCAGCCGTTCGGAGGAGGAGGTGCCTCCGGCGGCGCGGTGCAACAGCAAGCCGGGGCGACAGGCGGAGGAGGCGGCGGTGCGCCGGCGCCGCCGAGGCAGCGGGTGCGCGCGAGGCGAGGCCAAGCCACTGACCCCCACAGCATCGCGGAGCGAGTAAGTTATCAAGCGACGCTCGTATGACTGTTACTAGCAATTTTGTTCTGCGCTTACCCGGGACAATAACACCAAGGGGAGCAGTTACCACTAATCAGCTCCCGTGTTTGTGTTGTTGTTTCCTCGGTTTGGATCGTTCCGGCTTCCCACAACTACTGCTATTATTCCTTTGTCCGTTTCTTTGCTCACACTACTATTCTTTTGTTCTTCCCTCCTGTGCAATTTCACCTCTTCTTCCTCTCTGAATTTAATGTTTGATATTCTTCGCAGCTTCGCAGGGAGAGGATCGCCGAGAGGATGAAGGCCCTGCAAGAACTGGTGCCCAACGCCAACAAGGTGAGCTAAGAACTGGAGAAGGACTGTACTTGTAGTCTTGTCACTCTTGTAGAGAAGCTCTGAGATCGAAGAGAAGATCAAAGCTCCTAGGGTTTTGCTTGAGAAGTTGCTGCTTTATTAGAGTATGGAGCTTGATTGCTGCTTTATTAGCGAGTTCAATGCCGGGGATCCAGTAAAATAGGAACATGAACAGTAGCTAGCGGAGCAAAAAAGTTGGAGCATCAGAGATTGAGATTTTAGAGTTCGATGGATGGGAATGTAGAACAGCTGGACGAGGAGCGACGGCCAGTGGTGGGCGGGCGTGCGGGGCACATTTACCTGCACGTTGTCCTACTTGACCACCGCCGTGTTCCCTCCCTCGGCAACCGCGCGTGCTTTGCTCTCGCTTGCTCCATGCTCAGGCACCCTCCTAGAATTCCGAGTACCTTGATGACGCTTTCTTTTGAATTGCCCATTTCCATCTCCTTTTGGCTGTTGTTTGCTCAATCTCGATGTGTGCGTGTGTTTTTTTGGAGTGGTTGCAGACGGACAAGGCGTCGATGCTGGACGAGATCATCGACTACGTCAAGTTCCTGCAGCTCCAAGTCAAGGCAAGCATGTCAAAACTCACTCGGCCATGCGTCTCCTTAATTGTCCTGCGCCGTGAGATGTTGGGCCTATATGTGATGCAACGCTGTTGCAAGTTGCTGACATGCAGTTATGCGTCTTGGTGTTTACCAACCCACCCAGGTGCTGAGCATGAGCCGACTAGGTGGCGCCGCTGCCGTCGCGCCGCTCGTGGCCGACATGTCCTCGGAGGTAACCCTCGGTCTCTCTCTCGCCACTGGCACTCTCTCCCATATAACCAGTACTTCTCTCTTCTTCCTTTCCTCGCTTTCTCTCTTCTCTTTTCTCCGCGCTCGAAAGAATCACCAGGATGTGAACAAACTTTTCAGCACCACGGCTGATGGCTACTGCCATGCCACAGTAGCTCGCGTGCCGCCGCGCGAAATGACGCGACTACCCCCCCGTGCTAGTCATCGTACTTGCTACTGATACGTACCATGTGCGTGCAGGGGCGTGGAGATGGGGCCAACGGCGCACCCGCGGCGGTGGTGGCGGCGGGGAGCGACAGCCTGACAGTGACGGAGCAGCAGGTGGCCAAGCTGATGGAGGACGACATGGGCGCTGCCATGCAGTACCTGCAGGGGAAGGGCCTCTGCCTCATGCCCATCTCCCTCGCCTCCGCCATCTCCTCCGCCACGTGCCAGCTCCGCCCCCCGGTCGCCGCCGCTGGGCCCTTCCCCTCTGCGCAGCACCACCTGAACGCCGCCATGCGCGGCATGGACAGCGCCGTGCCGGCCTCGCCGAGCATGTCCGTGCTCACGGCGCAGTCGGCGATGGCCAACGGCGCCGCGGGCGCCGACGGCGAGGGGTCGCAGCCCAAAGACGCCGCCTCCGTGTCCAAGCCGTGAGCCCGCGACGGCCGCCGTCTCGACGAGCGGCGAAACCCTCGACGTACGACGGCGTCAGTCTCCGCACGGTCGCATATGCTTGGACTCCATCGACTCGTGGGCTCCGCGGTGGGCCCACCAGCCCCTGCGGGCCCACACCTGCGGCTGCAGCCCACGGGCATTTTTTTTTCTTTTTCATTTTTCCTTTTTTCTAGAGTTGTCATTATTTCTCCCTTTCTCTGTTCCATATTTATATTATGTTTGTTATTTAAATTAAAGTATATATTAATCTTCGCCTGGTACTTCTGGCTTTGCACCAGCCTTTTTAGCCTTTCTTTCCTCTCCATCTGCATCAACTTTTTCTCTTCCTCTTTTTCCTGCCTTTGCTTGGCCCAACTTTCGTTTAGTTTACACACACAAATTTGTCCTTTGCGGTTGGATGGAGAATTTGGTCTCCCTACTTTAGTTACTAACCTACTTTATCCAATTATTATTCCTTTTCTTGCTATATTTTCCCATTCTTATATTGTCAGTATGATGCTTGGAATCTCAGGTTGCTCATTGTTATCCTGCTGCTTCCTCGTTTATTCTACTAATAGCTTGGTTGAGTGAAAGAAACGCAATTAGACACCACGAAGGGGACGGATCATTGGCTTTTCATTTCTGTTTAGGATGGAAGAATTTTGGGGGGAACGGAGGTTGGCTGACTATTAAGAGGACTCAGAACGTGACCGGTCAGCGTTGGAGATGTAACAGCTGCAGACTTGCAAGGAGTCTCTCGGAAAGCCAGCTGTGTGCTGCGGCATATTCCTTCGGGAGGCACAAGAACTCGGGAAGAAAATGGAAACACGAGGAGACGAAGAGGACGAGAGAGGATTCGCTACTCAAGCTTTAGCTCCTGCCTTAAGGCGGGTGAGATATGATATGATAAATTTTAGTTAGAAAGTGTAGCTCCTGGTTGTGAGGAGTTACTAAGGGTGTGTTTGGTTCACTGGCTATCTCTCAGTGGGATGAGGGTAACCAGCTTTAGTTGGTTGATCTGTGTTTGGTTTAGAGTATGAGAGGGGACGAGGGTAGCCAATTTAGTAGAAAATTGCTCTAAAAAGCTGGTTGAGCCCATCCAGGAAAAAATGGTGGATGAGGGTGCCCTCAACCAACCCAACCTATCCCTCAAACCAAACAGACCATGTACAAAGCAGGTGCTTAGACAGGTGTCTCAGAAAAAAAACTCAGTTTTTTTATGAGAGATGTTTAGACAGGTGCTTAGGAAGGGCAACGGAAGCAAAGTTTAGCACTCGGTGCTAGGCTGGTGCTTAGGGTGACACAGGTGACAGGTGCTTCAAACCAGTGCCTAGCAAATAGTACTTCAAAAAGCACCTCATATGAAGCGTTGCATTGGAGACAACAGGTGCTAGAATAGGTGCTACACGAATATTAAAACAACTTAAGCACTCATATGAAGTACTCTGCATTGTAAGTCAAATATTTTTTTGAGACGCCACGCTACTCTCTCTCTCTTTAAGCACCGGACTATAAGCACCATGTATTGTACATGGCCTAATGGTCCAGATCACTTTTTACGAGTAGTAGAATTTCCTTGTAGTAACTAGAGGAAAATAATTTAGAGGATAACATACGGCAAGGACAAGGCGCCGTCTTCTCCACCCTTCGGTCCCACTTTAGTGGATAGATATGGGATGTGTTGCTGTTGTGACACAAAAATCCTATATGTAATATATTTTTTACCTATGTAACATTGTTATAATACTTTTTCTCAGCGGAACGAAAACATGCAAGAAAACATTTGCAACATCCGAAATATTTCAAATACATCGAATGCATCTAATTTTATCTATACCATTCTTACCATTCTATAATATTTGAGTTGAAGATGGTGTCACACTTTTGATTATCCTTTTTACCCCTCTAACAACTATCTAACAAACATGTAACAAAGTGATAACAAACTAACACCAATCCACGTGCATTCCGATCAAGTCCATGTCTATCTCTTTTTTTCCTCAGTAGTCTAACAAATCAAATCTTTATCTACAGCTAACTATTTTTTCTCAGCAACCAACCCCGTGCACCTCCCCATCCCGATCCTGCTCCTCGCCCCCCGTCGCGCGCGACGCCTCGGCGGGCCCCAATCGGACGCCGTCGTCGTGCCCACGCCCCGGTTGAGCCTCCTCTCCAGTCGGACACCGCCGTCCCTGGCGCTGGCCCTGTCCCGCCGCCATGCCCCGCTCGGCCCAACCAGATCTACGCCCTCCGCTGCCCTTGTCACTCCGCCAACCGGCCGCCGACTCCCCTCCGTAGCCCCCAACCGGCCGCCGCCTCGCCTCCGTCGCCCACCAACCGGATCCACCCCCTCCGCTCCCCTGTGGCGCCGCCGCCCATCCCCCATCACGCCGCCTCGGGTCCAGCCAGATGCCACCCCGCCGCTGGCCGTGCTGTCCCTGTCGCGCCGCTCCTCCGCTCCAATAGGACGCCGCCCCACTGCTCGCCCTCTGCTCCAGGTGGACGGTGCTGCCCTCTGCCCAGTAATACGCCGCTCGCCCTCTCCCGCTGTCGGCCACACCCGCTCCGGTCGACGCTGGTGGCGAAGATACCGGTAGGGTGTGGTGGTTCCGCTACTCCTACTGGAGCAGCAGCCAGAGCTAGGTGAAGACTAAGGGGTGGAGCCACTTCGTCCGTGACAAGCGCCTCACCGCCAGCGACACCATCTCTGTCACCTGCAGGGCTCAACTTGGGAAGGCCTACCAGACGGCCGGAGTCCTCTTCAAGGTGCTCTGCACCGTCAACAAGAATGAGAAGGTTGAACAAGTTAACCCGGAGGTTCGTGCTCCAGTCTCTATACCCTAATTATCATCTTCTTTCTCACCTGATATCTAGGTTCCCTCTAATGCAACGAGTTTCTCTGAATTTCTGCTGCGCAGATTATTCGCCTGCACAGGGATTTGCAAGAGAAGAAAGACATCTACACGCCATTCAATATCCTCCCTCTCGATGCCGCAAGTGCATCCCAGTCCATCATGCAGCTGGAGGAGGTATGTACGATTCAGAGCAATGGAACCTGTTTCCCCAAAAAGAGCAATGGTATCATGTACTGGTTCAATGAAAGAAACTGATGTGGTCATCAAGTGCAACCTTAACAACTAAAAGCATCAGTCAAAGCACTGCGGAACACACGGGGCTTGACATGGCCTTCTACATTCGAGCCAGAAACGCGAAAGGGCGGTGATATTAATTTGCTGGATTGGTTGAGAGCTATGTTTGGCTTTTAGGTCTGCCAGCTAGACCAGACAAATCAATTCAATTTGCCCATTCTATTACTAAACTAACGCCAGCTTATCTTCTTGTGCGCAGAGGGACAGTGTTAGGAATCAACGGGAGCATTTGATTCTCCTCCTCGCTAATGTACACATTAGACTTGAGCCAAAGCCCGATCCACTTAGCAAGGCATGCTCCTCTATCGACATTTACTTTGATAGCTTGCTATATGGATATCAATGTGATAAGCGTAAGAATGTTAGGTGTTCCCTCTATAAGAAATGTGTTGGTAACCTTTCACCAGAACAAGTTATTTGATTCTTCATGTAAAGAGATGATTTATGGCTTGACAAGTATATAATCAATGGAATACAAATACATCATAACATGATCTCAATTTGTATTTGTTTTCTTGATATTACATATAAAGTTTTGATGCCCTACACATACAGTTTAAATTTCTTTTCTTGATTTTTTTTGACTTGCATACTTTTTGACACTAGAATCAGCTGGACGTTTGTGAATCTTAATTTTTCTTTTGTGTATTTGGTCACAACTTGGTCGGTACTTACATTCCTGGTTTTGTTGTTCCATCTTCTCTTTTTCTGTGGCAAATTTCTTAGATATTTGTTGAGTCCTGAAATATCAGAATGCATATTGGCATAAAAGGATTTTAGGAATTCTCATTCTTTCATTTGCTAGAGGCCCTCAATTATCCTTATTAATATTGGCGCACTGAAAGTTTTGGTGCTGCCAACCATCACTGAAGTGTAACATCCCTAAAGATTAAAGTGCTAATTGTGCATCATTAGCATAATCATGGTTTAAAATTTTTGAATTTAAATTTGAATCCATCAAAAGATCTTTGAGTTTGATTGAATTTGTAAAACAAAAACTTCAAAACAGAAAAGAAAATCCAAAAAAAAGAAAAAGAAAACAGAAAATAAAAAAATAAAACCTAAACTAACCCCCTCCCCCCCGGATGGGCCACCCGAGGCCCCTTTTTTCCCCTCTTCTCCCCACCTGGGCCCCCTTCTCCCGGCCCACCTCCCTCACCCCGCTCCTGGCCCAGCCCGCTTCCCCAGTCTGCCTCATCCATCCGCCGCCGCCGCGGTGCTCTCGCCAGCAACTACTTCGGGGCCGGCGCCGCCCGCCCCGTGGCGAGCTCCCGAGCCGCCCGAGCCAGCTCCTGCTTCGGCCACCACCGCCCCCACCTCTCTTCTCTCCCCTATTAAGACCCCGGCACCCCGAGCTCCCTCTCCGATTCTCTCTCTTCCGCTCTCTCTTTCCGCTCGGCCGCCTTGCCACCACCCCGCCGCCCGCCTCCGCCTCACCGCCCCGAGCTCCCCGCCTCACTCCGTCGTCTCCCTTGGCCTCGGTGTCGCCTTCGCCGCCTCATCCCGAGCCGCCGCTCCGCTGCCTCGTCGCTGCGCTGCTTGCCCCGCCGCTTCTCGCCGCCCCTCCGGTAAGCATCGCCGCCATCGCCCCTCTCCGCCCCTCCTCGCCGGCGGCGTCGTGCCGGCCTCGCCCGGGCGGGACCAAGCCAACGGCCGGTTGGGTCCCGACCGACGGTTTCGTCGGTTAAGGCATTAAAGCCCTTTTAATTATGTCGTTAGGGCACGGTTAAACCTAATGATTAAGCATTAATACTTAACTAAAATTAATTCGGTATTAAGCACTATTAATTACTGTATCGACCAATTAATTACCCTAATTAATGCTAATCATTGTTACTTAATACTAACCGACACATTAATGATGTAATTAGTAAATAACAGTGCAATTAATAAGTGTATTTAATATGTCCAAATGACATGTGGGTCCCACCCAACAGGAATTAAAATAAAATGATAAAAGAAAAGAAAATATATATGACAAGTGGGCCCCACTTGTCATTAACTCGGTCAAACTTTGACCCGAGTTGACCGAGGGGCCCACTGTCAGCCTCTAAGGCTAGTAATGAGCTGAGTAATAAAAGTAATTATGATTTAAACATTAATTTTCTTTACTGACAAAAATACAAAAAGGATATTTAAATTGATTAAACCTTATAAAATTCATAGAAAATTCATTTTTAATCAGAAAAATGCAAATAATATATCAAAATGTTCAAAAAAATGAGAGCTATTCAAATATGTCAGTTTCGTACATGTTTGCATGATAGGAAAATTATAAATGGCTAAAAACTCAAATTAGGGTTTTCCCCGATTAGCCGGAGAATTTCGGATCGCGATATCTCGAGCATCCGGACTCCATTTAAATTGATTCCACTTGCATTAGTCTTCATTTTGTATCTTCTATGTCATGGCTTGCATTTCATCCCATGCCGATGTTCAGCATTTTGATATTTACATTTATGCCCTTCTTTCTGGTGTTTTCGTTCTTCTCCGATAGAACCGGAAAATCCCGAAGAGGACAACCTCGATCACGAGCCGAGTGTAGTTGCAGAGTAACAAGGTAAGCAGGCCCTTTGAACATGTTGCAAACGCCTATTACTTGCACAAGTATTATTTGTTTCCAAATTCAATATCGCATGCGTTCAAATTCTACTTTTCGCTAAGTATTACCTCTATTCCTTGCATAAACTTAATTTGTCGCTCAATCAACACCACCACCCTCCCAACCTATTTAGAGTAGTCTAGTTGTTGCTTCTAAGCTACTTATATAGCTGTTGACGCTTAGACATGCTTAGACATGTAAAAGTCATAATTCCTTGGATGGCAGACGAAACACAACACTCTAGATGGGTTAGGTGGTAGGTGGGCGTTCACCGGGAACTGTCTAATGAACTTGACTAATAATTATCAGGTTAAACGAGAGGCCATGGCTAGGAGCATGGTGGGTTGTCTCGTTTTCCCACAAGCACCAGTTCCCGATGTATATTGACCCAAGAATTGCGTACTTCTACATGGGTGGGATAATGGACCGTCCACGACTAAATAATTTGCCTAGACTTAATGTATGAGCTGCATTAGTTTGCCGTTTCCATTTGCCGGGTGTGTGAAAAAGGGGATATGGTGTGGTATCTCAATATAAGGGTGGGGTGGACACACGGTCTGGGAGACTGGGGATGTACCTCGATTCACAACTTATGGGACCGTGTCGCGGTTACGGCCGGACTAATATACATGGAATGGCCCGTAAGGGTGGCTCGTATCTAGGTCGAAAGCATTGTAACGGTCGTGTTCGATCACCCTCTGTTAGCACACCTCGTGAAAGTGTGTCCTTGGTCTAGCGCTAAGAGACGATCGATACGTGTAGGTAAAGATGTACACCCCTGCAGGGTTTGAACTATTCGAATAGACGTGTCCACGGTTATGGACAACTTGGTGATTACCTGCATCGAATTAGACAACTCCAATGATAAATCTAAAACTTGCCAACTCTAAGGTTGAGATGTAGCAATTGCTTCCTCCCAGGGTGGTTGAGGAAGAATCGAGGGTTTATGTGTTCGGTGGTCTGCAATAGAGTTGATCGTGAAGTGTTCGACTCACCCCCTTTTAAAAGTACTCCAGTAGTCGATTTTCATCTACTTACAAAATATTGACAAAGGTAAAATCGGCTTTCGGCAAAATAGTCCACTGTTACCATGTTCTTGATACCTGTTGTATCTATTACTAATTTCCCCTTGTAAGTCTTGCTGAGTACAATTTTTGTACTCACCCTGCTATCGTTGACATTTTTCTTGCAGGGGAAACTATCCCCTCCGAGGGTGGTTTCTACTTAGAGATCGACGCCAACGACGACTAGTCGCTGGAAATCCCAGGCAGTGATCCTGCCCCGGGGTTTGGCAGCTTGGTTTGTTCTGCTGCCACTTTTGGCCCGACCTTTTGGCTTCGTAGCCTTAATTACTCTTCCGCTGTGTAGTTGGAGTTAGATCTTTGGATCCTATGTGTGAATATGTTGTTAAGTTTCAAGAACTTATAATATTACAGTTTCTGTCATAGAGTTACTGCTGTGGTATTTGGTTGTTCTCACCTGCCTCATGTGCCTTGCGAGTATGTTATTGAAGCACATGATGCGGGTAGGGTTTCAGAGTCTATATCATAGAGTTGTTAGGTTAAATCACCCCTGTGAAGTGACTCTTCCACTGAGAGATTGAAAACTATATCATCCTACTCCAGCTGAGCATTGATTTGCTAGGACGAGTTTGGGATTGACGTTCCGGATCAGTAGGAAAAGAGTGAGGAGACCATATCACCTTACTCAATCCGTGCCTTTGGATGCCGGAGCGAGTTCGGGGTTGACGTCTCGGGCTATTCGAAGCTATATCACTCCACTCCTCTTGGAATCGATACCCAAGGGTTGAGGTCGGGGTTGACGTTTTGACTTAGCGGGTGGTTCCACCTAAAGCTCTCTGTTATGGATTTTGGATCTCGACATGAAGCCAACTATCGCCTCCAGCAACGGTGACCATGCCAAAGAGTTGCTATTGTTATAGAGTTAGAGAAGATGCGGCATGTAGTGTGGTGGTGGAGGAGGAGACCCACGGTGAGAAATAAGGGGGTCAGAGGTACATGGTGGTTGTCGTAGAGGGGGGAGACCATACCCGCATGGCACCCATGAAAAGCTTTCTTCTGCTAACAATCACCTAGACTTTCTCATATTTTGTTGACTTTATTTTCTCAACATTCCAAACAAGTAGTGCAACTCTCGACAACCTGAACAAACTTGCCCTTATTTTAAGCGCATGTGGATATGATAGTTTTTCTCTTTAAAGTATTTTGTTCCCTATTTTCTCAACAAACTGAACAAACTCGCAATCTCGCAAGTGAAGATCACCGGAGCTAGAGAAAAAGGCGAAGGAGGGGAGGCAAGAAGGGGATGTGTGAAGGGTCGCGTGGTGACCGAAGCGGAGGGATGGTAGAATGATGGCGATAGTAGTGGGTATTGTTGCCACTTTGTTATCAAATGATCGTGCAAAGTGCGTTGCCCGAGCACGAGATATCATACCCATTTTTATGGCTTTGTTCTCACAGAGATCTTCCATCTATGCATATTTATTGATTTGCAGCAACACAGGTTACACGTGTCAGAGGAGGTGAAGCGTCACGCTCGAAAGTGGAGGTAGAGCTAACAGGGGCCGCATAGCCTGTCATCGTCGTGCAGAATATTTCAACAAAAACCAGATTAAACTCACGATGGCCATAGGAGAGGAGGAGTGGGAGGAGGAAGATAATGGGGATTGGTTTTGTCGCCATGATGTTGTTGTAGTAGGTACTCCCTCAAGTATTGCTATTAATGTTGATGCCTAACTTTGTCGCCAAAGGCAATGGCAAGCATATCAACAAGTTACTACAATTCAACAAGACGCGGTGTGTGTGTGAGAGAGAGAGGGGAGAGGGTAAAGAGACATGCGACGATGAGGAAGAAATCAAGAGAGGTGTATGTGTTGGTTGCTAGATAGGCCGACATAAGTCGCTATTGTTGAACAAGACGTGGGATGAAGAAGGGGGGACAAGACGTGCGGCAACGAGGAAGAGAACCAAGAGGTGTATGCGTTGGTTGCTGGACAGGGGAACGTATAGGGAAGACATGACATTTTGTTGTGACACGACCGAAAACTGCACGCTCATGCGTATCAAAGAAACTAAACAACCTTGAAACAAGATTCAATTCTTACAACAAAATTATTGTTTTACGATCATTCATTGTAACAAAAAACTCGTCGTGTTGCTATCAGCGGGGACCGAGCGGGGCGGAGCGGAGATCTGGCCAGAAATGGAGCCCGTCATAGAGGTCTTGCCCAATGCAGATCCGAAGGCGAAGCCAGCTATCACTATTTTCGAATGTTACGAGGGAAAGGGGGGATGTTGCCGTTACTGCATGTACCCCTTAATTATCTGTGGCGTACCCAGTTTTAAGGTCGGATACTCCCCTGTGATTACTGTACAGGTCCCTGGATCAGTAGCCGGTACACACAAGTTAACCTGTATATCATTGACATACATATGAATTTAAGTAAATAGACCGTCAAGGTTGAATATCTGATACCTGTAGCCCAATGGCTTTAAATTTGTAGCGGAAAAACAAGCGATGATATGGCCCAGCAATATGCCAAATCCCGACAGGCAACTGACTGGGGTTACGCCCTAGCTTTCGCGATCGTATTCGTATCCTTGAATTTGATGTCTCCTTCATCTAGCCAAATCAACAAGTCAGGTGAGTACATTGAATGTACTCGCAAGCTATTCCCACAGGAGGAAATATACGGCAATATTTCACGCAGGGAATAGATCAAGGAATAGCTCTAACCTAAGTTGCTTGTTGTGCGGAAATGTAAGTTTTCAATTTAAATATGAGAATAGTAGATTCCAAAGCAGTTTTGTAAATCAGAGCAATTCAAAGCAATGAAAACTTCTCTTGAGGTAGACCCGGCTACCTCCTTTTTATCACTTGTGAGGACTCAGTCCATACTACCCCGGGCAGTATGACTAGCCTTCTCATTTCATTGCTCAGCTCGTACTATCCGGGATAGTACAGCTAGCCTCCTCAACGTAGAGCTCAGTCCGTGCTATCCTGGATAGCACAGCTAGCCTCCGCTTAACTCAATGCTTAGCCCGTACTATCCCGGATAGCACGGCTAGCGTCCTCCTCCTGCAATTCCTTGCTACCCTATGAACACATCATGCCCACGTCCTTAATCCCTTCCCAAGCTTTCGTAATCAAAACTTAGTCTAACCAATGTGTGGCCTTGCCAGTTCATGTCCATGACCGAGGACGCGGCTATTCGAATAGTTTTTTAACACTCTACAGAGGTTGTACAGCTTTACCCACAAGATGCAAGTCCCCCTTGTTGCCAGGTACCAATGGGCACACTTTGCGAGGTGTGCTAGCAGGGTTATTGCAACGAGACCTTCGCTCGCTTCCATACTAGAACTGGACCCGCTAGGTGGATAACCCAACTTTTGCGTCCCGGACCAAAAATGGGACTCCCCACCTTTGTGTCGCATCAACTCCCAAACGTCCAGCGGTGGTGGATCTCTAGGACTTTAACCTCCTAGTCACATACTCCCTACTTCCCACGGGTCCATATTCTAGTACTTGCTGGGTTAATAAGCCAAGTCCTTCTCATAAAGGCCATGTGGACGTACGGTGAGGAACTGGTTTAGCGGCACTTAGGCTCGGTCCTTATTCGATTCGAGCAAGACTCCATATTCGTCGTTGACGACCACGCTGCCTCCTAGTACTCTACAGCCTTGGGCTGCCCTTACCATTCTCACCTAAATCAAAATCATCCTTCATTACATTTGGGGTTTTGGCAAACATTTCTTTTGAAATAGTCACCTCGGAGAGCACATGCTATCCGAGGGTATTATTCCCCATGCCCCAAGGAGTTTGTCTAAACCGAACGAAAATTTAGTTTTTATCTATAGCAGGTCTAAGCGTGGCTAATGCCTATATCCTTACTATTTGTGTCCGTCAAATATCAACCGACTAAAATGTCTAGGTTTACAAGGGTCGGATTTTCGGACCTAAGTTATATGCAACTATAGGGCATAACTATGTCTACATAAAATACTATTGATATCCACATAGCATGCAAGTTTCGCAAACAAAATAATTAGATTTCACACATATGGGATTCAACATGATCAAAGTGGGAATGCTTGCCTGGCAGTATTGTCCAGCGCTCGGTGAAAGAGCATCGAGGCCCCAAGTTGATTTTGATGGTTAATGGCAACTCAAACTGGAATCTAACATTTACATTGAGTGTAGGCAGGTTAGTAGGATCCAGGAAGAAGGGTCATCAGGGAAAGGATGACCACCAAAAACGTACAAGGGTGGTTTCCATGACTAAGGAATGGCTGTGCTACGCAGCTGTGCCACAGCTGTGAAGAAGCCGGTACTGTGCAAGAAGTTGCAAGCAAGGTGATGGTGGCTTGATGCGTCAAGGGCCGTGACTACAGTTGGTGGGCAGGTAAAGCCTAGATTTGCTAGTTTCCTAAGTGTCAGTTCGGGAGAGTTAGAGTTCTTGAGCAAAGAGCATTGGTTCCTCCAAGAGTTGTTGCTGCTGAATCTATTACTCTTGGAGTGTCTACTCCTAGACGGGCTCGGGAGAGTTAGAGTTCTTGAGCAAAGAGCATTGGTTCCTCCAAGAGTTGTTGCTGCTGAATCTATTACTCTTGGAGTGTCTACTCCTAGACGGGCGTAGGAGTCGCTGGTATCACCCAAGCTTGTGTAGGCTGAACCAGACGTTTGTGAAGGTGAATCGAAGTCTACCTGCTGCAAGCAAAAGGACTTCTACAAGCAAAGGAAGAGGCCTGAACGTCAGGTACTCAGAGAACAAGCACGATTCGGTGCCGGCGATCTCTTCGGAGTAGCCTCTCCAACGGAGACGTACCACTCTGTGAAGAGCTGGGAACTTCGGTGAAAAACACACTGTCTCCTTGAGTACTTTGCTGTATTGTCTTTAGCTTCCTGCTTGCTTGCTTGCTTGTGAGATCTTAGACTTATTCTGTTCATCTGTTATAGATCTCCTTTATACCTGTGTTTCATTAGCTGTGTCTCAGTTGCTATACATCTTATCTCACACCTGAGTCAGTTACCTGTTACACAGGCACATTGATTGCTCATCATTTACTAAGTCTTAGAACACCTGTGTTAGGCACCTGTGTGACAGCTGCATGCTAATTTACACATCATCTGTTGCCTGTGTCACTCACCTGTCACACAGCTAGCTAACCCTGGTTCCTGTTTAAGGCTTAACCTGTTCAATCAAGTTAAAAGAAGTAATTTTTGTTAGCCTCCTATTCACCCCCCTCTAGTCGGCGCCTTCGGTCCTTTCAATTGGTATTAGAGTAGGTTGCTCTTTGATTTGGCCTAACAACCAGAGTAAAGGATGTTGTGCTATGAGGGTAAAATACATGTTTTCAATGGAACTAATTATGCCTTCTGGAAAAGAAAGATGCAAATGCATCTTATCTCAATTGATCCAGATGTGTGGAAAGTTGTTTGTACAGGCTACAGGTTGGCAGACCTAGCTGCTCTTAGCGTAAACGACGAGAGAAACATTCAAAATAATGCTAAGGCTGCCACTGCTATATTTATGGGTTTGCAAGAGCATGACTTCAACAGGGTCAGCACCATGGAATCTGCTAAGGATATCTGGGACACCTTGGAGCAGATCCATGAAGGCAGTGACACTCTAAAGAAGTCAAAGAGGAGCCTTCTGGAATCAAAGCTGGAGAGGTTTGAGCTCGAGCATGGTGAAGACATCAATTCTCTGTTTTCAAGACTCACCATTATCACCAACCAGTTGAAGGCGCTAGGCTCCAACCGAGTGGAAGATAAAGACATGATCAAGAAGTTCTTGTCAGTGCTTCCAAAAGCCTACAGAATACTTGTTCTCATGCTGAAGGAAAAAGATGGGTTTGAGCAAATGAAGCCCACAGAAGTGTTAGGAAGGATCCTAACACATGAGATGGAGCTTAAGCAAGAAGGCAAGCAAAGCTCCTCTCCAGCTATCAAGAAACATATTGTCTTGAAGACTACTGCTTCAACATCACAGATTGAGAGTGATAGCAGTGAAGAACTTGATGAGGAGATGACCAGCAGAGAAGAGAGTGAACTCATCCTCCTCACAAGGAACTTCAGGAAGTTTTACAAGAAGAAGAAGCAGCTTGGATCAGGTGACAAATTCAGAGCGAAGAAGCTGTCAAAAGATAACAAGTGCTTCGAGTGTGGCAAGGAAGGCCACTTTGCTGCTGATTGTCCAACCAAAAGAAAGGACAACAGCCAGTACAGAAAGAAGAAAGACTTCCATGGGAAGAAAAAGATCTTCAACAGCAAGCATCCAACCTACTCCAAAAACAAAGCCACTGCCAGAGCTTATGTTGGACAGGCTTGGGCATCTGAGGATTCAGGCTCAGAAGAAGAGTCAGAGGATGAAGATCAAGTTTCTGGGAACGCCATCAGTATGGCTGATATACCCAGCTGTGACACAGCCAGGTCACACAGCTCCGAGTTCAGTGCTGAAGCTGATCAACTGCCATCCACTTCTGCCCCTTTGTGTTTCATGGCCAAAGGTTCAAAGGTACTTACTGAGGATGACTTTCCTGATTATGCTGAACTAATGGGCATTCTTGAAAGAACAGATAAAGTCTATGGTAAGGAGAGGAAGGAAAACATCTCTTTAAGACATAAACTCAGGGAGCTGAGTGAATCATATGATGAGGTTACAGATGACAGAGAAAACCTCAGGCTAGACCAGGAAAACCTGGAGATAGCTCATGAGCTTCTGATTAAGGAGCATGAGGAGCTCAAGGCAAAGCATTCTATGTGCACTGATATTTCTTCTATATCTACTGATGCATCTTTGCCTACTCATGCTGCTATTGAATCATGCTTAAACTGTGCTAGTCGCATAAATATTCTAACTTCCACAGGTTGTGTAGTTGATGACTCAAAAGAGGCTTCAACCTCTGTTATTACTAACTCTGTGGATGCAAATGAGCACAACAAGCTCAAGGAAGAGCTGGAAGAGCTTAAAAGGCTCATGAGAAAAGGCCTATGCACTGCTAATATTGACATGCAAAATTATCAGCTCATTAGAGCTGAAATGCTCAGAAAGAATGATGGCCGAAAAGGCCTGGGTTACAATCCTTCTGCTAATAAGGATAAACTACCTGCTGTTACTAATTTTAATCTTGCAGAAAAATTTGTGAGACAGGCAGGAACAGATGACAACAAACCTGTTGGTCATATACAGAGTGATAGGAAGATGGTAAACATTCCATCCAATCCATCCTATGTCTTGCAGAAGGACGGAAAAGGGAAGATTGTGGCTAAGTATATAGGTCGCAGGCACTTGACAAAGTGGTTACCGGCCATCTGGGTTCCAAAGGTGACAGTCACCTGTGCCACCGGTGTCTTACACAGCTGTGTACCCACCAGTGTCAACGGTAACGCACGCAGCCAACTAATCTCTCTGTTTAAGGTTGCAGGTGATAGTAAGCCTAAGAGAATTCATGTCATATCATCTATTGCTCAGGCTATCAACTATAGAAATAGATCTTCTAACTCATTAACTGCAGTTTCTGCATATGGTAAAACTGCTAAGGGAACCAAACAAGTTTGGGTCCCTAAACCCCATAACTAATCTTGCAGGACACTGCCTCCAATGGAACTGACTGGGTTGTGGACAGTGGATGTACACAACATATGACAGGAGGCAGAGAGGAGTTTGTAGAGATCACACATGAAAATCTTCCAAGTAAACATGTGATCTATGCAGATAACTCCAAGGGAAAGGTAAATGGCATTGGTAAAGTTACCATATCTGAACATCACTCTTTATCCAATGTAATGTTTGTAGATCAGATAGGATATAGTCTTATGTCTGTCTCACAGCTGTGTGACACAGGTATGAAAGTCACGTTCTATCCTGATGAGGTTATAGCTTCAAAACTATCTGATGATCTCAAGTGTTCAAAGGATGCAGATCTGGAAAACTATACACTGTAAACTTCAATGAACAGCCTGCAGCAGCTCCATGGTGTCTAATGGCCGAGACCAGTGTTGGCTGGCTGTGGCACAGGCGGCTAAGACATGCTGGGATGAAGCTTCTCAACAAACTGAGCAAACATGACTATGTCGTAGGCTTAGAAAATGTGAAGTTTGAGAAGGACAAGCCCTACAGTTCATATCAAGCCGGCAAACAAGTTGGAGCTGCCCATCGTCCTAAGAATGTCATGACCACCACCAAACCTTTTGAGCTCATACAAATTGACCTGTTCGGTCCTACTACATATGAGAGCTTGGGAGGTAACAAGTATGGATTTGTCATTGTAGATGATTTTTCTCGATATACTTGGGTGTTCTTTTTGAAGGAGAAGACACAGGTTTACAAGAAGTTCAAGCATCTCATTATCAGAGTACAGGATGAGTGGAAGATAAACCTTGTCAAGGTCAGGAGTGACAATGGGACTAAGTTCAAGAACTCCAAGGTGGAAGCATTTCTGGACAAGCATGGAATCAAGCATGAGCTTTCAAGTCCTTATGCTCCACAGCAAAATGGAGTAGTGGAAAGGAAGAACAGAACCCTGATAGAGATGGCAAGAACACTGCTAGATGAGTACAAGACTTCACCAAGATTTTGGGCTGAAGCTATCAACACTGTCTGCCACTCCATCAATAGGATATATCTACATCCACTACTCAAGAAGACTCCTTACGAGCTGCTCACCAACACCAAGCCAAATGTCTCATACTTCAGAGTATTCGGTTGTAAGTGCTACATTCTTAGGAAAGGCAAATGCCTCACTAAGTTTGAAGCTAAATCTGATGTTGGTATATTCCTTGGTTATTCCACTAACTCCCATGCCTATAGAGTTTTTAACACCTCCACAAAGGTTGTTGAAGAATCTATAGATGTGGACTTTGATGAGTCTTATGGCTCCCAAGGAGAGCAAGTTGCTAATGATGTAGGGAGTAAGGACATTAAAAAGAAGTCTACTGGTGAGATCAGACCCACCATCAAGGAGGAATCTGCCTCACCAAAAGATCAAGAACCACTCTCTCCACCACTGGATGAAGACACTGGAGATGAAGACATCGAGTTCGAGTACAACCCAGCCAATGATCTCCTGGATGCGGAGTACCTGTCTCAGCCAGCTGTGTCACAGGAAGAACCAACTGTGTCACAGGCAACACCATCAGCTGTGACACCGGCGGTTGACCCTGAACCCCTTGTGATCAGTAAGCTGCAGAAAGATCACCCTGTAGACCAAATCATCGGTGCCATTAATAGGGGAGTGACTACTCGTTCTCGAATAGCTAATTTCTGTGAACATTACTCTTTTGTTTCCAGTGTTGAACCCAGGAACATTAAGGAAGCTCTCATGGATGCTGATTGGATAAATGCTATACATGAAGAGCTGAGTCAATTGAGAGAAATCAAGTGTGGTCCCTGGTGGAAAGACCCAATGATCATAATGTGATTGGAACAAAATGGGTCTTCAAAAACAAACAAGATACAAATGGACAAGTGGTAAGGAATAAAGCCAGACTTGTGGCTTAAGGGTTTACACAAGTGGAGGGTCTAGACTTTGGAGAAACATTTACTCCAGTTGCAAGACTTGAAGCTATCAGGATTCTTCTTGCTTATGCTGTTCATCACAATATCAAGCTTTATCAAATGGATGTAAAATCAGCCTTCCTGAATGGTAAACTCTCTGAACTTGTTTATGTTGAACAGCCACCTGGTTTTGAAGATGATAAGAAATCACACCATGTCTATAAACTACACAAAGCACTCTATGGCTTAAAACAAGCACCTAGAGCATGGTATGACACATTGAAAGAATTTCTGATCAAGAATGGATTTAAAATGGGCTTAGTAGATACAACTCTATTCACTAAGAAAAGTGGAAAGGATTTATTTGTGTGCCAAATATATGTCGAAGACATAATATTTAGCAGTACTAACTGCTCCATGAGTGATGAGTTTAGCCAGATGATGACCAAAAGGTTTGAGATGTCTTTGGATGGAGAACTCAAGTACTTCCTAGGACTTCAGATCAAACAACTCAAGGAAGGTACATTCGTTTCACAAGAAAAGTTCACCAAGCACATCATCACCAAGTTTGGCATGAAGGATGCAAAGCCTATTCATACTCCCATGCAAACTAATGGCCATCTGGACTTAAACATCAAAGGTAAGTCTGCTGATCAGAAAGAATTTAGATCTATGATAGGATCCTTGCTTTATTTGTGTGTATCTAGGCCAGATATAATGTTAAGTGTATGCATGTGTGCAAGATTCCAAGCTAACTCTAAGGACTGTCACAGAGTGGCAGTACGAAGAATACTGAGATATTTGATTCAAACCTCAGGCTTTGGTCTTTGGTATCCTAAAGGTATAAATTTTGAGCTAGTCGGCTATTCTGATAGTGACTATGCAGGGTGTAAGGTTGACCAAAAAGCACCTCTGGTACTTGTCAATTTCTAGGGCGTTCCTTAGTGTCCTGATCATCCAAGAAATAAAACTCAGTAGCCCTTTCCACTGCAGAAGCTGAGTATATAGCTGTTGGTAGTTGTTGTGCTCAGTTATTATGGATGAGGCAGACCTTGAAAGATTTCAGCATATCTTTTAATCAAGTACCCCTCTTCTCTGATAATGAAAGTGCAATTAAGTTAGCCAACAACCCAGTACACCACCAAAGATCCAAACACATTGAAGTGAGGCACCACTTCCTGAGAGATCATGTTGAGAAGGGAGATATACAGCTGTGCCATGTAAGGACTGAAAAACAATTAGCTGATATTTTCACCAAGTCCTTAGATGAGACTAGGTTCTGTGCTCTGAGGAGTGAATTGAATATCATTGATGTCTCTAATCTTCAATAAAAAGGATTGGCTTGGTGTCTAGCTCATATGTTCTGCCATTTATATGCCTTACATGCTCATCTGTGTTGTTCACCTGTGTCACAGGTGTATGTGTTATGTGCATAGAGAAGAGATCTTCTTTTTCAGCTGTGTGTGCACATTAATGTGTATCTATTTTCAAAATCGACTCATGTCAGTTTTAGTTTTGCTTGATTGATTTTCTAGCAAACTGACATTGGGAAGATTGCATAAGGATCTCCTGATAGTGTCCATATGCTTGCTCTCTTATCAAATTCTCTCTGTCTTGGTGTTCTATGGATGAAATACTTGTCACCTGAGCTATCCATATGTGTCTCAGGTGAATGCTTTTGATTTCCGTAGGTCCTAGGGTATCTTGTCTACTCACCTGTGTCACAGGTCCTTCTCTCAGCTATGACACAGCCACCTTATACCCCTTCGGCCTATATAAGGCGTTGATACGTTCTCCACAGAACCCACGTTCTACGTTAAAACCCCAAACTTCCGCCTTGCGCCAAAACTTCAAGTTCTCGATGAAATCGACATTTCCGCCCCTCGAAATCTTTCGAAGCATCGGAGAAAGCTTTTTGAGGAGCACCAGCATCAATTCATCCGCGCATTATCAATCTTTGCTCAAAGTAAGCTTCCGCTAGCCCTACTTTGCGCTTGTTCTTTCTTAGGGCTTATGAATTTGCTCTAAAGCCTAATCCATTAGCGCATTGTTAGATGTTAGGGTTGGTTTAGCTCCTGATAATCTTTCAGAACCAATCTTGCTCGAAATTAACCACCGAAAACCAGTAAAATCCTAGATTTCTAAAATCTGTCGTCCGCCTCTGCACGTAGCTGTGTCACCGATAGGGTCTCACCTGTCACATAGGCAAGTCTATTCAAAAGGCTAAGACCTCGGTTTGTTACCAAGTCCCCACCTGTGTCACCCCATTCTCACACAGGTGTCTCACACAGCTACTATCTTTTGCATCTCAGAAACACCTCTTACCTATATTTTGTCTTATCTATCTTGTTTCTACAGATGTCTTCAGATTCTGATAGAGCTGATAGTGGGGTTAAGTGGTCTGATCCAGAGCAGTCTAGCTTTGAGATAAATATTTTAGATTCAGAACTAGAAAGAGAAAGGCTGAGACAGAAAGCAGAGATTGCTGAGAGAAGAAAGGGCAAGCCAAAGGGCTTACAGGCAGAGGAAAACAGTTGCTAAGAGATCAGCTTCTCAAGCTGGTAAATCCAGCTCAGCTCAGCATGCTCCACCCAAGAGGACAAGATCCTCAGCTTCTGTTGAGCACACATCTTTGGGAAAGGAAGCAGCCAAGAGGCACAAGCAATCAGCTAAGAGAGGTTCAAAGCCTTCCATTGCAAATGTGGTGCTGCCAAGAGGCACACTCACCATCAGAGAACCAGTTCTAGAACCCCAAATATCTCAAGAAGATCTTGAAAATGATAAACTGATTCTGGCCGAGTTGGATAGGCTGGCAGCTCAGATGAGAGAAACAACTGATGAAACAGTAAAGAAGCAGCTATCCACCATATATACAGCTAAAAGCTTTGAGCTTTCAAAGATGTCAAGGCCTGTATCTATGGCAATTCCAGAACCATCAGAACCAGATAAGGCTATCTTGAGGGAGATTGCAGATTTGCACAAGCAAATGCGGTCAGACAAATCTTATTCAGAAGAAGCAGAGTTGAGAAAGAAAATTCTTGAGAAGCAGGATCAACTTTCAACTAAATGCTTGGCAGAAGGGTCACACAAACCTCTGGAACTTCAGCATACTGATGCTAGAGATAGGCATCTCATCCTTGAAATCAGTGAGTTAATCAAGAAGGTTAGCACTCTGCCACGTGGCCTTGAGAAGTCTTCCATTCAAGTCGAAATCAAACTCAAGCGAGGTCTGTTGTCTCCTGAATTCAAATCTCAAAGAGCAGCTCCTCCTATTGCCAGTTCAGTATCAAGGGCTCCTCCCATAGCTGCAGATGATCTTCTATTGTTGGAGATGCATGATATTCTAGGAAGGCTCAAGAACATGCCAAATGGTCTTGAGAAAACTGCTCTGCGAGCTGAGCTCAAGCTCAAACAAGCTATGCTTCCAAAGGCTTCCAAGCTTACATCACCTCCTGCTACTGCACCTGCTCAAGCTCCTAAGAGGAAAAGATCAGAAACTGTTGTGATCAGTGATGGACCTCAAGCCAAGAGGCAGCCAGAGGCAGATGTTGAAATTATTTCAGAGACAATTCAGAGCTCCAAGCCATCCTTAAAAGTTCAGTTTGAACAACAGACGTCTATCATTAAAGAGCTAAAGAAGGAGATGCTACCACCTGTGTCACAGGTCGCCAGCCCAGCCAAGTCAAATCTTCAGACTTATCAAAGAAGGAGTAGAAGAACTCAAAGCTCTACAAGTATAGAATCCCTCTCCTCGCTGGACGTTCAAAAGCAGATGTCTCCTTCACAATTCTTGGTGCCGGAGGCAAAAGAACAAGTTGTCAAAGAGGCCCAAGAGCCTTCATCTTCCAAGTCTGCATCAGCAAAGTCTTCTGAAGCTGCCAAACCTTCAAGTCCACAGCTGCCTCAGCCAGCTGTGTCACAGGCACAAGAAGCTCAAGCTCCAGAACAGCACCGGTCTCCATCACCCGTGCCACCGCCAGCTGACCCAACTCCTTCAGTCCAAGCACCTGTGTCCTCACGTGTGGCACAGACAAGTAAGTCAACTGAGTAAGAAGAAAGCTCCGAGAGCTCATCAGATGATGGTAGAGGAGTGTCTGTAACTCCACCAAGGCCAAGAGAAACTAGAGCTGATTCTGATGAAGACTATCAAGCAGCAAGTTCATCTCCCAGTACTGAAGCAGCCGCAGAAGAAGAGGAGGAAGAGGCTGAACAAGCAGGCAGCTCTCCCAGTCTCTCAGTTGGAGAAGAAGACCTAGAAACTAATTATTATTACATCTTCTCCCATGCTTTGAGGACTGAGGCAAACTAAATGCAGTTCATCTCCAGAGCTGTGGCCAAGAAGCTTCCCAAAGGTGATCCCAAGAAATCAAGAAGCAAAGTTGCCTCCATAAGCACAAGTGCTTTCTTAAGAATGAGGTCAGCTTGCCCATATTTCAATGAAGACAAGGAATATCAGGATGCATCTTGCTCAGACCCCAGATTTCACACTGATCTTCAAAGGGGTGTCTACCATGAATCCTTGCTTCCAAGGGATTTATCGATTGCAAGGCCATCGATTGGTCTGCCCTGACTGACCCCAGACTGCAGAGTCTTCAATCTCTGATCCAAGCCTCAGGTCTGGAGTTCATGTGCAATCTTCAACAAGATTATGACCCAGAGGTCATTAAGAAGTTTTATGCCACAGTCTAGATAGAACAAGAAAATCAAGATGTCATGCTATGGAAGACAAGAGGCCAACTGCTTTCCATCACAGCTCCAGAGTTCAACAGTCTGTTTCATGCACCATTGGAGCCTGGGATGCCAAATCTATTCAAGCTTGAGCCTGTCTCCAATGCTGACAGAAGAAGATTCTATCCAAGAAATTTTACATTCCCTGCAAATGCCCCGTTAGATCATGTGTACTTCAAGGGCATTACAATCACAGCCAAGCATCTGGTCAAAATTCTCAATGTCACACTTCAGCCCAAGGGAGGCAATACAGATGCAGTTTACAACTCAGTTTGGCAAGTACTGGTGCACATAGCCAAGAATGTACATTTTGATGTGGCCAGATACATTTTCCATGAGATTGATGCTGTCAGAAGGACAAGAAAGCCAAGCTCAGATATGGGTCCTACATCATGTTTATGATCCTTCAGAGAACAGGTCTTCCAGAATCAACCTTCGACATCTCAGTGCAGACCATCAAGACCCGGCTCAGGCCTCAGGTTGATGACCATCCTGATGAGGTTGCTGTTCAAGCCCTGTTTGGAGATTCTCTAGGACCAGCTGTGTCAGCTCTCGGTGACACCGCTGCTCCCACAGCTGCTCAAGCGCCTACTCCCCAAGTGCCTGTGCCTCAGGTCCAAGTGCCTACCAGTGTCACCGCTGATACTCCTGCAGCTGACCCAGCTGAGTTAGTATCTATGACACAGGTGGCTGAAGATAGCACTCTCTCATCCTCTCTTATGTCTCAAGCAGCAGCCAGAGCCTATCAGAACAAAGTGATGCCAACTCAGTTTGCAGCTCTGCGCCGAGAGAACCTTCAGCTTCGAACAAAAGTCAACAGTCTGTACTTCAAAGTTGATCTGATGCAGGCTCAGCTATTAGAAGTTCTCCAGGTGTTGAAGACCAAGCTCTAAATGTTTCTTCTCCTCAACCCTTTTTGCTATTTTAGTGTCAAAGGGGGAGAGATGTGTGTAAGGGGGAGAGATTAAAGAGATAGGGAGAGAGTATTTTGGATACAAGGGGAGAGAAAATTAAATTTTCTGGTGTAATCAAGACTTGTTTTATTTCGAATTCCTCTGTCTTGATTACAATTAACTAATCTTTTGATCTGATTTAGCAAGTTACTACTAAGTCATCTATTTTGCTCTGATGCAGTAATATTTCAGTAATGCTCTGATAATGTAGTTTATGCTAAATTTTGTTGCTCTGATGCACATGTCTTCTTAATGTTGTTGCTATGATGCATATATCTTCTTGAATGAAGCCTTGTATCTACTTATGCTCTGATTCATATAATCATGTTAAGAATTATGCTCTGATACATATGTCTACTGGCTCATGCTCTGATACACATGTCTATTGGCACTCTTATACACATGACCAGTGATGTATGCTCTGATACACATATCCATTATGAATCTATGCTATTTATGTTGTGATACATATGACCATTGTGAATCTATACTCTGATATTCTCATATGCTTTGACTCATACTCATATACTCTGGTCATTGCAACTGCATCAGAAGTGACATATATCAGTTCAGTTCAATCATGCTTTATAATCTATTCAATTTTCTGAACTGATAAAAGTGTAAGTTGTAAGAAAAATACTGCCCATATCCAAAATCATAATCTGTGCATTAATAATTTTAAAGCAAATCTGTTGTGCACAGCCTTAGGGGGAGTATATTCTGATCAACCTGCACATGTATCTTCTATTCAAATCATTATGCGAATTTGTTGAATGGGTTGCCACTAACCACCAAAAAGGGGGAGATTGAAAGAGCATCTAGTCCCCAAGTTGGTTTTGATGGTTAATGGCAACTCAAACTGGAATCTAACGTTTACATTGAGTGTAGGCAGGTTAGTAGGTTCCAGGAAGAAGGTCATCAGGGAAAGGATGACCACCAAAAAGGTACAAGGGTGGTTTTCAGGACTAAGGAATGGCTGTGCTAGGCAGCTGTACCACAGCTGTGAAGAAGCCGGTGCTGTGCAAGGAGTTGCAAGCAAGGTGATGGTGACTTAATGCGTCAAGGGTCGTGACTACAGTTGGTGGGCAGGTAAAGCCTAGATTTGCTAGTTTCTTTGAGTCCATAGGAAAAACCTGTACTATCAAGAGGGATGATGCAGTAATGATCTGTGGAGGTTCTAATTGCTCAATGCTCAGGATGTTGGACAGTGGCACTAATGCTTTGAGGTTAGTGGCCCTGTGTCAACAGTTTTGCATAAGTGTGAAACTAGTTTTGTGCTTGCACTCTGTAGTGCTAGCAGTAGAAAACCCTAGGGGGTTAGAGTCACCGGTGTGACACAGCTGTGTCACAGGTGGTCTAGCGCTCTGTGACTCAGGTACATCTCTGTACCAGGGGAGAGCTTGTAAACGCTAAGGAACCTGCGCTGCGATGGCTTGTCTGCTGAGTCAGAGGGTTGTCGGAGGTTCTCTCCTTATTAGGTTTCAGAGAGTGTTGTATGCTGAGGGCATGTCGTGTACTAGGACCGGGCTGAGTAGTGCTGCTAGGATATGTCGTGTACTAGGACCGGGCTGAGTAGTGCTGCTACGTCAGTTAAGGGTTCACCTGTGTCAGTCTCCGGTGACACAGGTGTCGGTCTGCCCGAGCCGGTTATAGGTTGAACGTAGTGTGTAGCTGGGTCACCGGTGCCTGTCACCGGTGGCTCACTTAATCCTACGTGACAGCAGTGTAACGGTCGGGTTCCTGCGAACCCTATATATAGGGGACCAGAGGAGGTCTTCGACCTCAACCAACCAACCAACCAACCAACCTTCCAACCGTTGCAAAGCCTCTTCCCACCGAACAAAAGCCAAAGTTTCCTAAGTGTCAGTTCGGGAGAGTTAGAGCTCTTGAGCAAAGAGCATTGGTTCCTCCAAGAGTTGTTGCTGCTGAATCTATTACTCTTGGAGTGTCTACTCCTAGACGGGCGTAGGAGTCGCTGGTATCACCCAAGCTTGTGTGAGCTGAACCAGACGTTTGCGAAGGTGAATCGAAGTCTACCTGCTGCAAGCAAAAGGACTTCTACAAGCAAAGGAAGAGGCCTGAACGTCAGGTACTCGGAGAACAAGCACGATTCGGTGCCGGCGATCTCTTCGGAGTAGCCTCTCCAACGGAGACGTACCACTCTGTGAAGAGCTGGGAACTTCGGTGAAAAACACACTGTCTCCTTGAGTACTTTCCTGCATTGTCTTTAGCTTTCTGCTTGCTTGCTTGCTTGCTTGCTTGTGAGATCTTAGACTTATTCTGTTTATCTGTTATAGATCTCCTTTATACCTGTGTTTCATTAGCTGTGTCTCAGTTGCTATATATCTTATCTCACACCTGAGTCAGTTACCTATTACACAGGCACATTGATTGCTCATCATTTACTAAGTCCTTAGAACACCTGTGTTAGGCACCTGTGTGACAGCTGCATACTAATTTACACATCATCTGTTGCCTGTGTCACTCACCTGTCACACGGCTAGCTAACCCTGGTTCCTGTTTAAGGCTTAACCTGTTCAATCAAGTTAAAAGAAGTAATTTTTGTTAGCCTCCTATTCACCCCCCTCTAGTCGGCACCTTCGGTCCTTTCACTTGATCTTGAACCTGATCTAACAATTGTCCGAATTCCTCCGTGCGTCAATTCCTAACGTCTGTATCTACACGTCGAAGGAACAACGAATAAATCAACGATGCAAGGAAGAACCAAGAACATCGAACGCAAAACCAGAATAATCAATTTGCGCAACCACAACGCGTTGGATTAGCTATCGTGATTTTATGGAGCTTAGAATGATAGAAATGGGTGCTTTAGGTTATCCTGACAACGATATCCACTTTGGGCTTTCGTTGCGTTAGGGTTCTAGTGCCTCGGAAGTTGGTTAGGGTTTGAGGAACATAGTCGGGTATTTTCTCTTAGCAGACTACTAAGCGTGTTATGGTTTCTTCCCTAGTTTTTAAATCACATGAGATGATGATACCTTCTTGAAGCTTACTTAAGTCTGTTGACCCCTATTCGAGAAGTTATCTAGAATTTTAGTTCTTTTGGGTTACTGAGGTTCTAGAGTACTTCAAATCATCACATTCTTATGCTTTGGATATTCTAGAATTTTAGCCTAGATGGTCAAAATCTTTTCTCAAGCTTAATGAAATAGGACCACGTCAATTTAAACTCCTTGACTTATGACTACCTAACTTGTTGAGTTTTCAATCTTACGGATGGTCACGATGGAGCCTGAGGGTGGGATATATATATGTATATGTGGGGCTTTCCAGAAATTATTCTAGAATGCATTGGAACCAACCTATACAACATATATTTGCTATTAAAGAAAGAAAAGAGTGCCCTAAGTCTAATCTTTGCTGTTTTAAATTGAATGGTTTAAAGATTTGGGAATTTGTTTGAGTCAAAAATCCTTAGACAATTTTGACCCTCCAGAAACGGAACCGGTAGACGATTTGGTGAACCGGTTGAATCAGGGATTAGCAGTCTGATTAAATAGGGAACCAGAGCTCAAAAGAGAAGTGCGCTTTCTGGGAAGGGTAACGTATACTTAGAGTTATGTTTTCTCTCAAACCCGTGGTGGGGCTGGTCGGTCAGTGAGTGGCTACCAACACGTACGTTAGAATTGGTACTCGGCATTGAACAGAAGGTAGTCAGAGAGAGAGAGAGAGAGAGAGAGAGAGGGACAATAGCAGAGGTCAGAGGGGATATGGTGGTGGCGTCTCACTCCTCTGGTGTTCGGGAGCTTGGTACCTAAGACGAGCGAGGTAGTCGAGTCCAGAAGCAGCAGCTCTAGGGGCGCAAGAGCTACCCCTGTGAGCTCGGCTACAAGCGAAACAAGAAAGGTGGCGGTGGGAGGAGGTGAGCGGCGGTACATTGGCGGCAGGGCTCCCCCGACGGGCTCGGCAAGGAGAGGGAACAGCTGGGGTGGTAGCTGGCCGGTATGGGGACTTCTCACCAGTGGAAAGCGACGGCTCAGATCTAACCGGGGAATAGAGATAACCGGTGGCGCGGCGGATCTCTGGTGATTTGGTGAGACTCACCGGCGGCGATAGGGAGCACGGCGGCGGGTGATGGTGTTCGAGGCGAGGCTGGGGCGGCGGCAAGGATCAAATCCAGCTGGCCGTGGCGGTTCTTGGGCGAGTTCAACGGATTCAGCGGCGGCGAGCATCAGGCTGCGGTGGTGGTGAATGGAGCGGCGGCATGCTGGTGGCCGTCAACGACCGAGCGGCTGCCCTGGCTGCTCTCGACCTCGCCGACGGCAGGGAGGCTAGGGAGGGATTTGCTGGCGAGCTCGGTAGATCTTGGAGTAGCTTGGAGGGGGCGCTCGGTGGGTTGGCCGGTGGAGGGGCAAGCGCTTGGTGGCGGCAGTTCACCAATGACGGTGGCCTACGGTAGATGGGGAGGAGCCCGACGAAGAGGAAAGAATGGGGTAGACGTGTTCGGAAGAGTGCACCCGGTGGGGAAAGGTCTTGGCCGGCGGCGTGCTCAGAAGATCCTACCGGTGGTTGATGGCGGCTCGGCGGCGAGAGGCTGCACGAGGACCTAGGCTACAGCAGCGCCTCGGCACAGCGGAAGGGAGAAGGGAATCGGGAGAGAGAGGCTGCTCGGAGAGAGGCGCTGCTCGGATTTGCTTTGAGAATGAAGCGGATGGGGTAAAGCTACAAGGGGAAAGGAAAGGCTAGAGCTCGGGTACTGGTTCGAGAGGGAGGTAAGAGTTAAAGGATGGGACTGCTGGGTTGAGGCAGGCGATGTGGCCTGGGTTCCCGCTGGTCTTGCAGGTGCACAGTGGGAGTTTGGGGAGTTAATGAAGTCAAGAATTAGCTGGCTCATGGTGTAGATGCTCGGGGAAGTACTAGCATTGATGTCGAGTGGTGAGTGAGCTGACTGAGCAGAATTAAAGCGACGGGGCCGGTGGTAGGAGAAGTAGGCACCGCCTGCTGTGGCATGGTGATGCCTGTCCAGAGCACGCCCGGAGTGGCATCGAGTGTCCCAGGATGTCCTATCAAGGCTCTCCACGTAGCACCATGTCACAGTGGTTTATGTATACATGTTCGAGGACTCTGCAAATTTAGGCACCGAACGGTACCTCGTGCTGTGCAGGCCATGAATGCCAAGGTGTGACAAGACTTATCCTTCAACTGGTGGTGAGGGAACGTGAGCTGCCAGGGAGGATTTAGAATTGCAGGTAAGTTGAGAAAACCGAGGAGAAGCTCCACGAGCTGTTCAGTAGACTTTGGTTAAAGGTTCCTCAAGATTTTATGCGACGGAAGATTTTTGGCGAAGGTGTTTGATTGCATTCGTGGAGGATTTTTTTAAACATGGGATGTTCATATTTTTGTAGATTTGGGTTCCTGGAGATGTGGGGACTATTGTGGAATTTTATCGGAATTTTTGGAAATGTATCTCCAGGGGTTGCAGTGCAATGCTCCCGTTTATTCTAAGGTTCATTAATTCTGTTTGTAGACGTTTTTGTACTGGACATTGTTATTTTATGTTATAGCAAATTATCTCAGAATTTTTGGGAAGGTCGGGGAGTGCCTGGCCTCGCGATTAGGGTTTTGGAGGGAAAGTGAGTTTAAAGGAAGGAAGGGAATCAGAGCGTGGGATTAGGGCTCCGAAGCGTGGCAAGGTGGGGAGAGGTTATGGGAACTCACGGGAATCCATTCATCTTGGTTTGAGTCCAGCCGTTGGCAGGGTACCGTCGATACATATCGACGTATATGGTGTAGGTATGACATTAGGGTATTCCCGCATTAGGGTTTTAGGGTGCATGTGCATATATAAAAGCAGTATATATATGCACTCACTCACGATATGACCTGGCGGGGTAGATTGCAGAAGATCATGTCGATTGGAAAAAGTTCAGGACATATATACGTTTAAATTTCACAAGGGTGTCACGTGGGTACCTAGCTGCAGTTGTGGTCCAGGTTATACTGGCTAGGAAAAAGGGAGGGGGAACCAGGGCGGAAGATTTTCGTTTGCTTTGCCTTAGGGTTTAGCATAATTTGAGTTAAAGTTTTTAATCAGGTATATTTCCGTTAGCGTTATTAACAAAAAGTTTTTGAAAGCCCTAATTTTCGGATTTTGGAAAATTAGGGTGTGACATTATCCATATTAAGATGGGGCGCTTAATGCACCGCCATCTATTGCTGAAGGCGATGGGAACCAAGACGGAGACCCATCAGATTTGTATAAGATGGCGAAGCGAAAGCAGAGTGGATAGGGAAAGGGAGGAATGATGGACTGGAGCGATAGCACGCGAAGAGGAAGAGTACGAGTTGTGGGGTGAGCGGATAGGGAGCATATTCGCTAAACAGAACACCCTCCTTATTAAGTATCTATATTTTTTTATTGTTCCGTAGCAATGCGCGGGCACCCTACTAGTATATATTTAATATATATATATATATATATATATATATATATATATCTATAATAAAATCTCAATTTTATGCAATAAATCTGTTGCAAAATAAATGTAACGTGTGAATATAAAAAATTAGCACATGCAATGTAAAAAGATAACTTATGTAACATCGTAAAACACATGTGCAACATGCACATATCCTATGCACCTAGATACCAAAATATTACAATATAATATTATGATGTGTGTAACAAGAAAAATACACGTATACAATATACAAAAACAACTCACGCGACATCGAAATTCCCCAAGTCGCTAACATGTACCATCAACATTCACTGCTGCAGATAGGTCCATAAGAGATAGGTGGAAACCATCATCTTAGACGGTTTCCTAACCCGTTGTATCTAAAGGTCTGTGATGACCCTATGAAGACCCATGTCATCATAGACTGGCCAACCCACCCCTTGTGATGACACCAAATCACACACGATTCATTATGTCCACCCATCTGTGATAACTACCACGTCATATAAGGGTCAGGTTGCCACCCGTCTGTGATGACAACACATCACAGATGAGTCACAATTAACACCCGTCTGTGATTATCATTCATCGTAGATGGCTGACAATGGTCACCCGTCTGTGATGTTATTTTCCAGGGCGCATGATTTTTTCTGTTTTTAAGCTAGTCTCATGAACTGCTAGCCATGCCTCTAGAAAGTGATAGATTTCAGACAATATATATAAGGAAATTCATTCACATATATTCACATAGCACAGTCACGTCACAAATGAACTCAAATTATAAACGCTATTTGGGAACGAATGTTTAAACAATATATATTCATAAGATTGACGATTTTGAACAAATGAAAATGAACCGAAATAAGGTTTTAACAAGTGGAAACTCAATTAACTATTGTTCTACACCTCCACCGCAGTACTCGTCATTGCGAGTGTACGATCTGGGTATCGATGAAGAAAGCAAAAATCTCAGAATGCACTTTAGTTCGGCTTCTTCTAGATTACCCTTATTGGATATAGACCATCCCTATTGCTAACAAAGATCGATTAAAATCATGCATATACAAATTGGCAAGTATTAACAAATTATTGAATGACAAAGCTAAAATATGTCTTTAGGAAGATGAAACTCGTGATCATCTTTATGTGACGGCAAACATAGAATCTAGTTTCTTTTACCTGCTATTTGCACTGAAATTTTTATTTTGTTAAATCGAGAGGCATTAAAACATTGGAATGTGCTAATATTAATATAGTAGCAGAGATACCAGACAGTTGAATTTGTGCTACAACTTGGATCCCTTGGCTTTTCCTCCACAAGCAACGTATTTGATGGACGCCTCGTCAAGTATGTCTCGAATAAGCTTGAAGTCACGACCACTTTATGAGGAATCAAGGTATAACACCTTATTCCATTTTGGTATAACGACTACCAAAACCCAATGAAAGCTACATTGGTATGTGGTCATGGTCATTAAACATTTTTTTCTTGTTAAAGTTCAGAAATAACCAAGTATGGTGAACAGTGTAATGCTTACCCCGGGTTGTAGGCAAAGTGTAATGTGTTCTTTATCCTTTTGAGCCACTGACGCTTTTGTGACATATTCTAAAACATATGGCTCATTGCCGGTGATGGCTCTCTGTGTGACCCTAGTTGGGTCAAGGAAAACAACCAGTTCCTTCTTCAACCTCGTTTCATTGTGCATGTATCTATACAAAATGAAAGAGGATATTATATATTATCTTATGTGTGTGTGTGTGTGTGTGTGTGTGTGTGTGTGTGTTATTAATGTACACCGTGATTGATTGAGCAGATTTGTAGTGTCCAGGATTTCAAAATGTTAGTTTCAAGGGCTTGAGGCAAAAGAGTTCGAACAAGTCCTGGAAGTATATATGGAAGTAGCCCTCAAGGTCCTGGTAGAATAAGTACTCGTCCTTGAACTTGACGGAGATACAAGAAGGCCTTTCTTTTTTCCGGGTTGAACAGTGCCGGTCTGTTCCATGTACCACCCATGAAATCTTTAACAAATTGTTGACATGTTTTCTATTTTATGTTGAGAAGAATGATTCTTCATTCCTAAATTGACGAGTCAGCGACATAAATGGAGATCATCAATATTGGTCGGGAACTCGGGAGGCGGTGGCTTGGCACTCTTGGCGCTCTTGCCACTACTCTTGCCACTCTTGCTGCTCTTATTTTTCTTGAGATCATAGGTTTTCTTCATCGAAGATGGCTTATCACGCATTACTAACTCAGTCTTTCTTGGCTCGGGAGCGAACAAGGTTTTATTCTTCTATGGTGGCACTAGTAGCTTAGCCGGCCTTGGCTCGGAAGCGGACAAGGTGTCAACCTACTACGATGCCGCTACTAGCACTATCGGGCTTGGGTTCTTCTCAGGTATATTCACCAACTATGCCTGTAATGTCAATTGCGATGCAGGGTGGTTGACTAGTATGATGTCCCTCTTTAGCCACTGGATGAACAAGCCAATTGCCTCTTGTAGGATTGTGATCTCATCATCAAGGGTAAGGGGCATCAGGAGGGCCTTGAAACCCTTAACCACATCATCCACATGTACCCTTATAAAGTTAGGCGCTATGGGTCGACCATGCACCAAAGTCCCTAGCACCGTCAGATACACTATGCCAAAAGCAGCATCGAGGGCAATATCACCAACTACCCTCACCAAGAGCTTGTTGTCTCTCATTTCATTATGTGTGTCACCCTTGTTGCATCCGCCACAGCTATGCGTTGCACATCGCCTCGTTTCGTTTCTCGTGCACTCCTCTTGGCCGTGTAACCAAACAAGGGGTGCCTCAAATACATGCCTAGGATTGTACCTATGACAAGTAATGCTAGTAAAACACAGAGGGTAATCTGATCATTAAGACCGGGTCGTGACAAACATGCTCGATTATACATCTTTAGTGTAACCGTTCCCACCTCTTTGATTGCATACGCCTTGTGATCCACTAAGTGAATAGTTCTATACGTTGGACGTAGAGATCCTTCATCAAACATCTCCCTCGCTGAATATATACGGAAGCAACTACCTGAATTAATATCCACCCATGAGATTTATCTGGTTGACTTACAACAAGTACATTCGAATCACATTTCGCTAGCACCACTGAGCATGTACTATTTATCTACTTCAAACTTGGACAGTCTTTTATCATATGACCTTACTCGTCACATAGATAACATATACGTCTGCCCTTGTTCTTGCTTCTTGCCATGACTCTTGCTTTTGTCTGTAGAACCTATGATAGTCAATGCTTGATCGCCTAAGGATGAAGATACCGATGGCTTTCTCAAGTACTCCACCTCCAATAGATATGCAGCCATCTCATTGAAGTTGAGTGTTTTTCTTGACGAGAATATTCACCAATTGCTCCCATGATGGTGGTAGAGATGAAGCTAATAAGAAAACTTTATCGTTCTCCTCGATTTTTGATCCACACTTGTGAGCTGTGTGACAAACTTGTTGAAAACATTGAGATGGTCGACAAACAGCATGCCTTCCTCCATGTGCAACCTGAACAGTTGCTGCTTCAGCACCCACCAATTTTTGTCAGTGACTTTACTATGTAAGAAATCTTCTAGGTCTTCAACAAATTCTCTTTTATCACCGAGTACTTTACCTCATCGGAGAGGCATAGATGGATTGTACTGACAGCCTTCCGCTTCATCACCTTCCAGTCTCCATCAGATGTCCTAGCCAGTTTGTCCCTTACGAGCATCGATTAGCACTTATTGAATAAGAACATCCTTCACAACATATTATCACACGCTGAAATTTCTACTACTGTCAAATTCTCTACTTGATTCCACATCATTGACACCACTCTTGATTACATGCCACCTAACATCTTGCCGACCTTTCTCACAAATCTGATTAATCGGACATTGGCTTCAATACCACTTGTTATACTATGATACCCCTTCTTTTGCGTAGCAGCCCCTTAGACCCGATCCAAGTTTGTCAGATACAGCACGAGCGTGCATAGTATCAAGACTGAAGTAGATGAACCACATAGAGAGTACCAAAGTAATGACGACGAACAACCACGGCTAAACAGAAAAGATTTGACGAAACCGACCGCGCATTCCTTAAACACTACCTCAAAAGAGTACAAGGGATTGTCACTTTTTCACAACCCTCGTACACCTTTGAGTACCCTTGGATTCTTGTCCTATACAAAAATCTATTGCTAAAAAAACAGTGTCTGGTCCTCTCTTGTTTACATCTTAATCTTGGATTATTTAGGTTGTGTTCTTGTGACTACCCCTCGTAGATTTATATTGGTTTTCATAGAGCCTCTTTCAAAACAAGGAAATCTTCAAATCCTAATAGATTTCTTTTAGAATTTTCTTATAGCATATATCTTTAAATCCTAATAAATTTAGAATATAAATCACACCGTATTCAACAGAGTTTGATGCATTCACAGGAAACCCGCTCTTCGCTCGCATCTCTCTTACATCGGATAGACATGCGTGCGGAAGTGGAATCCAAAGGTTCGTTACCATGTTCCTCCGATCAAACTCAAGGCCTCATCAATTCAACCTCCTTTGGTTGCTGGATGATTTGTTTAGGATTACAGGATTGCACGCTTGACGCTTAACCCGTTGACGTATTCTGAACAAATATCTCGCATGTTGACTCTGGAGCCGACGTATGCGCACCGCTGCTGCTTACTCCACGCGCCTCAGCTTTTCCTACGTTGAATTTTGCAGAACGAAGCACTAAAAAACCCAAGTAGCTAAAGCTACTGACCGACTCGCGTGCGTGACTGCGTGGTCGATGTCGATCGGCGGCTGAGAAGTCAATTACATGCATGATACGTCCATCTGCACCTCCACTTCGACTCACGCTCTGCTAGTACCGACATGTAGTGCCCAATATACCATGATGTTTGCATTCGCCTTCGTACATAGGCATACACCTAAATCGTCGCCCACTGCTCGCCCCATGAACGCTTGAGATATTTTCTTTTATCACACGTGGTAAACTGTTCGAAGCAATTCGTGATTGAAAACAGACAAAGACGCTGATACGTACGGATCTATCTACTGCTTCACTTGTTCATGGTGCTCGCCTAGGATGAGTTTCCTTCTCTTCTCGGAAACAACGCGTGGAACTTGTGAAATTTTCTCAGTTTCTTCGATTATTCCTGTGTTTTAAACCGGCCATAAACTTTTGGTAGCTTGCTTGAGCTGAAAGTTCTTGTATCCGCATCATTGATGAGCACCAGCTCAAGGTGGCGACGGGTATCCGATATCTACATCCCTATCAAGGATTTACTAGTATAGGTGTCTGATATGAGGAATTTTCCTACCCATGAGGATGGAAAGGATCTAAATATTCTCCCTATCGAGCAACCAAGTACGGTATGAGACACTATTCCTCGTCCTCAATATCCACTGGGTTTAGCCATGACAGGTGAGCATGCTAGTATATACCCATCAGAAAAAGCATTACTCAGCCCTTCATGATTTCCTCATTCCTCGTTCCAGCCGCCATAGCCTACTCTTCCTCCCCAATCCCAATTCCCATTGTGCACTCCTGCCTATCCATCTTTACTGTCTCCTCCTCACTCCTCTTCCGAGACGCCTCCACATAGCAGCTCGCCTACCTCCTCCACACCTCCGTCGCTGCCGTCCCCACCCTGTTGTCGCTCCGCACAAAGACCCCTTCCTCCCTTCCGGCATCCGTCCTAGCCCCTCGCTGAGGCGCAACACCGCTGCAGCGTTCTCCGTCAACGCCATGGGCCCCTTCATAGCGTCACTGCTCGAGGGCCCATGCTGGTCTAAGCCGGCCGGCTCTACCTCTACTACGCCCTCATCCACACCGAGCAAGAGGCAAGTGGTGGCAGGAGCATACCCGCCGGGGATCCAATAACTGGTGGGGAGCAGACAGGGACAAAAACCTTACCCGAGCACGGGACAGAGACAAATAAGGGAGAAAATAGAGGAGTTAGGGATCAAGGACGGGGAGGTCACCCCATCAGGGATCATCCTCGTTGCCATCTGGAGCACCAGCCCGTTTCAGAGTTCCTTTTGGGAGCACGCCTCATGCTTCGGCTCCTTTGACCACACCACCATGCATGCCAGAGAAGCCACATAAGATCACCACCCAAAACTGCCATCTCAAGGCTGTAATCATGCTCTGGTCTGCGGAGAAAGTCAGTTTGCTAGTGGGGGTTGAGTAACCAGGACTCTGCTCTGCCCTGCATCCTGTCGATACACAGCTTAATCGCGACAGCTCCACTAATTATTGATTAGTTGCCGGGGTTAATTGACTCTGTAATCGACAACGCGACTAATCAGTGATCCGTGCCGGGGCTAAATTGACTTTGCTTAGTCACAAACACATACCTGCACTCCTACATAAGCAGTCGATTCGAGGATGCATGCAAACTGAACGTAAGGGCATATTGCATCCAATGGTAGAGGATGGTCCATTTGTAATGCTACTAGGGGTGATTGTTCCTCGATAAAATGTTAAGAGGCGATTAGTATCGTGATATTTTTCGATTCTGAGCGTTAAATGTAAAACGGTAGTCAAGTTTTTTAGGTTCTGAAATTTCTTTTGCTTAAGAAAACAGTTCTACAATTTTTCAGCATTGAACCCAAAAGAAATCTATGATTAAGTGCTATGACGCTACACATAATTGTAAGTTTGTGATTGTTAACCTTTGACCCAACGAGACCTGTAGTGACACGATATAAGAATCACCGGAGCTGGCCTAGCTTGCAAGTCAACCCCACCGGTAATGCACATTTGTTTATCTAATCAGTTAACTAATTAACAATTACCTAGGTAAGAGCTTTACTTCTAGTGAGGTGAGGACCAGTGAGTAGACTAATAATGGAGTGCGTACGCAGCTTTGGACGGCGCTGGCCGCCGAAGCTTTTGGGGAAAATGATGATGACGACGGCGACGGCGACGGCGATACGTGCGTGGCAGCGCCGGGCAGCTTTCATTCTTTCAGTACTACCATTTGTTAGTTAACTCTTCCATTATTTAAAAAAAAATTATTAATCAATTAACTATATTTTCCTTGCTCACTCTTGTCAATCTTTCTTTCCTCCCGCGAGATCTGCAGCGGCAGCCGCATGCCAACATTTGGACCACGAGTGGCAGCATGGTTGGTGAGCGGTGGTGGCTCAGGAAAGTGTTTCACACTCACACTGCTGTTTCTCTCTCTCTTTTTGGGTTGAGAATTGTGAGGTGATCCTAAGATCATCATGGTCTCCATATTATATACTAACAAAAGTCAATTTTGACTTGTTTTGTCTTGTCCAACTTTGGCCAGCTAGCTGGTTTGATTAGCTAATTAGAGTTTAATTAAGCATGACAACTAAAGTCAGCCTACCTAGAGCTGATGTAGCTAGTAGAGTAGCTAGTAAGAGTTGGGCTACCTGTGGCTAGGCTCCTTGCAAAAGACAAAAGAGAGTCGAGTCAGGTCGCAATACGTACCGCATGCCTGTGTAGTAGATTATCAATCTGGCCTAAATATCTGTGTACTGCGGTGATAATCTTAGTACTGGTTGATTTCCTTTACGCAGGCCGAACTGACACTTTGTTACCCTACTAGCTACCACCGTTGTTTAGTAGTACGTAGTTCGCCGCATAGAGCCCAATTCGTCTCTGCCCTGGTCCGTCTCTACCAAACTAGGGTGTGTAGCTGTCAGTCTGTCAGGATCTATGACTCTCTATGAGGAACGGTGTTCGTCGTGAATCGTCAGTCACAGGCACGCGGCGACGTGCTGCAAGCCACGTACGCGCGCGTGCTATAGTGCCTCTTACGTGCACATGCGTGCGTGCCCGCTGACTCTAATCTGCGCCGCCCGACTCCTATGCCTCGACGTGTAAGTAACCACCGGCCGGCGACCGGCGACCGGCGATGCCGCGAGAAACCGCCGAGGCCGACCACTATCCACCACTCTCCGCGCAAGCGCGCGGTGCCACAGTCCCCCACCGACCAACCACACCACCACGCGCGGCCCAGCCGGCCCTCCCCTTGGCTCCCGGCCTCGGGCAGTCGGCACCAGCTCGGCATCCGTGGCGGCGCGCTGGGATCGGCTCTGGCTCGGATCAGAAACAACCAGGCAAAAATAGATGTTTGCAGACGTTGGTAGCTGGATCTTGCAGACGTTTCGGCTCGGCATCCGCTGGTAGCTGGATTTCGCAGACATTCCTGATGGTCCGCAAAGCCTAGCCCAACTCGATAGCGTCAGTCCAGTCTAACGCACAAGAACTGCGTTACAGATTGTGGGACGGCCCAGGATTTTATTTTGGCAGCCACTTGGATGAAATAGTAATGCTGATCTGTTGGCCCAGCCCATTATTGGGTGGCCCTGGAGGTTATCAACCACTCAGAACACTACCCCGGTAATTTTTTATCTTTAAACAAGAAGGTAAATGGCGTTGTTCAAACTATATATCATCATTTGAATGCAATGATACGCATATATCCCGCATATTCTCCAAAAAAACACCAAAAATGTTTGCAAGTACTCAACTGAATCAAGGGAGCTTGTACTAAATTAACCTTGGCAGTTGACGATAGTAAACGAATGTCCTTAGCAGGTTTGAAGTTGAGGGAAGTGGAACAGGACAAGGTATGGATAATGGAAGAACTTATTTCCTCCAGCCTCTGCATTAGTATGCACACGTAACTCAAACATATTCGACTTTCTCACAAGCAAAATGCAAAATAAAGAATGCGAAAACAGACGGCATCAACATCTCGTGATAAACGCAAAGATGGCACTAGCCACATAAGAGCAACTCCAGCAGCCCCTCCATCCGACAAGAAGAAATTAAGGTGAGTTTCAATAATTTTCTATATGTTCTAAACACAAACATGCTGATGTATATGATGATAAGATTACATTATGTTCCTAGTATTAAGATTGATAGTAGATTAGTATTTTAAAGAACAAATGTAGCACTATATTTATAAACTTTTCAATACTCATGTTAAAGGACGGTGGTCCAATAGAGGATGGTTTTTATTCTAACTTGTTGAGTGGTGGAATCAATGGAGCAACATGGAAAGATAGTCAGAAATTTAACCCTATTGGAGAGCAACCTTCGCAAGTTGACGAACATATTGTCTCCAGTAGACCCAATAATAAGAGATCCAAAAATTTCACTAAGCAAGAAGACAACTTGTTGGTACAAGCATGGCTAAATACTAGTTTGGATGCAGCAACTGGTAATGAACAATCTCGTGATTCTTATTGGGCAAGGATTCATCAGTACTTTCACGAGAACAGGGAATTCGAGTCGGTGCGCAACCAAAATTCTCTCGCGAACCGGTGGGGTACTATTCGAGAACAAGGAATTCGAGTCGGTGCGCAACCAAAATTCTCTCGCGAACAGGTTAACAAGTTTTGTGGCTATTATGACCGGATTCAGAATAGGAGGCAAAGCGGGATGACAATGCAAGACAGAGTATACAAATATCTCTTTACTTGGTTTGTATCGTGCTTATGTTGTGGGCTAGCAAAGTAACTCATATTGACTTGCATATTGTTCAGGCATGTAGTTTGTTCCAATCAGAAGATACCAAAAGGAGATCATTCAGATTACTACATTGTTGGAGAGTCTTAGAACACCATCTAAAGTGGACTTCTAGGTTATCTCAGAAAAAACAAAAAACGGCTTCGAATGCTAGTCCGGGTAGTTCTTCTCTAGGTACTACCTCCAATGATAAAGAAATTGAGGCTTCTACTCCTGAGCATGATCCCTTGAGAAGACCCACTAGTAAGAAGGCTGAGAAAGAGCGATTACGAAGAGGTAAATGTTCTGGCACTTCAAATACTAGTACTGTGATGTTAGCATTGGATCAGGTTTGGTCAAAGAAGGTAGAAAGGGATGATAAGAAAGAGGCCATTAAAGCAGCACGATATGAGTGAGCAATTGCAGTGGAAGAAAAGATGATGGCGCTTGAAGAAAGTAAACAGGAAATTGAAAGAAATAGGTTAGCTATAGAACAACAAAAGTTAGATCGATAGAGAAGAAGTGATGAAAAGAGAATTATGAGCATGGATATAAGCGCTGTGACTGGGCCATAACAACAGTACTACCTGAGCTACTTCATAGTACATAATTTGAAAACACTACTTCAAAAGTCCTGACTAAATTATTACAACTGCGTGAATTCTAAGAACTACGACTGTCTATACAGTTGCCATAGGTGCTCGACTAGATCTTCTTGAAGCTGAAAGTGAGCATGTTTGTTTTTGATGTCATGATTACTTTGAATGAACTCCATAAACTGGGAAAGCTCAGTGGTGGGCTCATGAGAAACCGTTACCCTTTCTCCCACATGATCGTAATTGTAGTCTTCCGGCCATTCGCGCTCATCTTCAATTATCATGTTATGCATGATGACACACGTTGTCATGATTTGCCCGAGTGTCTCTTGATCCCAAAACCTTGCAGGACCATGAACAATGACAAAACGAGCTTGCAGAACACCAAATGCTCGTTCCACATCCTTCCTAGCAGCTTCTTGGGCTTGTGAGAAAAGTTTTTTCTTATTCATTTGTGGAGATGGTATTGTCTTCACGAATGTTACCCATGGTGGATATATGCCATCTGCAAGGTAATAGCCAATTGTATAGTTGTGACCGTTGATGGTGTAATTCACTTCCGGAGCTTGTCCTTCAGCTAGCTTTGCAAATAGAAGGGAACGGTGAAGAACATTAATATCATTGTGAGATCCCGGTAAACCAAAGAATGTGTGCCAAATCCAAAGATCTTGGGAAGCAACGGCTTCTAGAATAATTGTGGGCTCGTGTACATGGCCCGTATACATTCATTGCCATACCGCAAGACAATTCTTCCACTTCCAATGCATGCAATCTATGCTCCCTAACATCCCACGAAAACCTCTTGCTTCTCCTATTGCAAGTAATCTAGCAATATCAACATTATTTGGAGATCTCAGATGCTCATCTCCAAAGACTTTCACAATTGCTTTAACAAACCTTTTAAGACTCTCTAGGACAGTACTTTCTCCAATCCTAATAATTCATCTGTAGCATCCGTTGGTACTCCATAGGTTAGCATTCTAAATGCAGCAGTAATCTTTTGCAAAGGAGATAACCGTAGAACCCCGGACTATTTCTTTTTTGCACAAAATAACTATCATGCTCCACTATAGCTTGTACTATACGAAAAAACAGAGAACGAGAGGGGAGAATCAACAAGAATGGACAAACAAAACATATTCACTAATTTCAAACCTGCGCCGAAAGATAGTTGGGCCGTAGGTTGGAGTCTCCGAAAAGTAGTCTTGGTATAGTCTAGCATGTCCGGCTTGTCGATCACGATTAATTACCCGACGTCTTGGCACGGAACCGCCATGGCGTGGAGCACTCAACTGCTGATCTTCGTCGTGCACTATAAATGATGTAGCAACTATGAGTTCGTCATCGTCCGAGACCATTTGCTTGACAACGTTGTGACGCCTCATTGCGCTGTGGGAGAGGAGAGAAATATGTGTGGGAGAGGAGACAGAGATATGTGAGAGCACACACTGCCAGGGATGGCAAATGGGCTTGCATATATAGAGTTGGAAAAATAGCCGTTGAAAAAATAGCCGTTGGAAAAGTAGCTGTTGGAAATATAGCCGTTGGAAAAGTAACCGTTGGAAATATAGCCTTTGCTAAAAAGGTCGTTACAGAATTAGTCATTGTAAAAATCACCGTTAAACAATAGCCGTTCGAACCATAGCCGTTGCAGATATAGCAAATACAAATATATTGGTAGTTATAAGATATTATTAAAATATATGAAAGAGAATATGGAGGGTGAGATATGGATGTTTTGCTGGAGTGTTGGGATAATATAGAGGAGGAATTTTCATGAATGACAGTCCATGTAAAGATATAGAGGATGAGTTTTGGCTAATCTGCTGGAGGTGCTCAAACAGCTTGTGCACGTTCCGCCCATGTCTAACGAAGATCTCCACGGCGACGACCTCTAGTCTCCTGTTGCCTTGGGTCATGAACTCCTAGCTTTCCTGTCATTGGACTGATGACAAGAACCAAACCCATTGCACATACGAAATGATTACTTAAATCTTTTTTTAATAAAAGAGATTTTCTTCCGATTTCATTAACAAAACCACATAGTTCCTTACAATCTACCTACATTCCAAATCATTGAAACTAGCAGAATGCTACAACAGACTATCGTCAACAGGACAGCACCACCAAAGCACAACAAACTTAATTGTTTATACAAAAGAAAAAGAACAATGACAGCAGCGTGATAACAGATGCAACGTTGGGATTAGTCTCTCATGCTACTTAGCTCGTGATGTGATGATTTATCGGAGCTCATCCATGCGCTTTGTTAAACGCCTCTGCCGCCACCTCCCTTAATTTTCCGGATCCTTGTTGGCGAGCCATCCATGTCTTTTCCTTCTGTAAGCCCGCCCTATAATCTAGCATATAACAAATAGATTGGATCACAAGGTTAGGATCATTAGAACATATGCTTTAGAAACACGCTTTGTGTTCGCACACGAACACGTCACCGTGTACCCCCGGCGTCGAGCGCGATACGCAAAACAACGCCGCCGGAGGAGCCTCGCCGGGAGCGCGATACGCAAGACACGCCGGCGAGATCTTTTAAAGACCCGAAACCCCACACACCCGGGAGGGACCCCATCAGGGAGTGCGGCGGCTATGGGTTGCCCTAGGTCAGCCTGACCGCCCTTAGAGCCTCGAGATTCGTTGTCACCTAACACGAAGAACAACGAAGAACGAGAAGCAGAAAACAAGAGCGAGAGAAAATAGTAAATGAAAAAGATAATAGATTGATTTGTTCGATTGTGTGTTGATAATCGGTCATCACCCTTTACATATTTATATAGGGCGGCTGGTCTTTCCATAAGAAATCAGGACTCCTGATCCTAACTGAATACGGATATGAGACTTCCATTTCCTAATGAATCCTGATTCTGATATACATGTGACTTTTCTTTCTTTCTGAGTAGCTTGACCATCGTGATCAGGACTCTACCTTGTACACAAAATGCCCTTCCATGCAAATCGAGTAACTTTTCGAATCCATGATTAATTTGCCTACCGCGATAAATTGTGGTTCCTTTGCTCCAAGTTGAAGTATCTGGCACCGGAAAAAGCTTTGAAGTAGACGACTCGGTGCATCAGCCCACCCGCAGGTCAGCTCGGCAGCGCTGCGACTTGGTTCTGCTAGGAAGGACTCGGCTTGAGCCACTCGGCATGCTGAATAACTCGGTTATACTTTGAGCAATCATTAATCATCATCGGCCAATAAAATCCAGCACGTCGCAACAACCACTTCATCTTATGTGCCGACTGATGAGTACCGCAAATGCCCTCATGTACCTCTCCCATTGCAACTCTCGCTTGGTCCTCGTCTAAGCACTTTAAAAGAACACCATCGACCATTCGGCGATAAAGATCATCATCTATCAATGTATATTTGAAAGCCATACGCCGAATGGTCCTGTCCACCTTCTTACCCGGATCTTGTAAATAAGCAATGACGGGCTTCCTCCAATCCTCGCTGTCACCTATACTAGGCTTCTCACTAGTGACCGAAGTGGCGGGCTCCGGTTCAGCCTTACTTACGTAGTCGGGACCAAGCATCGGCTCTTGACAAATGTGAAACATACCACGATCAACATGGTAACCGGATGCTTGTTGCGCCAACTCATTTGCAATCCAATTCTCTTGTCTACATATATGAGCAATGCTAAAGTAATCCAAGGTAGAAATTATATCTAGACATTTATCAAGATAAATATTAAGTGATTCATCGAGACATTGATAAACCTTGGATATTTACTGAACTACTAACAACGAATCACCGAAGGCCTCAATATGTGTAGCACCTATAGCAATTAGAAGCTCTAAGCTGAATAACAATGCTTCGTACTCAGCCTGATTATTTGTGCAAAAATACTCTAAGCGGCATGAGGCTTCAAAAACAGCACCATAAGGAGATATATAAACAACGCCAACACATTGGCCATTGCTACAAACTGATCCATCGAAATATAATCTCCATGGTACTAGAGAAACAAGATCAATATCAACGCTATGCCTGCTGTCAATCCGATGTTCGACAATGAAGTTAGCAACGATTTGGCCTTTCATAGACTTCAAAGATTCATATGCCAAATCATATTCAATCAAAGCATAAGCCCACTTGCCAATCCTACCACTGATAATTGGTCTATGCAACATGTATTTAATGACATCGGTTTGACAAGCTACGATGCAAGCACTAGACAATAAATAATGTCTCAATTTTTTGCAAGCATAATATAGGCACAAGCATAATTTTTCAACGAAAGTGTACCTTGTCTCGGCATTCAATAGACGCCGACTTAAATAAGTGATAGCATGTTCCTTTCATTCGGTCTCTTGAGTCAAAATGGCACCAATGACGCCTTCCTCTGCTGCGATATAGAGCCTAAAGGGCTCCCCATGCTTGGGTGCTTTCAACACTGGAGGAGTAGATAAGTAATCCTTGATCATCTCAAATGCTTCTTGTTGTCTTGCCCCCCAAGTAAAATCAACGTCATCTTTCAACCGAAGAATGGGAGTAAATGCGTTAACCTTCCCTGACAAGTTGGCTATGAATCTTCTTAGATAATTGACTTTGCCAAGGAACTTCTGCATTTCCTTCTTGCATGTTGGAGCTTGCACCTTCTGTATAGCTTCTATCTTCTTGGGATCAATCTCTATGCCATGTTGATGTATAATGAAGCCCAGAAACTTCCCAGCCGATACACCAAAAGCACGCTTCAAAGGATTCATTTTTAAACCATACATTTTCATCTTTTCAAAAGCTAGGTGCAAGTCAGCTAAATGAGATTCGGCGGCATCCGACTTTACCACAATATCATTGATATAGACTTCAAGCACAACGCCAAGCAAGTCGTGGAAGATCAGGTTCATCGCCCTTTGATATGTGGCACCGGCATTTTTCAACCCGAAGGTCGTCACCGTCCACTCGAACAACCCAAGGAACCCGGGGCAACGAAAAGCCGTTTTGGACATGTCCTCTTCGGCCATGAAAATTTGATTGTACCCCGCATTACCATCAAGAAAGCTAATGACCTTATGTCCGGAAGCATCATTAATAAGCATATCGGCTATTGGCATAGAATACTCATCTCTGGGTGTAGCTCTATTCAAGTCTCTGAAATCAATGCACACTCTCAATTTGCCGGATCCCTTCTTTTCTACAGGCACAATGTTAGAAATCCAGTCGGCATACCTGCATGGTCTGATAAAATTAACTTTAAGCAAACGACCGATCTCTTCCTTGATCCGGTCATACATCTTGGGATTAAACTTTCTGGCCGGTTGTTTGAAAGGTCTGAAACTTCTCTTAATAGGCAACCGATGCTCTACTAGCTCTCGGTCCAAGCCGGGCATTTCATGATATTCCCATGCAAAGCAACAAACATATTCTTTAACAACTCGACTAGCTTAAGCTTGTAGTCGGCTTTTAAATTCTTGTTTACAAATGTCGGCCTAGGAATTGAACCATCTCCTATGTCTACTTCCTCTAATGGATCGGCCGACGTGAAACCTTGTCCCAACTTGTCCATGTCATCGAGCTCTTCTATAGACTCATACATATCGTTCCTCACAGACCGATATTTGTAAGATGTTTTTGTAACCATTCCGAGTTGGGATCCATTTAATTATTTCACACCTTGGAGCCGATTACCACCAACCGGCTTTGCAGAGATGGGTACCCAGTCGCTCCTGGTAACATTAAGGCAGTCGGACTACGAGAAGTCGAGCCCTATCAAACAAGTCGTGCTAGGACGCTATATACTCGCCAGCGTATCGGCCAAAGCAATGCAAGCCCGAGTCGCCCTGAAGTCGGTCACTACCAACTGGCCTTAAGGAGATAGGCACGAAACCGCTTCTTGTAACGCTAAGGAAGCCGAACTCGGAAAGATCGCGCCCTGTCAGACAAGTCGCATTGGGGTGCTACCAATCCACCAACGCATCGGCCAGGGCCTGTCGAACCCCAGAATTCATAACAGAGAGGCTTAAGAGAAACCACCCGCTAAGTCGAAACGTCAACCCCGACCTCAACTCCTGGGTGTCAATTCCAAGAGGAGTGGAGTGATATGGCTCCGAATAGCCCGAGACGGCAACCCCGAAGCTTACTCTGGCGAGAGCACAGAGTAGTAGGGTGATATGGTCTCCTCACTCTGTTCCTACCGAGCCGGAACATCAACCCCGAACTCGTCCCGGCAAATTAATGCACGGCTGGAGTAGGGTGATATAGTTCCCAATCTCTCAGTAGTAGAGTCGCTTCACAGGGGTGATTAAACTTAATGACTCTATGATATAAACTCTAAAGTCCTACCCGCAACATGCGCTTCATCACATACACGCACGGCACATGAGCAGGCGAAAACAACCAGATCTCATAGCAGTGACTCTACGACAGAAACTGCAATATTATAAGTTTGAAACTTAACAAACATATACACACATACGGATCCGAAGATCCAAACATACCGCGGAAGAGTATTGACGGCTACGAAGCCAAACAGTAGGGCCAAAAGTGGCAGCGAAAATAAACCAAAATACCGACCCAGGGCAGGATCACTGCCTGGGATTCCCAGCGTCTAGACGTCGTCGGTGTCGAGCTCTAAATAGAAACCACCCTCGGAAGGGGTAGCTTCCTCTGCAACGAAAACAACAACAATAGCAGGGTGAGTACAAAATTGTACTCCGCAAGACTTACAGTGCGGAAGTAGTAGTGATTGTGCCAGGTATCAACAAAGGGTAATGGTGGACTAATTTGCGGAAAGCCAAGTTTACCTTTTCAATAACCATAAGTAGATTGAAATTCGACTACCAGAATACCTTTTCAAAGGGGACGAGTCGACACTTCGCGAATATTCCTTACTGCAGATCACCACACCTGAAAAACCCCTCGACCCATCCTCAACCACCCTGGGAGGAAGCTGTCGCTAACCACATCCTTAGAGTTGGCAAGTTTTAGAGTTGGTTATAGTTGTCTAATTCGATGCAAAATCTTACCAAGCTGTCCATAACCGCGGACACGGCTGTTCAACAGTTTTAACCCTGCAGGGGTGTACATCTTTACCTACACGCATTGATCGTCTCTTAGTGCTAGGCCAATTACACACTTCACGAGGTGTGCTAGCAGAGGGTGATCAATCACGACCGTTACAATGCTGTCGACCTAGGTATGAGCCACCCGTACGGGCTAGTCCCATGTGCATCAGTCCGGCCGTAACTGCGACACGGTCCCATGCGTTGTGAATCGAGGTACATCCCCGGTCTCCCAGACCGTGTGTCCACCCCACCCTTATATGAGACCACACACCACATCCCTTTTTTCACGCACACGCAAATGGAAACGGCAAACTAATGCAGCTCATACACTAAGTCTAAGCAAATTAGTGAGTCGTGGGTGGCCCCATAATCCACCCGTGTAGAAGTACGCGAATCTTGGTTCGAAGGGACACCGGTAACCGGTCCTTGCGGGAAGACGGGACAACCCACCATGCTCCCAGCCATGGCCTCTCGTCTAAACCCAGATATGATTAAGCAAGTTCATTAGTTATCCCGGTGAACACCCACCTACCACGTAACCCATTCCCAGTGTTGATTCATCTGCTATCCCAGGAATTACGACTTCTACAAGTCTAAGCATGTCTAAGCATAAATAGCATAATAGCATTCGAACAGTGGATACTAGACTACGCTAGATGGGTTAGGTTAGTGGTGGAGCTGTTTAAGCGACAAGGTGAGTCGTATTCATCGGACTAGGGCTTTTCTTAACGGAAAAATAGCAGTTGAACGCAGGTAATAATGAATTTGAAAACAACTAATACTTTGCAAATAGTAGGAGATTTGCAACGTGACCAAAGGGGCTGCTTGCCTGGTTGCTCTGCAACGACACCCTGCTCTTGATCGAGACTCTCGCTTTGCGGATCTTCCGGCTCTATCGAGGAAAAACGGAAACACCGGAAACAAGGGCATAATCGTAATTATTAAAATGCACAACATCAGCATGAGATGCAATGCATGCCATGACGTAGAGGATGCAAAATAACAATTAATGCAAGTGGAATCAATTTAATCGGAGTCCGGACGCATAAAATGTCGCGATCCGAAAATCCTCCGGCTAATCGGAAACCCTAATTTGAGTTTTTAGCAAATTGTATTAAGCCTAGCGTGCAAACATGGATGGAAATGACGTTTTTGAAAAGATCTTCTTTTTCTGAACATTTTGATATATTATTTGCGTTTTTCTGATTTAAAATGAATTTTCTATAAATTTTACAAGATTTAAATCCTTTTCTCCCCTTTGTTGTATTTTTCTCAGTAAAAAAATAATATTCAAATTAATTTAAATACAACCAGAGGCTGACATGTGGGCCCTATTGGTCAATTCTGGTCAACATTGACCTAGGTCAATGACAGTGGGGCCCACTGTCATGTAAATCCATTTTCTTTTATTCCTTTGTTCATATTCTTACAGCTGGGGCCCACACGTCATTGAGACAATCCAAATTAGTGTATTAATTGCGTTGTTTACTTATTAATTGGAGTCATTAACATGTCTAAGCATTAATTATACTCACTAATTACACTTCATTAAACATGATCAGTATTTAATGGAGTCATACTGTGTCCGAACAGCACTTTTAGTGCTAACTATAGCTTTTAATCACCATTAGCAATTAATACCCAATTATTGGCATTGATTGAGTCTTAGCAGCACAATGATTAGGCCGTTAGTGGCTTAATCGAGCTCAACCGGGAGCTCAACCGGGCGTTCGGTCGGCGCTGCGGCGAAGCCACCGCCGGTGGTGAGGCGGGCCGGGGAGGGTCACCGGCGGAGAGGACAGGGAGCGGCGGCGCGGGACCTACCGGCGAGGAGCGGCGGCGTGGGGCGGGTCACCGGAGGCACGGGGTGGCTCCGAGGCGGCGGATGGGGGCGGTCGGCCGCGGCCCGGGTGGAGCGCGGCGGCGGTTGGACCCGAGGCGATGGGGAGGCGCGGCCGAGCTCCGGTTGGGGCGGCGGATGAGCGGCGGGAGCTCCGGGGAGGCGAGCTAAGCCGGGGCGGCGAGGGCTCGGTGCGCGGCGGGGAGGCCTGGGGATGCGGTAGCGGCGCGGTGGGGAAGTGGGCCGGCGACCGGGCTCGGGAGCGGAGCCGGCAAGGGGCGGTGCGGCGGAGTGGGAGGGAAAGGAGGCCGGCGGCGGCTCGGGATAGAGGAGGCCGGCGGTGGGGCTCGGCGCGGTGGTGAGGGTGGCCGAGGCGCGCGGTGGGGCGGGGTGCAGAGGGCACGGGGAGAGCGGCGGGACGGGGGTAGCCGGGGAATGGATGAGGATGGAGGCGTCGGCCAAGCAAGAGGTGGCCACGGCTCCTTGGGAGCTTGCCACGCTTGCACTGGAGGAAACAGGAGGTGGCACTGGCGTGGGGAAGAGAGGATAGAGATGAGGGATGTTGGCAGCCTAGAGAAGATGAGGATGGGAGGAAGGTGGCTTACAGGGGAAGGAACGGGGTGGGGCACGGTCAGGCCAGGTGGGCCGGTTAGGGAGTTTAGGTCTAGGGTTTTATTCCTTTGGATATTTCTTTTGAAATTGATCCTCTTGCAAACTTGCTCCATTTCAACCTAAATCAACTTCAAAAGATAATTGAAATCTTGCCTCATCTATCCCAACCCAACTTTTGGACTATTCTAACCCCTTCAACATTTTGAAACTCAAAAAGATTCATTTAAATTAAGACCCAAAATCGAGGTTTAGAATTGGATCGAATCCGAAATTAGGGTTTTGTCGAGCACTTCAAAAATTCAAAAACTTACTCATTTTTAGATCCGTAAATTCATGCATGAGATGCACATTACACGGTTAATAAAAACAGGGACGTTACAGACCTACCCCCCCTTACGAGAATCTCGACCCCGAGATTCGGATCAGCTGAGAAAGAGGGAGGGGTACGCCGATCGAAGATGATCCTCGCGTTCCCAAGTGGCTTCTTCTTCAGAATGATTGGACCATTGAACTTTGAAAAATTTGACGTTGCATCTTCGTGTAGTCCGTTCCATCTCGTCGAGAATACGGAGAGGGTACTCTCGGTAAGACAGATCTTCTTGGAGATCCAGTGTATCAACTGCTGATTCTGGAATTGGATCTTTGAAGCACTTTCGGAGTTGAGAAACATGGAAGACATTGTGGATATTGGATAACGACGGAGGTAGTTCCAACTGATATGCGACTTCACCTCGTTTGGAAAGAATGCGAAAGGGACCAATGTAACGAGGTGCCAACTTTCCTTTGATGCCAAATTGGCGAACACCCTTGAGAGGAGTGACCCGAAGGTAGACTTTATCGTTTGGCTCAAAGTGAATCTCACGACGATGAAGGTCGGAGTAGCTCTTCTGACGAGATTGAGCATTTTTCAACCGCTCTCGAATAATGCGAACTTGGTCCTCCGCTTCTTTGATCAAGTCGGGTCCAAGAATTTGTCGTTCTCCGGTTTCGGACCAATTGAGTGGAGTTCGACATTTGCGTCCATAAAGGACTTCGAAATGAGCCATGCCTAGGCTTGATTGGAAGCTGTTGTTGTAAGAGAATTCTGCAAAAGGAAGGCACTTCTCCCACTTCGTGCCGAAAGATATAACACAAGCCCTAAGCATATCTTCAAGAATTTGGTTAACCCTTTCGGTTTGTCCACCGGTTTGGGGGTGATAAGCTGTACTGAACGAGAGATGAGTTCCCATAGCAGCTTGGAGACTTTCCCAAAACCTGGAAGTGAACAAAGTACCACGATCGGAAATGATCCGCTTGGGGATCCCATGGAGAGACACTATCCGAGAGATATAAAGATCGGCCAATTGGTTAGCTGTAATCTTTTCTCGGACAGGAAGGAAATGAGCAACTTTAGATAGGCGATCAATGACCACAAAGATGGAATCATTTCCTTTTTGAGTTCTTGGAAGGCCTGTGACGAAATCCATGCCAATTTCGTCCCACTTCCATTCAGGGATAGGCAATAGTTGAAGTGTGCCGGCGGGTCTTTGGTGTTCCGCCTTAACACGACGACACACATCACATTCAGAGATGAAGCGGGCGATCTCTCTTTTCATTCGGGTCCACCAAAATCTCTGTTTCAGATCCTGGTACATCTTCGTACTACCCGGATGAATAGACAACGGAGAGTCGTGAGCTTCACGAAGAATGGATTCTCGAAGATCGTTGTTCTTCGACACAACTAGGCGCTTGCCAAACCAAACAACGTCTTGATCATCGATTGAGAAACATTTAGCAACTCCGTTAGCAACGTTCTCCTTGATCTTACGAATACCCTTGTCATGCTTTTAAGCAGATTTGATTTTGATCTTCCAAAGAGGATTGGACTTCAAGGGTATTAAGGAAACCACTTTGAACGACTTCAAGATTAAGCCGTGCAAATTCCTCGTAGAGGGGTGGTTGAGATTCTCGGATCATTAGATTATTGCAATAAGTCTTCCGGCTAAGTGCATCCGCCACGACATTAGCCTTACCGGGTTGGTAATGAAGACCTACGTCGTAATCTTTGATCAATTCCAGCCATCTTCGTTGCCTGAGATTCAGGTCAGGCTGGGTGAATAGATACTTCAGACTTTGGTGGTCGGAGTACAGCTCGCAGTGATTACCGATAAGATAATGCCGCCAAATCTTCAGAGCATGAACCACCGCAGCAAGCTCTAGGTCGTGAGTTGGATAGTTGGTTTCATGCGGCCTTAGCTGACGAGAAGCATAAGCAACCACATGCCCTTCTTGCATCAACACACATCCAAGACCTAGGCGAGAAGCATCACAGAAGATGTCGAAATTCTTGTGGATGTCTGGAAGGACAAGCACAGGAGCGGAGGTCAATCGGCGCTTTAGCTCTTGGAAGCTTTCTTCGCACCTTTCAGTCCACTCGAACTTCTTTTCTTTCTTGAGGAGTTCGGTCAACGGTTTAGCATGTTTGGAGAAGTTCTCGATAAAACAGCGATAATAGCCGGCCAGACCGAGAAAACTTCGCACTTGCGTGACCGACTTGGGTTGTTCCCAATTGAGAACAGCTTTTACTTTGCTAGGATCCACGGCGACACCTTTCGCCGAAAGCACGTGGCCTAGGAAGGCGACTTCTTCGAGCCAAAACTCGCATTTGGAGAATTTAGCATAGAGCTGATGTTCACGAAGCTTTCCCAAGACAAGCTTCAAGTGCTCGGCATGGTCTTCTTTCGTCTTGGAGAAAATCAGGATATCATCGATGAAGATGATCACAAAGCGATCCAGATATTCCATGAAGATGGAATTCATCAGCCTCATGAAGGTAGCAGGAGCATTGGTTAACCCAAAAGACATCATGGTGTATTCGTACAACCCATAGCGAGTCGTCAACGCCGTTTTTGGAATATCTTCGGGTCGGATCTTGATTTGATGGTAGCCCAACCTCAAATCAATCTTAGAAAAGACGGTTTCTCCGGTTAATTGATCGAACAGATCATCGATCCGTGGAAGCGGATATTTGTTTTTGATCGTCACCTCATTAAGAGGTCGATAGTCAACACACATCCGCAGGCTTTTGTCTTTCTTCTCCACGAATAGAGCAGAGCATCCCCAAGGAGAGGAGCTCGGTCGAATGAAGCCTTTTGCTTCTAACTTTTGGAGTTGCTTTCTCATTTCCTCCAATTCATCTTGAGTCATCCGATAAGGGCGACGATAGATTGGAGCGGTTCCGGGAACCAACTCGATAACGAATTCAATATCTCGATCCGGTGGTAAACCCTGGAAGCTCGTCGGGGAAAACATCCGGGAAGTCACAGACTACCGGAACATCTGGAAGATCAGGAAGGGATTTGCCTTCAAGAGCACAAAGGTGGGATTCGACGAACTCTGGAGTAAACCGAACGGTTGCACCGGAGGGATGAGAAAGAACCACTGTCTTCGTCGCACAATCAATAAGGGCTTGATGTGCAATCAACCAATTCATTCCAAGAATGACATCGATGTCCGTGGAGACCAAAGCAATTAAGGTGGCGAAGAAATCCAGATTGCCCACCTTGATACAAACATCACGGCATTCTTGGGAGGCTCTCATTACCGATCCCGGCGAAATTATAGCCAAGGAGTTGAGCATAGCCTCATATGGAATATCATGCTGATCCGCAAACCTCTTGGATATAAAAGAATGTGAAGCCCCTGAATCGAAAAGAACTGATGCTGGAACTGAATTAACAAGGAGCGTACCAATCACCACATCGGTTGCCTCCTGAGCTTCTTCTGCGACCACGTGAGTCACGCGACCGCGATTCACTGACTGATGTTGCGGGTTCGCCTTCTTGGCAGGAACATTGCCTCGAGGTTGACCTTGCGCTGGAGCAGGATTCGGCGCAGGATTCTGTCGCTGAGGACAGTCACGAGAGAAGTGACCAGGCTGGCCACATTTAAAACAAGCCCCAAACGGAGGTCTTGGAGCAAACTCAGCAGATTGTCCTCCCATTGGCCTCGGCTAGAAACTGGGAGCTGGAGGACGAGGCACAAAACCGGAGGGTCTTGGAGCGGGAGTAGCGCGATTGAATGCACTAGCAGGAACCCAAATACGCCTCTTTTGCGGATTGGAAGAAGAGGGCTTCACTGCATCTCGAGCACGCTTTCTAGATTCTTCAAGAACTAGCTTGCCGTGCTCCATCTTGACAGCCTTGTTCATAAGAGCCTGAAAGTTGGCGAAGTCGAAGGGAAGCAGCTCGTAACGAAGCTCCGGATTCAAACCTTTGCGGAACTTCTCCTGTCTGTCCGCATCGGTGGTAACATCACGAGGAGCATAACGCGCCAAGTGGTTGAAGGAATGGAGATACTCGGTGACGCTCTTTCGTCCTTGAGTTAGATTCCGGAATTCTTCCTTCTTGATGTCCATGACACCTTCAGGGATATGTGTTCCCCGGAAAGCATCGCAGAACTCCTGCCACGTAACCACGTGACCTTTCTCCTGAATGGTGAGGAAATTCTCCCACCATGATGCGGCAGCACCTTCAAGCAGATACGCCGCGAGATCCACGCGATCAGCCGTGGGAATACGTGCTGTCTCCAACTTGCGCTCGATGCTGCGAAGCCAATCATCAGCTTCGATAGGATCTTCTGAACGACTGAATGTCGGAGGCTGCGTTCGAAGAAAATCTGAGATTCCAACTCGAGCTTCGGGTTGGGGAGCAGTATTCCGAACTAGATGCTCCAGAAGGCGAGTCTGGTCCATTCGATTCCGCTCGATCTGCATCAACACCTCTGCCATGGATGGCGGTGGAGGAGGAACATTATTGCGACCAGAGTCACGACCTTGATTACCAGCAGCATGCTGGCTACCTTCCGGATGTTCGGCCATCTGAATCAAGAAATAGATATGCCACAAAAACATGATCAGATCATAAAGAAACTTGAACGGAATTACTCGAATGAATTTCACGATTTACAAGATGAACGGAATATGAACATGTCAACGGAGTAATCGGTAGAGTCGGTAATAACCGGGACAAGGTAAGAGGGAAGGTAAGGATTCCCTGCACACGTGAAGTCTAACTTTTGAACGAGGCAAGAAAGTAGCAAAATCGTTTTTCAACCAACCGAAGAGGTAAGGAGAAGAACTAAGATCGGAAAGGATAAGGAGAAACAGAACCACTACTTATACTTTTCGCAAATCCTTTTTAAGTTCAAATAGTTTTTGCAACTTCTAGACCCAACAACGGCCAAGACAAAGGTCATCCTACAGTCAGCCCTGCTCTGATACCAAAGCTGTCGAACCCCAGAATTCATAACAGAGAGGCTTAAGAGAAACCACCCGCTAAGTCGAAACGTCAACCCCGACCTCAACTCCTGGGTGTCAATTCCAAGAGGAGTGGAGTGATATGGCTCCAAATAGCCCGAGACGGCAACCCCGAAGCTTACTCTGGCGAGAGCACAGAGTAGTAGGGTGATATGGTCTCCTCACTCTGTTCCTACCGAGCCGGAACATCAACCCCGAACTCGTCCCGGCAAATTAATGCACGGCTGGAGTAGGGTGATATAGTTCCCAATCTCTCAGTAGTAGAGTCGCTTCACAGGGGTGATTAAACTTAATGACTCTATGATATAAACTCTAAAGTCCTACCCGCAACATGCGCTTCATCACATACACGCACGGCACATGAGCAGGCGAAAACAACCAGATCTCATAGCAGTGACTCTACGACAGAAACTGCAATATTATAAGTTTGAAACTTAACAAACATATACACACATACGGATCCGAAGATCCAAACATACCGCGGAAGAGTATTGACGGCTACGAAGCCAAACAGTAGGGCCAAAAGTGGCAGCGAAAATAAACCAAAATACCGACCCAGGGCAGGATCACTGCCTGGGATTCCCAGCGTCTAGACGTCGTCGGTGTCGAGCTCTAAATAGAAACCACCCTCGGAAGGGGTAGCTTCCTCTGCAACGAAAACAACAACAATAGCAGGGTGAGTACAAAATTGTACTCCGCAAGACTTACAGTGCGGAAGTAGTAGTGATTGTGCCAGGTATCAACAAAGGGTAATGGTGGACTAATTTGCGGAAAGCCAAGTTTACCTTTTCAATAACCATAAGTAGATTGAAATTCGACTACCAGAATACCTTTTCAAAGGGGACGAGTCGACACTTCGCGAATATTCCTTACTGCAGATCACCACACCTGAAAAACCCCTCGACCCATCCTCAACCACCCTGGGAGGAAGCTGTCGCTAACCACATCCTTAGAGTTGGCAAGTTTTAGAGTTGGTTATAGTTGTCTAATTCGATGCAAAATCTTACCAAGCTGTCCATAACCGCGGACACGGCTGTTCAACAGTTTTAACCCTGCAGGGGTGTACATCTTTACCTACACGCATTGATCGTCTCTTAGTGCTAGGCCAATTACACACTTCACGAGGTGTGCTAGCAGAGGGTGATCAATCACGACCGTTACAATGCTGTCGACCTAGGTATGAGCCACCCGTACGGGCTAGTCCATGTGCATCAGTCCGGCCGTAACTGCGACACGGTCCCATGCGTTGTGAATCGAGGTACATCCCCGGTCTCCCAGACCGTGTGTCCACCCCACCCTTATATGAGACCACACACCACATCCCTTTTTTCACGCACACGCAAATGGAAACGGCAAACTAATGCAGCTCATACACTAAGTCTAAGCAAATTAGTGAGTCGTGGGTGGCCCCATAATCCACCCGTGTAGAAGTACGCGAATCTTGGTTCGAAGGGACACCGGTAACCGGTCCTTGCGGGAAGACGGGACAACCCACCATGCTCCCAGCCATGGCCTCTCGTCTAAACCCAGATATGATTAAGCAAGTTCATTAGTTATCCCGGTGAACACCCACCTACCACGTAACCCATTCCCAGTGTTGATTCATCTGCTATCCCAGGAATTACGACTTCTACAAGTCTAAGCATGTCTAAGCATAAATAGCATAATAGCATTCGAACAGTGGATACTAGACTACGCTAGATGGGTTAGGTTAGTGGTGGAGCTGTTTAAGCGACAAGGTGAGTCGTATTCATCGGACTAGGGCTTTTCTTAGCGGAAAAATAGCAGTTGAACGCAGGTAATAATGAATTTGAAAACAACTAATACTTTGCAAATAGTAGGAGATTTGCAACGTGACCAAAGGGGCTGCTTGCCTGGTTGCTCTGCAACGACACCCTGCTCTTGATCGAGACTCTCGCTTTGCGGATCTTCCGGCTCTATCGAGGAAAAAACGGAAACACCGGAAACAAGGGCATAATCGTAATTATTAAAATGCACAACATCAGCATGAGATGCAATGCATGCCATGACGTAGAGGATGCAAAATAACAATTAATGCAAGTGGAATCAATTTAATCGGAGTCCGGACGCATAAAATGTCGCGATCCGAAAATCCTCCGGCTAATCGGAAACCCTAATTTGAGTTTTTAGCAAATTGTATTAAGCCTAGCGTGCAAACATGGATGGAAATGACGTTTTTGAAAAGATCTTCTTTTTCTGAACATTTTGATATATTATTTGCGTTTTTCTGATTTAAAATGAATTTTCTATAAATTTTACAAGATTTAAATCCTTTCTCCCCTTTGTTGTATTTTTCTCAGTAAAAAAATAATATTCAAATTAATTTAAATACAACCAGAGGCTGACATGTGGGCCCTATTGGTCAATTCTGGTCAACATTGACCTAGGTCAATGACAGTAGGGCCCACTGTCATGTAAATCCATTTTCTTTATTCCTTTGTTCATATTCTTACAGCTGGGGCCCACACGTCATTGAGACAATCCAAATTAGTGTATTAATTGCGCTGTTTACTTATTAATTGGAGTCATTAACATGTCTAAGCATTAATTATACTCACTAATTACACTTCATTAAACATGATCAGTATTTAATGGAGTCATACTGTGTCCGAACAGCACTTTTAGTGCTAACTATAGCTTTTAATCACCATTAGCAATTAATACCCAATTATTGGCATTGATTGAGTCTTAGCAGCACAATGATTAGGCCGTTAGTGGCTTAATCGAGCTCAACCGGGAGCTCAACCGGGCGTTCGGTCGGGCTGCGGCGAAGCCACCGCCGGTGGTGAGGCGGGCCGGGGAGGGTCACCGGCGGAGAGGACAGGGAGCGGCGGCGCGGGACCTACCGGCGAGGAGCGGCGGCGTGGGGCGGGTCACCGGAGGCACGGGGTGGCTCCGAGGCGGCGGATGGGGGCGGTCGGCCGCGGCCCGGGTGGAGCGGCGGTGGTTGGACCCGAGGCGATGGGGAGGCGCGGCCGAGCTCCGGTTGGGGCGGCGGATGAGCGGCGGGAGCTCCGGGGAGGCGAGCTAAGCCGGGGCGGCGAGGGCTCGGTGCGCGGCGGGGAGGCCTGGGGATGCGGTAGCGGCGCGGTGGGGAAGTGGGCCGGCGACCGGGCTCGGGAGCGGAGCCGGCAAGGGGCGGTGCGGCGGAGTGGGAGGGAAAGGAGGCCGGCGGCGGCTCGGGATAGAGGAGGCCGGCGGTGGGGCTCGGCGCGGTGGTGAGGGTGGCCGAGGCGCGCGGTGGGGCGGGGTGCAGAGGGCACGGGGAGAGCGGCGGGATGGGGGTAGCCGGGGAATGGATGAGGATGGAGGCGTCGGCCAAGCAAGAGGTGGCCACGGCTCCTTGGGAGCTTGCCACGCTTGCACTGGAGGAAACAGGAGGTGGCACTGGCGTGGGGAAGAGAGGATAGAGATGAGGGATGTTGGCAGCCTAGAGAAGATGAGGATGGGAGGAAGGTGGCTTACAGGGGAAGGAACGGGGGTGGGGCACGGTCAGGCCAGGTGGGCCGGTTAGGGAGTTTAGGTCTAGGGTTTTATTCCTTTGGATATTTCTTTTGAAATTGATCCTCTTGCAAACTTGCTCCATTTCAACCTAAATCAACTTCAAAAGATAACTGAAATCTTGCCTCATCTATCCCAACCCAACTTTTGGACTATTCTAACCCCTTCAACATTTTGAAACTCAAAAAGATTCATTTAAATTAAGACCCAAAATCGAGGTTTAGAATTGGATCGAATCCGAAATTAGGGTTTTGTCGAGCACTTCAAAAATTCAAAAACTTACTCATTTTTAGATCCGTAAATTCATGCATGAGATGCACATTACACGGTTAATAAAAACAGGGACGTTACAGGGCCACACAAGCCGAGTTGTCCGCATGAATGATTTTGACTTCCTCGTCAATCCATTGTATCAAGTATTGGTGCATGGTAGACGGCACGCATTGGTTGGCGTGAACCCAATCGCGGCCTAATATGACATTGTAATTACCTTGCACCTCGGTAACGAAGAATGCGGTAGCCAGAGTCTTGCTTCCCACAGTAAGCTCTACATACATCACGCCTTTGGCTTCCATCTTCTCCTTGCCTTCAAATCCATTAAGCATCATATTGGTCTTCATCAACTCATCATCATGCAGTCCCAACTTCCTGAAGACCGAGTATGGCATAAGGTTCACTACAGCACCACCATCCACGAGCATCCTAGCCACCGGCGATCCATTAATATGGCCCTTGACATACAATGGCTTCAGATGTTTCACTGGTTCTTTTGGCTTCTGAAAGATAGCATTCTTAGGACCAAAATCCAGTTGGGCTACCTCCCCTTCTTTATCTATGGCATGAAATTCAGCAGGCAAGTAGTATACCATGTTTATCTCCATACCTCTTCGAGTCGGCGTGGGCTCATAATCCACCATCTCCTCCTCATCGTCTCTTGAGGTGGCCGCCGACTCCGGACCCGTTTCGAGTGGAGGGGGTGTGGTATATGACGTAGGTGATGCCATAATGGTCACGCCGCTTTCCTTCGATGTCACGAGAGTTGCGGTGTCTTCTACTTGTTTAGGCTCCCACACTTGCTTTATGAGCACCGCAGGCCGAATTCTGTTGAAGGATTCGTCCCTTAGTTTCTCCGCTTCTTGATCTGCTTTCTCTTCGTTCCTCATGCGCTGCAATCTCCTCTTCCTGGTTTTAGAGAAACCGGGAGGACACCACTTAGGCTGAGTGTATTTGGGATCCCTAGGCTTGTTCTTGCTCGTGCTAGCTTCGTGATCATTAGCCATGGAATTCTGTTGGACAGCAATTATATCATCATTAGAATTAGCCGGGTTGCCAACAATAACCGGCTATTTACTGAGTTTTCTGATTTTCGACTCTGGCTTGCTGGCCTCTGGGACGTCGGTACTCAGCGGCTTAGCACGCCACACCCTTTTGACCGACTGCCTCGGAGGAGCTTGTGATGGTCGACTAGCATTACCACCTACTCGGCCCTGAGTAGGAGGAGTAAGTCTCTCGTGAACAAGTCTCCTCGGTGATGCCCATCCCGAATGAAAAGCATAGGGCGCCATCGGGTATTCCCCCCACCTTCCATCGAAGCCTCCCATGTAAGGCAAGTAGGGAGGTGGTGCCATCTATGGAGTCAGGACCCATGGCCCACATGGCCCTGCCTGACGCTGGAAGTCTCGCTTTGGAGGTGATCTCAGACGCTTCAAACGTGATGACCGATTAGTGACAGAACTGGCCGCTTGATTGGCATATTTGGACAGCAACATATCAAAAGTCGGCTTAATTCGCTTGTGTTGTACTTTGGCTTCATTTGTTTTCCACTTGCCAACTTCTGGACTCTTGGGCTTGATAAACTTGACACGAGCATTGTCTTGTACTTGAGGTTGGCCCCCGAGTGCAGGATTTCTAATGGTAATGTTCAACGTCTCCTTGCCATCGGGTTGCTTGTCGAGTACAACCTCTCTTCCCAAGACCTTGTCCTTCTCTTTTATCTCCCTAGGTTTACCAATGACGATATTATCTTTGTTAGCGGACTCGGCTAGCTCTGGCCAAATTAACATCTTCTTCCCCTCTAGATCCAGAGCATTCATCGGGAAGGGTTGCTTGTCTACTTGCATTTCAGCAAAACTCAATCGTCCATCATTGATAGCCGATTGAATCTGTCGCCGAAAGACATTGCAATCATTAGTAGCATGAGAGAAAGAATTATGAGAGAACTAAAACGGCGGCAAAGCGTGTGATATTCTAATGACTTTATCTTGCAACAACGCATCAAATATTTTATCACACTTGGCTATGTCAAAAGTGAACTTCATATCTTCTTCACGGCTCTTTCGAATTGGTTTAAGAGCATTACAAGCATGTGGTTGGCCTTAGAGGACCAAACAAACTCAGCAGCATAGACATCAACCTCATCGTCCGAGCTATTGCTATCGCATCCGACCATGTGCATTTTAGGACGATCAGTTTTAGATGTATGAACTTCTTTGAACTCTACGCTTCGGCTTTCTTGGGCTAGAGTTTTTTGCAAGACTTGGTTAATACTCAAGAGCTCATAACCTTCTAACCTTTCTCTAATGTGAGTTCTCAAGCCGTTAAGCACGAGATCGGCCAAGTCTCTCTTAGTTATCACTAAGCTATAACATCGGTTCTTTATATCTCTAAACCTCTTGACATAGTCGGTGACCGACTCATCATGTTTTTGTCTAACCGATGTAAGATATGACAACTTAAGCTCATTATCGGCCACTATAAAAATGATCATGAAATTTTTGTTCTAGCTGCGACCACAAAAGGACAGAGCCATGCGGTAAGTAGCGAACCACGAAAATGCGGTGCCAGTCAAAGATAAAGGGAATAAACGCACCTTCAACTCGTTTAGAGAATTTGCCTCACCTAACTGCGCTAGATACTGACTAACATGTTCCCATGTTGTTTTCGTTCCCTCTCCATTGAACTTTGATGAAGTCGGGAACCTTATAACCCGGAGGATATGGGACTGCATCAAAGTACTTGGGATACGGTTTTTGGTACACCTGACTTCTCATCTTCGGCTCGACTCCGAAGGATTCCTGAAACATCCGGCTCACATCCGCCTTGAGTTTGGCCAAGACTTCATCTGTGGTGGACGAAGAGGCCTGTGGCGATGACGTAGGAGCTATGTGATGACCAGCTATGGGTGCTATTTGTGGCACGTACGCCGAACCGTAGTTCAGCACTGGTCTGATCATGCTTGTGCTCATAAGTGGTGTGGCTAGGTTTTGGTTCGGCGTTGCCGTCGAGCCGGGCATGCTCACGATCAGATTAGGGTTTGTAGGTGCAGCCACGAGTTGACTGGTTTGGCTAGGATAATAATTCAACGGCATGGGAGGTGCCGATGAGTTTACTGCCAGGGTTGGATTAGGACTTACTACATTGGCAATCACACCCATAGTACCACTAGATGATGAAGACATATTCTTCCCAGCATTTGTATTCTCCAAGAACGATTGGTACACAAGATTGTTACCCTTGGTAATGTAGCTCTGAATCTCAGCTAGCTGCTCAGGAGAGAAAACGCTACTTACAGAGGTTGTAGCTTCTTTGCCGCGTAGAGGAGGGAACGTGATGTCTCCGACCGAAGTGATGTTGCCTTGACGATCCTTCTTGAAGTTTACGAGGAACGTCTGCAAATCCTCCTCCTCACGCTTCTTCTTGTACGCCTCGAAGGCTTGGCGATGTTCCTCCGATAGTTCATCACAGCCTAGCTTGATGATGTTATCGGCGCTGATCTCGACGGGTTGTGGAACCTTCTTATCGGACATGATGATCCTTGTCCCCAGCGGAGTCGCCAAAAAGTGTGTTCGCACACGAATACATCACCGTGTACCCCCGGCGTCGAGCGTGATACGCAAAACAACGCCGCCGGAGGAGCCTCACCGGGAGCGTGATACGCAAGACACGCCGGCGAGATCTTTTGAAGACCCGAAACACCACACACCCGGAAGGGACCCCGTCAGGGAGTGCGGCGGCTATGGGTTGCCCTATGTCGGCCTGACCGCCCCTAGAGCCTCGAGGTTCATTGTCGCCTAACACGAAGAACAACGAAGAACAAGAAGCAGAAAACAAGGGCGAGAGAAAATAGTAGATGAAAAAGATAATAGATTGATTTGTTCGATTGTGTGTTGACAATCGGTCATCACCCTTTACATATTTATATAGGACGGCTGGTCTTTCCATAAGAGATCAGGACTCCTGATCCTAACTGAATACGGATATGAGACTTTCCTTTCCTAATGAATCCTGATTCTAATATACATGTGACTTTCCTTTCTTTCTGAGTAGCTTGACCATCGTGATCAGGACTCCACCTTATACACGAAATGCCCTTCCATGCAAATCGAGTAACTTTCCGAATCCATGATTAATTTGCCTACCGCGATCAATCGCGGTTCCTTGTTCTCCAAGTTGAAGTCTCTGACACCAGAAAAAACTTTAAAGTAGATGACTCGGTGCATCAGCCCACCCGCAGGTCAGCTCGGCAGCGCTGCAACTTGGTTCTGCTAGGAAGGACTCGGCTTGAGCCACTCGGCGTGCTGAATGACTCGGTTATACTTTGAGCAACTCGGCACATTGGACAATCCGAGAGCGCTGCGAGCTACTCGGCGTGTTGGACGATTCGGGAACGCTGCGAGCAACTCAGCACTTTGGCCGACTCGAGGAGGCTGCGAGCGACTCGGCACATTGGATAACTCGGGGATGTTGCGAACCACTCGGCTTGAACCACCCGTCATGTCAGACCAGTCGGGAGTACCGCGGACTACTCGGTATGCTGGATTTACCAAGCCTTTCGCTGCAAATCAACGCCAACTTTTAAAACAATTATCAGTCGGCTGACTCGGCCAAACTCTGCTATCAACACTTTGCTGCGAGTTTTTCATAGAGCCCAGATGATAGCAGCAATACCAGTTGCTACTATCTTCCTCTAGGCTCCAGGAAATTGATATAGCCATGTATCACATTAGTGTGACAAGCTGAAAGACAAATCAGCCTGTCCAAAAGTGCACTGAATCACCCTCTCCAAATGTATCTAGCCATTGCGCACTCAAAAAGAAGATGATCAATCGATTCATCTTGATCACAAAAAAGACATTTTTTCTCACCACACCACCCTCTATTTAAAAGGGTATCCCTGGTGAGAATGCTTCTCTTTAACACCAACCATCTAAAAACTTTAACTCTAGATGGGAGCTTCAGCTTCCAAATGAATCTAACTGAGAATACACCAGGCAACCATATCATAGAATCTTGATCCCCAGTCAGCGCAACTGTAGCAACTATCTCTTGTAGTTCCTGGCACAGCTGTAAATATTCTTCCCACAATACTCTTAAGCGAATACATCCCCCGCCCCTGAGTAAAATAGCACTGACAGTGATGTTTTGAGAGAAGGTCAGTGCATATAACCTTCGGAACTTCACTGCCAAAGGTGTATTTCCAATTCATAAGTCGTCCCAAATCCTTATATTCCTTCCTTGCCTACCTTACATTTACAAAAGTAGTAAAAGACTTCTTTTATATCCATTAGATTATTCCAGAATTGAGCACATCTTTTAGCTTGAGATAAGGTTTTTGGTGTCTCAGATATTTTCTCTCTCAGAACCCTCTGCCAAATCACATCTTCATGTTCCAATTTCCAAATCCATTTGCCCAATAAACTCATATTCATGAGCTCAAGGTTAAGAACCCCTATGCCACCAAGATCTTTGGGTCTACATATGTCCTACGTAACTAGATGATACTTTCTAGTCCCGATGTCTTCCTGCCAGAGAAGTCTTTTCCTAAAAATATCAAATTTCTTTTGGACTCAGTCTCCCACCCATGAATAAGAGTTTCCTCCGCCAACATCCTAATTTAGCGTCCATTTTTTCCTCACTGGTTCTCCAATCTTTATTCAGGATTCTAGTTGAATTAACTGGAATTCCTAGATATGTAAGAGGGAGAGTGCCACTGTTGCAAGTAAAGGTATCTTCATGGTGAGAATTTTAGCACCAGCACTACCAAAACAGAACACTTCATTTTATGAAAATTATTTTTTAAGCTAGACATTTGTTGAAAAAGGCAAAGATAAATTTAAGGTTCCTGGCATTCTCCTCACCTTCCTCCGGCAAGAATAAAGTGTCATACTGCAAGATGGCCACCCCATGATCAGTGAGATGAGAAACCATAACGTATATCAGACCAGTTACTGGGCCTTTTTAATCAGAAAAGAGAGGGCATTTACAGCCACATCAAAAAGGAGAGGAGACAGGGATCCCGTTGCCTCACTCCTTTATATGTAGTACACTCCTTTTTGAGCTAGCAATGCTCTCAAAAAGTACACTCCTCCTTCCACCTCTCGGATATCAAATATATTGTGATATACTCCTACTAGCAAACCACCTGATCTATCTCTAGAAGCAGTCCAAAACCATTGAAAATCTCTTTGGCAACCCAGCTGATGTAGCCATATATTACACAACTGCTGTTGCTGAGTTTTCTGGACCCCCACAAAATCCAGCTTGCGATCTCTGATAGCTTCTGTAAGGAAAAATTTCTTACTAAAGCGACCTCTACAATTCCGAATTAAACCTTTCATTTTAATTTGGAGGACCTATTCTTCCTACCCACCCTTTTCTTGGGCTTCACACTACTATTAGTTGGTGAGTTGTCCTTCTTTTGTCTCCTTTTTCTATCCACAAATAGCTTTTGTAGATGATACAGAGAATCTAATTCATCACCAGACTCAGCATTGTCAGGTAAAAATTTGGATAAGACATCTATACAAACCTGCATGGTTGACCTTGCCCCTCTGCAGCTGCCTGACCATGGAGTTTTTTTTTGTTAGGAATACATGGAAAGTATGTCATGGAAAAATATAACTCAGTACGACTGCGACATGCTGAAGCGTCACTGGAGGCCATCCACTGATCTGCAGATAGTTACAAAAAGGAAGTTCGAAATAACAGGCTTGGCCGGGGACAACAGGAGGTGGTGTTTCAGGCTTTCAGCACCCTGACTCAGTTACTCAAAAATCAGGTGGGATTTGCTCGATCCCCTTGGCTGCACGCGGCAAATGATGTGTTCGACAGGAAGCAGCATGGTCGCATGGAATCCTGAAGCACGGCGTGCCGTTTCGGCAGGCGATATCTTGATCGCATCCAACGGAAGCAAGGAGCCTCGTTCCAATCCACGAGTAAACACGAATTAACATATGTTTCCGAGGAACAAGAAAGCTGGCGCGCGGTATCAGTGCAAGAGTGTAAAGATCAACGATGGAAAGGGATGCATGTGTACATGGGCCAGTCAGTATCTGATGCGCACGCCCGACCGTCCATCCTGCCGCCGGTATGGGCATGCAGAAAGGCCCTTTCCCTCTGCCTCGATCGAAGCAGTACTGAAGAGCTAGCTGCATGCCCAAGTGCGACCATGCTCATGTGCAGCTAATCTCCTCCGGGCGTCAGGCGCAAGAAAGAAGTGCGTGCTCGTATTTATCGTGTAAAGTTTGATCACGCTTGGGCTAAGCGCGAACCCAGCTAGCTATCGTGTTGTGCAGAGGCATGGGCGGACGGTCCAAGAGACACCCGGCTGGTTGCATGATCAGTTCACTTAAAAATTCGATGGTTATCTAGCTGGCTAGCTTGCTGCCAAAATTTACGGAGCAGAAAGTTTGGGACCGTCAACCTAACTTTGTCACCTCTTGCTTTCCATACATATTCCGACCATATTAGCTATACGTGACATGGTGACAAGGTTTGGTTGGTTTCTGCATGCCGACAAGCTAATCCCTTCCAAAATCAACGCCAGATTATGTATATTCCTTCAACGTTTTCAAGAGGACTTCCTCGCAAAAAAAAAGATCAAGAGGACTAAGGCCACGGTCTCTCTCGAGATGACATACAGTTTCTTGCAGAACAGTTGGCGGATAAATTTTAAAAAATAGTTTGAAGAAGCATGTACCCCCAGCCACTCTTGGTGGACAAATGCATACCCGCTGTTCTTCATAATCATGCCTCATACTTGGCAGATACTCAGGCAAAAGTGGCAGATACTCAGGCTCATTTTTTTGCGGATGTAATGTGCTAATAAACTTAAGGATCAGAATAACAATGCTACCTAATGGGGTTCGCCTTTCATATTTCATCTCCTATGTCCATTTGCAACTTGATTTGGAAAAGAGGACAGACAAGCATCCAACCAAACGAGATTATCATATTTTATCGTAATTATAACCGTTAAAGGTTTATCATAATTATAACCATTAAAGGGTGCATCCGTTAGGTGGAAAAAGTCCAAATTTGCACTCCTCGACTACTGTTCGGAGTTAAACTTTCCCACATCTGCTCTTAAATGAATGGAATGTACTTTCGATTACCGAATTGCCCCCTAAGACCAGGTATCCTCAACGTCATATCATCTTCGAAAATCACCAAATAAATAGTAAAATATAAGGGCGTGCCAATATGTCCCGTCTCCAAACGCAACGGCAAAATTGACTGAGCGATGGGCGAGACAGGCGCCGCGTGGCGCCTGTCGCGGTGGGCTGGAGCGACGTGCATCTGTTGCGGCTGGCGAAGGCGACAAGACCGAAGCCACGCCGCGACAGCAACAGGGGCCAGTCGCGACGGGCGACCGCGATGCTAATCCTGTCGCACCCACCGACCGCGACAGGTGGGCTGGCCAGTCGTGCCGGTGCTTTCGTGCAGCGATTTGAAGATGCACTTGCTACTAGCCTTTAAGACGCTAATTGTTTTGTGCCTGAACCATACATGCATGCAAGCCTGTTCAGAAAAAGAAAATCATGCAAGTTTTCTGACTCAATGTGCATGACGACATCATTGCATGAACCATGCATGCATACAAGCCTGTGCAGAAAAAGAAAAGCATGCAAGTAGTAAGGAAAAATGGTCATCGCGGGCGCTCAACGCGATGGGCTATCGTTGCAGCTGGCTCAACCCAGCCGTCGCGACCGCTCGACGCGATGGGCCGCCTATCGCGGGGCTCGCCTGCTGTCGCACCCGCCGAGTGTGACCGGACGGCATCGCGGTGCCTCGCCGCGACAGGCGATATGCGGCACCTGTTCCGCCTGTCGCTCGGTCATTTTTATTGTTGTGTTTGTAGACGGGCCATTTTTAGTATTGATCCGGTCACAGAGTCAAAACAGTCAATTTTTCCTGCACTATCCCGCTTTCCCGGCCTCCTTTATTAGAAATTTTAAAAACTTTTGTCGTTACTCTTAAGCCAAAATCGCATTATGCCATTGCTTTTTGCCTATTTACGCATTTGTCGCTCCTGCGTTACTGGCGTTTTCTTTTTGCCATCCCGTCAAATTTCTCGGTTAGGACGACGCGAAAAAATGCCCCTAGCCCCACCTGTCATTGGCTTCTTCCTTTCGCAATCGTCTCTCTCGTATCTACCTTTGTCTTGCCCGTATCTCTCTTCCCCGAGCTGCTCCCCACCTCGCCTTCCTCCTCCTCTCCTCATCCGCCTCCCCGTGACTCTCCTCCTTTGCGAGCTCCACATCGCGCGTCTCTCCTCCTCCCCAAGCTACAGATCTGAGCACACGGGACATTGAGCCGTGCGGTGGAGGGGGCTCATCGGCATGGACGAGGACGGACAAGTAGTGTCGTGGACTCGTGGTAGTGTTGTTATGCTAATTGAGGCCTTAATTTTGAAGTATCATGGACCGGGACGACGAATTAGAGCTATGGATGCTTACCGGAATGGGGAAGGGGTTCGCGGTGGTGCATGTGCCGCTCCTCCCCGTCCAGGTGGTGCTAGGAGGAGCTCAGGGGGAGCCTGGCGGCGTGGTGGGGAGGCAATTCCTGTTGCTATCGCGTCTCGTCCACGCTGTTGTGGGGTTGCTGAGCCCGAGTGCCTCGCCTCTGTTGGAAATCAGGCCTAATCTACACGATCTGCAGTCATACACATGCACGCGATACCGCGTAGGAAGAACTAGAACACGAGACTCAAGAATCGATCTTTTTGGTGCTGCTACGAACTTGCATCCTTTTCTTTCTTTTCTGTTACTTATACATGCAAGAACTATAAACCTGTTCGGACTCCTAATTCTCCTAATCTTTTTCTTATTTCGCGCCCAACACGACATGAACACCATGTCCAACCAGGAGCTTGCCGTGACAACCAGCCAGATTTACAAACATGTAAACCTACTTTGGCATCGCTAGTTACATTAACAAGCCGATACTGACTCACAACAGAAAAAACCTTACGTGCGCAATTAGCTTAAACCTAATATTTACCTCCCTAAGCTGATTATCACTTCTTCTTCATGGCTCGCATCCCAATTTTTTCTCTCATATTCAAGAACTTGATTCTTCCCAATGCTTTGGTCAGCATGTTCGCGAGTTGACCATTAATACCGCAGTAGTTGATCGTAATCTTTTTTTTGACGAACCGGACATGCGTTCTGCTATTTCATTAAGATAGGAGAATATATACATACAAGAGGTTCATTTAGTAGAAAATTACATTATAGATATACCGAGAAGCCTACGCGATGTTAAATCTTTCTTCACGAGGTATGCGACCTCTAAAACCTACAACGACTTTTGTTGAAAGATGCGCCGATTATGCTCCTTCCAAACATTCCACATTGTGTACATGAGAGCCTCCCCGAAAAGTTTTTTGTTTACTTTCGATGCCCCAAATGTGGAACGGTTCCACCACCCCTCGAGAGTGTCCAAAGTTGAGGCAGAGCCCATCCAAATGGACAGCCAGAAAGCCATAGTGCCCCACACACCTCTAGAGAAGAGACATTTATGAACGAGGTGTTCGTTAGTTTCGAACTGAAGGTTACAGAGTTGACAGGTTTGTTCGTGAGGCCATCCCCTCCCCGCAAGCCTGTCAGCAATGAGGGCCTTATTTTGTACGAGCAACCAAGTGAACATTTTACCTTTTGGTTCTGGCGCTCCCTTCCAGATCTTACTAGATTTGAAAGGAGGCACGGCCCCCGCGAATTGTGCCAAATAGGTTGACTTTACCGTGAACACACCGTCTTCCGTCCAATTCCAGTGGATAGAGTCCGGCACAAAAGGGCTAAGCTCCACCTCCTGCACAAGAGACCAGAGTTCAACGAACTCTCTGATTTGGGTTGTGGTGGTGATGGGCCGGAGGGAGTGGATCCATAAGTCGTCCTGGAGCTCCTCGTGGACCGAGCGGTTTTTTTCTCTTAGCTAGAGCAAACACAGCGGGTGCTAATTTTTTTGGAGGCCCGACCGTAATCTTTTTTTCCTCCACGTATTTCCTTATATAATAAAACTAGGTGTTAATATGCTTAATTCTATCATGATACACAAGGTTCTTACATAAGGAGATGGAGGACTTGTTGTCTACGTTGAGCACCATCTTACCGGAATTGTGGTTCAGAAGATCAACGAGAAAGCGTTCAACCACACGTCTTGACAGTTGCCGTTGCTATCGGTGTCATCACTGCCACGCCTAGCATGTCATCACTGCCACGCCTAGCATCGGCAAGTATAGTGCAGCAGTCTGCGTGACCCTTCTCTGCTGCCCGGATCTGGTCCTGCACTAAAATTTGCTCACATGGATCATTATTAGTAATAGGTGTGACCCATGCAATTTGATCATGCTCTGCAGCTTCACTACATGCACGATTTTTTCCTCGCAAGCTACGTCTCTGGATACATGCGAATTGCATGTGCTGTCATAGTTGACGCTATGGGTGATCCGCATGTCATCGTTGTCAGCGCGACCGCTGTTGGCGTTGCCACCGCTGCTACTGACAACATTCTTGCCGCCAGCATCGCTGTCGGGCACCACCGCAGCTACGGCGATTGACGTCATAGATGGTGTCATAGCTAGCCGAGCAATCGTCTGTTGTTCGCCAGACAACTTGTCGGTGTCGTACTCGTCATGCGATACCATGGCCAGTGGCTCCGAGCTGTCGCGTCCTGCAAAGATCGTAGTCAGAATAATTCTTACTTGCACCTATGAGCTCAGGGAGGTGGCCTCTGCGAGCTCAGGGAGGTGGCCTCTGCAAGCTCAGATTTACTTCTTCGACCTACTCCTTGACCGTTGTACATGGTGTCGTCAGGCTCCACGAGCCAACTGGGGTTGCTCCCGGTAGTCGAGGCATCATCTCGTCATGTGTAACAGTCTCCTGTTGCCTCACACGTATACCTATATCGACGACTTTTGCACTTACTATCTCTAACTAGGTCTTGTAAAATCGATTCCTGGATTTTTTTTCATGTTCATGAGAAGAGTCCCACTTTGTTCATAAATCTTAAGTCAATCGTTGTACATAATTATTGTCATGCCATACTCTGCAAACTGTTCCAGACTGATGATATTAGAACAAAGTCTTGTTACAAAATATACCTCATATAGTAATCATTGTTCTCCCTTCTTACAATAGAGAAGGATTGATCATTTCCCCTTAATCTCCACAATATATCCATTGCCGAATATGACTCTCCACAATATATCTATTGCCGAATATGACTTTTCCCTAGGTGCTCTCGTCCAATTTGTTGAACAACGCTCGCCGCCCTCTCATGTAGTTTCTTGTGCCGATGTCCAAGTACCAAACTTCGAACTCTTGAGGTACTCCCTGTCGATGTATAAATCTGGTGCCACCTTATTGTTCATAAGTACTATGCACGCACTTGGGCACGACCATGTTGGTCGTCTCTTCTTCTTCATGCAACACTTCATCATATTTGCTTGTGACCGGGTAAATGAGCTCACACACCTCTGCCATGAGGAGAGCTGGTTCTTCATCATCTAGCTGTTGCACAAGATTAGCCTTTTCACTTTGATTTGGCTGCTTGTGCTGCTTTGCAAAGTGACCAAAGTCATTGTAATTGAAGTACTTTACCTTTGACTTGTCAAAGTTGCGCGGCCTTCTCTCATCGACAAATCGTTCGTCGTCCTCATCACTTCCTCCTTGGGAACAGCCTTGACAACCACCTCATCTTGTTCGTTTGGACCCCTCGCCGCTTTTTTTCTCTTTGGCAGTCAGGTTCTCCCACTGCGATCGTGTCAGCATCAGTGTTCACTCTCTGTTGGATCACTGAAGCTGCGACGAATCTGCTTATCATGGGCCTTGAACCATCCAACCAAATCCTCAACAGTAAGCGTCGTGAGGTTGACACACTGCTCGATCAATGTCATGATCTGCATGTAGCACAGCGGCACTGCATGCACACATCGTCGGACGATGGAGATTTTAGACACAGTCTCACCGAGACCTCGGATGCCACTTACAACACTGGCGATCCTTACGGTGAAGTAGTCAGCTGAATCATCATCCTCCATCTTCAAGCTCTCATAGCTCTTCTGCAAAGATTATAGATTTGCTTCCTGAACAATGTCCTTGGCCTTTTCACCAACTTCTTTCGGTGAGCTCCTGCATTACTCCTTGCGGTACTCGGCACCTCCCTTTGCATATGCCAGCACCGCCAAGATCGACGGCTTCCCACACGTCCTGCGCTTCGAGCGCGACACTCATCTTCGTCTTCACCAGTGCCAGAGTCTCCTTCCTAGCTTCCCATGATGCTCCCAGCACGATTTGCTTCTCGGTTCCTAATATGATCCTTAGTTACTAAGGAATCTCCAAGATGTGATACCAATTGTTGAAAATTAGGCCCTAATCTACACATGCACACAATACTATGTAGGAAGAACTAGAACACGAGACACAAGAATCGATCTTTTTGGTGCTGCTACGAACTTGCAGCCTTTTCTTTCTTTTCTCTTACTTATATAGATACACATCCTAGTTACATGCAAGAACTACAAACCTGTTCAGACTCCTAATTCTCCTAATCCTTTTCTTATTCTGCGCCCAACACGACATGAACACAATGTCCAACCCGACGAGACCACCAGAAGTTTATCGTGACAACTAGCCGGATTTACAAACATGCAAACCTACTTTGGTATCGCTAGTTACATTAGCAAGTCGATAGTGACTCAAAACAGAAAAAACATTACGTGCACAATTAGCTTAAACCTAACAGCCTCGTGCTGCTGCGGTCACTGTCGGAGGCGATGTCCAAAGCGGCATCGTGCGTCAAACACCATGGTCACCATGGTCAGCCGTGCATAGGTTTGCCATAGTCCCCCTAAACTCGTTTTTTCCATCGCCCTTACCCCCTTGGTTTGCTTCATCGCCCCCGAGGTCGAGTGCCACCATGGCCAACACCCCTTGCCCCTCTTCGTCAAACGAACATGAGCAACCGAGCCCTCCTAGTTGGGGAGAGGGGAGCAGGGGTCCTTGCGGGAGGTAAGCTCGAGCCATGGCAGGGCAGGGGGAGTGAGACTATGAGGAAGAAGAGACGAGGACCCAGGAGGAAACGAGGGCAAAACAATTTTTTTATGCAGAAACCTGACATGTGGAGGTGGTCAATGCCTGTTGACCTGACGGTAACTGTTGAGAATGGTAATGTAAAATGAGTAGTAACGGAAGAGTGGCAAATGTATAAATAGCTTTAAAAAACAATGGTAGAATGCAAATTTAGCTTGAGAGCGATGGTAAATGTGTATAAATTTTTTTTTGTTTACTCCATGATTTTTAACTTTTTCCTTTGTTGTTTGCCGTGTCATCCAAATCGAAGTTATGTGTCAAACAGGACCTACAAGGCATCACGTGCGATCAAGGTCGCATTGAATTAGTTTCAGTGGTAATTATTTATTCGATCGATTTTGTTTGTTGAGATAGTTAATTACATTCTGTGAGGTTTCAGAGTTGATGGGGAAACTAGACTTTGGTAATACCTGACAATGTAATAAGTTGAAGTACTTCCTGCCTATCAAATCCATGATGAATACTTGAAGCATTATTGCGTTAGACGTACTTGCTCGATCGGAACGGTGATCTGTGCACGCTCAGGCTAATAGCTACGCCAGCAGTACTACTTGCCAGGCCACCACCATCAACCATACATCACCTAGGCGACCAGATGCAGCCGCTGAGCCCTGTGGATGTAGGGACGGCGAAGATACGATCGCTCGCGTGTTTGGTCGATGCGCACTCACTGCTACACCGCATGCATGGCTGAAATTCCACTGGAACGTACCTGGCTGACTGCCTAGCTCAACGGCACAAGCACATGCCACCTGTGTCCCCAACTCCTGAGCCTAGCTCAGCTTTAGACTTAGTACCGTGCAATTAAGATGATTTAGTTCTATAAAAATTCTAGACAACTGAAAATTAACAGATGGATAAGACAACTCAAAGATATGCACCTTTACTGCATATTCTTGGGAAAAAGTTAAAATATGGTTATGCATGCATCACTACACCAGGACACGAGGTTAAAGGCCATTAACTGCCAAAAAAAATACTTTTCCCGACAGCTTCTATCTGCTGGGAAAAATATTTAAGTGCCGGGAAAATCCCGGTTTGACATCAATGGGTCTGTCGGAAATTTTTGTATCTGCCGGGAAAGTCTTTTCCCTACTGCCAGGAAAATCTTTCCGACATTTTTCTGCCACCGTAAGTAGCTTTTCCCGGCAGATAATCTATTGGTATTATTTCATGGTGCAGTGCATGAGCATTAGGTTGAGTTATGGCTTTACATGGTTATGATTTGCTTGCAATTGTAAGAGACCATGTGAGAACAGCTCGGAATAGGAAATTGCTCTTAGGAGCACAGCTGCGCAATATTACTTATTTTGTCAATTGCGGCCGCATCTTCTTGATCAGCTAGTGCATTAGTCTAGCTCACCCCTCATCAAGCTTGACGTAATCCGATCACCTACTCCTTTAATTATCTAAAACCGCTGTGCCACATGATTATCATTAAGCCACTGAAAGTGGAGCATGTACTGTGTACATACGCATGCGTGGCCTGTCTTAACTCGGCCGGTATAATGAAGCCCGTCACCAAACTGTTTGCAAATAGTGTATTGAAAATGTGTCAATAAACTGTATGTTCAAATTTTTACTAGTGCACTACACCTGAAATGCGACGCCTGTTTTGAAACTCTGTGCACCGTACTCCCAAAATAATCCACCATCAGTGCCCCATGTGACAGCAATCACAATGATCTGATGCTTTCAATCTCAGCAAGACACATCAATCTGGCAGTAGTTAGATTTAAATCAATTTCAATCTTGAAGCCTAGTACATTCAGAACATGCAAGTAAAGCTTAAACAGGTGGACCATTCGAGGCTGGCAAAGACGAAATGATGCTCATGGACCAACATTAAGATATTAACTTTAACATCCTCTTTCTAGTCTCTAAAACACTCTCTTTCTACCCTATTACACTCTCCAAGAGAAGATGATGTGCACAACTAAGGAGCAACCATGGCTGACACTGACCACTAGGTGTAGTATGACTAAATTAACTAGAGCTATCCCATATACAAAAGCAAGGCAGAAAACACCAGGCAATTAACAAAGTTAAAAGCAGTAAGGAGAGCTTCTGCCGATGCATCCAAGCACGTGGGCTCCATCAGCAGGCACGAGAGAAAGGGACAGGAGCATGCAGCGCATAATAAACTAACCGTAACCCATCTCCCCTCATCACTCCATCCACAGGCACCAAGAGATTCCCGGTCTCCAACGCTTGAGCATACCACAACAATGCGAATGCGATGCAGCAAGTCTTCTCCCCTGCGGCAAGAGCAGAGTCAGAGTTCGTTTTTTTTTAATTCTGCTGCATCATCAAAAGCAGCAGTACAGTACATCAGTAGAGATAGAACAGTCTCTGGCATAGTAATCCATTCCGTGGAATCGAGTGTTCGTATAGGGAAGAAGAAATGCTTTTACCATTCCTCCTCCTCGTAAAGTTTCTCATATTTTTTGAACTTGGCTTAGGCATAGACAAAACTCTCAAACCTCTCATTTTAGTTGGTGTTGTCGCTTTATGCTGGTCTATTTGGTTGTGTCGTAATGATGTAGTTTTTGACAAGAAAAAACTATTTAACCCTGTGCAGGTTATAATCTCGTGTATCAACTGGTTGCGATCCGAGTCTATGCTGCAGCGGGAGCAACACAAGGAGCTTTTGAAGGAGGGTGCTAGCCGACTGGAGTTGCTTACCAAGAACTTTATGTCACGGTTTGGGTAGCGTGCGCACCATAGGCTATGTAGTATTTGATTTTTTTTCTACATGTGGCCTTGCAATGCAGAGGCCGGGAAAGTTTACCTTTCCATTATCTAAAAAAAAAGTAGAGAAGAAGAAAAATAGACTCTTCACCTTTTCCAGTCCGGTTTCCTTCACTCCTATAGAATGGCTGAGCTTCTTGGAAAATAGTCGATTTTTTCTGCAATTACTACGTTATATATGGATTTCTTGTTGTATTTGAAATTGTTACCATATATCTTGCACAATTATAACAAATCCAGCTGCGGTGGGTGTAGACTGTGGAGTACTAGCTCTTCTTGAGAGTAAGACCACTGTCAGACTAATTTGGGATTGGTAGGTCTGCCAGTATGTGATTCTGTCTTTACAAGGAAGGATGGAAATCTCCATGATCAGACTTCTTGTTTAGTTGCCATTGTTAGCTGTGAGACACCGACCATCTCTAGTGACAGACAAAATGCTAGAACATTGATATGATACTGGAGTAATCATCTACTAATAACTGATGCAATGAACTGTAGTGTTGCTTAAGTTACTGGCATTGTGTATTTGTGTAGCACTGAAGCAAGGAATGGGCATGAAATTGTTTTCACCTGTGTTTCTGCTTCTGTTTCTGTTGGGGGCTTGCCTGCCTTAGAACGGCAAGCTCTTGGAGGTGGATGAGGCGGTGAGCGCCTTGAGATTCTCCGACGACGCCAGCGCGAGGTCCTGCGGGAGCCGCGCGCGGCGCACGATCCGCCGCAAGTTGCTCTGCAGACTCTGCTGCACCAGCTGCCGCACGGCGCGCTTCTCGTTGCTCATGCAGGCGTCGGCCTGGTCCCCCTCCGTGTCCTCCCGGCACTGGCCTCCGGCGCCGCGTTCCTGCGGCGCCGACACCGTGGCCACGATGCCGGAGGCGTCGGCGACCTGCTTGCCCTTGTCCGCGCGCAGGATCTCCAGGATCCTCGACGCGCGCTTCTGCGCGAGCGCGGTGCCCACGAGCGTGAGCTCCAGGAGCGCGGACGTGGCGCCGGCCTCGGCCATGGCCGCGCGGTCGCCGTAGCTCCGGTGCGCCAGGACCATCAGCACGTACGCGGCCTTCTCCTGGCACCCCGCCTCGTCCGACCAGTTGAGCACGTCGACGAGGACCGGGACCGCGTCCGGGACGCGGCTCACCGCGCGGCGGCCGTCGGGGCAGGCAGCAACGAGGTTGCAGAGCGCCGCGAGAGCGTGGTCCGACGTTGACATGTCCCCCACGGCGGCAACGAGCGACGGCGCGAGCCCCGCGGCCAGCAGCTCCGGCGCATTTGCCGCCGCGTTGGAGAGGTTCAGGAGCGCGCGCAGGGCGTCGTGCCGCACCTGCTCGGTGGCCGCAGCCTCGAACGCGCGCACGAGGAAAGGGACGGCGCCGGACGCGCCGATGATTGGTTTGTTCGCGTCGAGCGCGCTGAGGCAGAGGAAGTTGGCGACGAGCGCCTCCGTCAAAGCGCCGGACGCACTCTCCGCGATGCGGAGCATCTTGTGCACGGCGCCGGCCTGCACAATCCCCGCCTTGTTCCTGCAAATCAAAGTAATCAGCCAAGAACACCGAAGCAAGTCCCACAGAAATCAGAAACCAAACACCCAGATCTGATCAAGAAACAGAGGAGAACAGGAAACGCAGCTGAGACAACTCACGTGTCATTGCCGATGCCCAAGTTGAGAAGCGCGTACAGAGCGGCGGCCAGGAGCTCCTCACCACCGTCGCTCTCGTCGAGTATGGCGACGAGCGGCGGGATGGCGCCGAGCATCGCGAGCATCTCCCTCGCGATGGCGTCGTCCTTCGCCTTCCTCCGCACAACCGTGGCCGCCTCGATGCGCCACATGTCACCGCCGGCATTGTCCCCGTCTCCACCCTGAAGGGCTTCGACGACAACCTTCAGCTCCTCCAGCGCCTCCGCCTTCCTGACGGCCACGTCAGCGTTGGCCTCGTCGTCGCCGCACTCCGACGGCTCCTCCGCCCTGAGCAGCTCCGCGAGCCGGTCGTTCCGCGGCCTAGGCTGCGGCTGCGGCTGCGGCTGCGTCCGTGGTTGAGGCGACCGGAAGGACGTCCGGCTGCGGCAAGAACCGCCGCCGCCGCACGTCAGGACCTCAAGAAGCTTCCTCCGCAGCGTGGCGGCCGAGAAGATCGGCAAGAGCCGGAAGCCGCCGCCGGCGTCGGCGTGCACGCACCTCACCACCATTGTTCCGCCCTGCAGCTTCGAGCGCAAGTCACATTGGTCGGAGGCGAGGACACGAGGCGAGGAGAGAGCGCTCGGCTTGGTAATGGCGTGGAGAGGAAGCCGTGGCGCGGCGCGGCGCGGCACTGCGAGAGGGGGTTTATAGGTGTGAAGGCCGCTGGTGGCCTGAGACTGAGCGGGTGGGCCCATGTGGCCAGTGGAATAACTTTTTAAAGAAAAAAAAATCTAATGCTATTTTTGCTAGCTTTGAGTCGGACAAGGATTAATTACAGCTGGATTCTGCAGTGGAGGACCATTGGAAAGGTGATTAAAAATGTTAACAGAGCTGTTTACTTAATGGCACCAGCTCAGCAATGAAGATCTGTGTGTAGTTTAGTCTTCTCTCAGGCTTGCTGTGCAGGATGATGGAGCAATTTGATTCGTTTTTACACTTTGCCACACACTTAAATATAAGTTTTGGAAAGTTGACTTATTTATCACTGCAAATTAGCTGTGCAATGTGGGATTTTTGTAAGTCGTGGCAACCGATTTGCTTATGAAGCTAGTGCAGCGAATCCATGTCTGCAGCGAAACAACATCGGAAGATTCTATAGTACGCCTAGTGGCACCCTGACAGATGCATTATGTGCTGAGAATGAACCTGCTATGCGCCTCATAATACCAGTTCGGTGCAATAGCTGGAGCATGGAGAAACATTACTAGTTATAGGTGCAAGGCGCGGAGGCCCATAGGTCCATAACGTACATGTTCGGTGAGTTTATTCGTTACTAACTTTTGCATGATTTAAACAGGGATCTCTCCGTTGCCAAGACTTACGCACTGACTAGCTGGTCTGAACAGCTCACGGAAAGTGTCACGAAATCAGTTTATCTCCACGACAGTTGTCACAGCCGCATAGTTCCGCTCATTGCTAATACTAAGATGGCATAGCATGCGAAAAAAATAAACGCCGATATCTATTAACAAGATTCAATCAGAGCCTATATCTTTAAAAGCTCTTCTGTGAACGTTCTACCTATGATATTACCGAATATCATGATGAAACTGACGCTCATGGGAGTCGTCAGTCAGAATGCTAACATGCTCGGTCTGACCACTCCCTCCGTGCGCGAGTCTATCTCAAGCTTCACGGTTTCATGCCACGGTGCCCCTTATTTACCAAGGTCCGAGTTACAATATGTTCGACTCAAATACTACTTGAATCTATCGGGTAATTACACTACAAGTCTAAGTATATCTTAACTACATATATTAGATACAACCTTAATAAAGCGAGATCTCATGAGGCACGCATACATCCTTGTGTGTTGATGGTCTCGTCTCCATTAATGGAGAGTTCAACAACTTGTATCAACAAGACATGAAGGCCATGAATGAGCTCCATGGAAATACATACTACATCAGTCGTACGTCACTTCGATCAGTACGAGTAGCACGCTAGTACGCACTACACTATCTCTCCCCTTCGTACACTTGCACGAGGTCAACGAAGATTCCTTCAAAAGGACCAGCACTAGTACACTGCGTACAAACACAAGTCATAGTCAATGCACGTATATCGAAAACGGCTCCTGCACACCTGGAAATGGCCAGTCTTGACGTACTCTTGCCGCTGGACCAGACTTCGAGCTCCGGTTCGCTGCGCGCTCTGCAAGTGTAGTAGCAGTAGACTAGTAGCACGAGCAAAAGCCAGCAGCTACCTCAGCAAGGTTTAAACCGTACGGCCACGCCACTACCCCTGACACTGCCGAGCACCCAGCGAATTAAGCAGGAGCACCTCATGTACCGGGACGGCATGCGCAGTGATCTCCTCAGCCGAGCAACGCGAGGCAGCAACCCCATGTTTGCGACGAGGAACTTGACCCATCCATCCCATGATCCCAACATTTTACATGGCATTTTGGCATGCTCCTGTCGCGGGTAGCAGCGCCGAGTGGCCGAGAAAGGGGATCGACGCCCGGGGAGTAACTGGCACCGGCAGCGTGAGTAAATGCGGCGTCGGTGGCCGAGCGTGGGAGGCCTTTATTCAGCCGGGGCGGCGTAATGCGGACTTAAAATTGTCTGGTGGAGCGGCACGGCGCAGCGACGCCACCGCGGCTCGTCGGTCCAAGCAGGCCACCCCCACACGGACCCAGGGCGAACGGTGACCACGCGGCCGGTTGGAGCAGGCATTGGACTCCTTCAGGCGCCTCATTATTATCGTCAAAAATCTGCTGACCAGAAAAATGTTGGACTACGAATTCGTCGAGCTGATCAACTGCTTCAAATCGAACCGCTGAGATATTTCCATCATGAACAACTTTCTTTCAGCAGTCATACGAACACAGGAAGGCAAACGTTCAACTGTAATCAGAATGGGTTAAGAGGGAACTGTAGATAAGCAGGAAAGCATGTTTTATGCGAAAGTTAAGCAGCCGCTGCTCGATTGAACAGCTGTGTAGTTCCATGTCGTAGTGCGAGTGAAATGCGTTCGCCTGTGGAAACCGACAGGCCGGGCTCAGACTTTACAAATGGCGGACCAGAAACAGAACGCACCATGCTGAACAGGCAAAGTGATGGTAGATCAGAAGACCGTGTTTTACCTTTGGCTGCACCGACAAGCTAGAACCAGAATTACAGCACCTCAGAAACACCATTGACAACTGAGAAGCACAAGCTCATGAAGGTGCCGGGCATGCGTGGAAGCGGAAACGGTAGGTTGATCTCAGCAAAGAAGGCTGCACTAAGTGAAACAGTGGTAAAACTACGGAAGAACTTCTCAGACAAAATGGCATGAAAACCGTAATGTTAAACGATGTGATCAAACGATGCAGTTTTACAGTAAATCATTTACAAATAACGCAAAGATAAAATAATAGGTCTCACATTTAGGATGCACGGACCAATTTCCTACAGAACAAGTTATCATACAGATATTCACGTGAAATATTTGCAGTGAAGCAAGATTTCGTTGCTTATATACAAACAGAAGGCAAAGCCTCCTAAAAGAAATGTTGACACCAATGGTATTACACAGAATATGTATACTGATACTGTAGATGGAACCGTAACTCTACAACATGCAATCAAGCTACAAATCTGTTCTCAAAAGAAAAAAAAATCAGGCTACAAATCTGACAAAGATTGCAGAATGCCTGAATAGAAAACCAAAGATAACAACTGGACATCGTAGTGGAGAGTTGGATTTGGATGACTAACATTCTTTCTGCTGAGTCACACACTCACACCAGAGCCATAAAGCAATATTGCCGATTCCAATTCAATTCTGGTTGATTCTGAAGCTACTTCTTTAAGAGAAGCAAAAAAAAAGGGAGACCTGCAGTGTAAAATTTGAATGGAGGACAAGTTCAGATGCACACTAAGGGGATGTTTGGTTGGGCTTACCAAACGGCCAGCTTTTCAGCAGTTTTTGCCAACGGTAGCTGTGGGCTTTGCAGTGCAAATTCAGCTGTTTGGAAAAACTGCCTTCTGCCAGTTTTTTGCAATGTGTTGAAGCTTCCGTGCTTATTTTCCAAAATGCTATAGATGGTTTGGATAAACCAAAAGCCATATGTTCACTTCCGCACAGCTACAGCAGTTTTTCCAGACAGCCAGCCAACAGCTGCTTTGTCAACAGCCACAGCCTAACCAAACAGGCCCTAAATGCTTGGCACACTACTATGACACTAAACTAGCGACATCAGGATAACCACCCCATTACACCCAAAAAAAAATACATCAAGAGAAGATTCACTTGAAAAACAGCAAAATAACTGATTTGTGTCAGTAATGTTGCACAGTAAAGTAGAGGGTTGCCCACAGCCTCTCAGTAAACTAAGAGCACCTACACAAATTGGCAATACCAACAAAACATAGATGATATACTGGCACATGCTTGATGAAGCATGAACTCTCTATGATCTAGCAAGGCATACAGGATGCAGTCAAACATATTTTAAAAAGAAACAATAGTACAAAGAGCGGAGAAGCCCTACAATGATTCAAAGTGAGGCACTATTCAGGCATACCGCTACCATAAGCAAAAACACTACAATAAGTGCAGAGAAGCAAAGGGACCATGATAAAAATTAGGTAACAATCATCAGAATCGTAAAACATAAAGGCAAAGAAAATTCACACAAAAATTACTAGGAAAGGAACTTTCTTTAACCTACTTCAGAGGTTATGCAACTAGGTAGAAGGCCATATAGTTATCATATCACTTGGTCAGTTGATATGCACTCAACATCTCCATATGTAATGTATACAATAAAAATAATATGATAGCAAATCTACTTCTGTTCTTTTAGCGGTCTGTTCAATTCAGCATTGTTTGATCTGTAGTTTCTTGACCAAGGAACTTATAAAATGATGCAGAACAGTGAGTGCAAGTCGGTGTAATGTGAGGACTACCAAATTACATGTACATATAAGCTTGGTCAGAAAATAGATCTAAATTCTGTGACCAAACCGACCGAAAGTATAAATCAGTTAAAAAATGAATAACCAACACAATGCAACTAAATGTCCTTGCTTCAAGAAAGGAAATAATAAGTGAAAATAGTGCCATATTTGAAGGGGCCGCTTTCTGAACTATGTAACTGTTATGATTAAAAGAGTGAGGGAATGAGCTGATGATGGGCGTGATCAGATAGGGTAGCACCTGAAATTGTCCTCTGGTACACAGCAGAGCTTGTCTATCTGTGACGCCGTGACTCCAAAATAGTATCTGGGGCAGTTTTCCGGGTTTGTTTCTCCTTGACTTCCTAATACATGACGCCCCTCTTAATATACTCCAATAGAGATCCTTGCTAATTTGGAAACTAAATTGAATCTTACCACTATGGAACTAATTGACAAAGGTAAGATATAATAGAGAACTTGAACTAGATATGGATAGAATCGTGGAGTCCTTGACTGCCATGGTTAGCCATGCTCCTGCCAGCGCCCGCACTGGTAGGTGATCTCCCCAAAAGGAGTCTGCAACAGTAATTTAACAACACTATTTGTTATTTGGTTTGCTTCTTTATGTCAAATGACAAAAGAAGTGTTCCTTTTGCTATTCAATTTTTAACTCTACAGATGGTGTAAAGGATTAGCATAGCACTCAAGACTTCAACCAGCAGCCACAATGCATATCATGGTTCATCAACTTCACCAAGCAAAACCAGACAACACAAACTCTGTCACCTAATCTAAACGAACTCATTGAGGAATGCCACAGTTGAGGTGAAAGGTGGTACCTTTTCGGAGTAGGGCAAAAGAAAATAATCAGGCATCACACATCCACCAGACAGATTTCTTTTTTCATAAATAGTCCATCTTTTATTTAACTATCCATTACTCAGTGAGCAGAAGAGGTGGTCTCCCCACCTTCTGTGCCTAAACCATACAACACACCGGCATATTTCTCAGTTAACCCACCGAAGTATGACTCCTTGAGCTTCTTGAACGAGAGCGCGGTCAGCAGAGAGTCAGACCCAGCCTGATGGCAGATCCCGACCCGCTCGACGTCGAGCAGCTCCGCGAGCTTGTTCAACCCGCCGTGGAGGCTATTGCAGAATCTCATCAAGTGCTTAATGTCGTAGACAACGGGGAAATATATCCTGATGAGGTCGAAGAATCCGGAATTCGTGTCCGGCAGGTTGGTGCCTGTGAGCAGCTTGAGCAAGTAGCCGAAGTCATAGCCGCTGTGGAAGGTAACCCAGTGGATCTCAGCGTTCATGACGACGCCGGAGGACATTAGCAGCTCGGCGAACCGGCGCGCGTCGGCGCCATCGGCCGCGTGGCGAGCGAAGTCAATCCCGCTGCGCCGGAGCAGATCGATGGAGTCCGCGGCGGCAACGTCGGTCCTGGGGTCGAAGCCACGGAAGTTGAACTGCCAGACGCAGGGGCGGCCCCCTGGGCCGAGGGCGGGGAGGCCGCCGCGCTCGTCGGAGAAGGTGAGGCCGAGCTGGATGAGCTTGAGCATGTCGACGTTGGCCTTGAGCGTGGCGTAGTTGAAGTCGGCGGCGGACTTGAAGGTTCCAAGCGGGCGGCACACCACGCCAGGGAACTCCGTGTCCATGGCGACGTACGGGTAGTCGTCGACGATCTCCCGGATCACGGCGAACTCGGCCTCGAGGTTCTCTGCCCACACCTCGCGGATCTCAACCCCGTCTGGCTTCTCCTCATCCGGCGTCGTCGCCATCCGCTACCGCGCATCCAAGATTGGAGCTTTCCTCCCCTCTCCTCTCCTCTCCTCTCCTTCCTGGAAACCTCCGAGCTAGGGCTGGAGGGGCGGGGTAGGCGGTGGGTGGGGGCCCACGGGTAACGGCGCGGGGTCGGAGCTCCCGTGGGCGGGGGTGAGGTGGGAGGAGGAGATCCAGGGAGGGAGGAGCAAGGAGAGCGTGGAATTGGGGATTTCGGGGATGAAGAGGAGACGATTGGAGAAAGTGGGGTGACGTGCGCCGCGGATTGGTGCCACGTCGACGGGCCCACCACCTGCGGGGCCCGCGGCATGATTGGCGGCCGAGAGTGCCGAATAGGGGGCAGAGGTGTCTTTCCTTGGTGGCTGGCCGGTGGGACAGGGTCTTTTCGGGCTAGCTTTCTGTGCGGAGGTGAGGGTGGCACGTTAAGGTGAGGGGAGAAAGCTATTTCGACGTTCAATTTTTGTGCTTCTTTCCCTTTTTGTTTTTAGGTAATTCGTCTTCTTCTTTATTTGATTGTGGAGTTTATCGGAATTTCGTGGAAATGGCTTCAGCTTTCGTAGGTTTGATATGAGAAGATGGTTCGGCCACTAGCTAAGTTTTTAAGAGTCCATTGGCATATCAAGCTGTAAACAACAGCTAAATATTATCGGTATCAACAACATATGATAGGTATGAGAAAAGTGAGAAAATCTAGGGAGATCTCTTTCAGATCCAGAACTATATGAGCTCTAGAGGTACGGAAAATATTGTTCTTGCTCGAATAAAGGTATTAAGCCATATATGATACATATACATATAACAACAATAATAATTAAGCCTTTTGTCCCAAGCAAGTTGGATAGGTTAGAGATGAAACCTAATAAAAAATTCATAAGCCAAAAGATAAAAGAAAATAAATTAAAAAGAAAATTATGGTTCGGGCATGTGGATCATTAATTTCCACGCGGTCTTATTTAGAGACAAATCATTAGATACATTCCAATCTTTTAAATCTCTTTTTACTGACTCCTCCCATGTCAACTTTGATTAGTCGATGTTGGACAAGCTTCTCTTCAATCGGTGCCACCCCTACCCTATCACGTATATCCTCATTTCGAATTCGATCCCTTCTTGTATGCCCACAGATCCACCGTAGCATACGCATCTTTATGACACTTATTTGGTGGATGTGTTATCTTTTAGTGGGCTAACATTTTGCTCCATATAACATCGCAGGTCTAATCACCGTCCTGTAAAACTTACATTTTAGTTTCTGTGGGACCTTTTTGCCACAAAGGATGCCAGATGCTTGTCGCCATTTCATCCACCCTGCTTTGATTCTGTGGCTAACATCCTCATCGATACCACCATTGCTCTGTAGCATTGATCCCAAGTATCGAATAGTATCTTTCTTAGGCACTATTTGTCCTTCTAGACTAACATCTCCCTCCTCACACCTAACACCACTGAAATCGCACCTCATATACTCGGTTTTGGTTCTACTAAGTCTAAACCCTTTCGATTCTAAAGTTTGTCTCCACAGCTCTAATTTCCTATTGACGCCCATCCTACTCTCGTCTACTAACACCACATCGTCAGCAAAGAGCATACACCAAGAAATATCTTCTTGTATATCCTTTATGACCTTATCCATCACTGAGGCAAAAAGGTATGGGCTCAAGGCTGACTCTTGATGTAGTCCTATCTTAATTGGGAAGGCATCGGTCTCACTGTCACAAGTTCGAACACTTGTTACAACGTTATCATACATATCCTTGATGAGGGTAACGTACTTTGTTGGGACTTTATATTTTTCTAGCGCCGACCACATGACTGCCCTTGGTATTTTGTCATACGCCTTCTCCAAGTCAATGAATAGCATATGTAAATCCTTCTTCTGCTCCCTATATCTCTCCATAAGCTAACGTAGCAAGAAAATCGCCTCCATGGTCGATCTCCCGGGCATAAAACCAAATTGATTTTTGTGACGTTCGTTAATATTTTTAGTCGATGCTCAATCACTCTCTCCCATAGCTTCATAGTATGACTCATAAGCTTAATTCCTCGGTAATTAGTACAGTTTTGAATATCTCCCTAATTTTTGAAGATAGGTACTAATATACTTTTCATCCACTCTTCGGGCATCTTGTTTGACCGAAAGATGCGGTTGAATAGTTTAGTTAGCCATACTACTACCATGTTTCCAAGGCATCTCCACCCCTCAATAGGGATATCATCAGGGCCCAACGCCTTGCCTCCTTTCATCCTTTTTAGAGCCTCCTTAACCTCGGACTCCTAGATCCTCCGCATGAAACGCCTGTTGGTGTCATCAAAGGAGTCGTCTAACTCAAGAATAATGCTCTCATTCCCACCGTTGAATAATTCATCAAAGTAATCTATTATATGATGCATTATTAGAATAAATTGATAAAAATCTATGTATCAAGAACATTTTTTATTACAAAAGCTCCATTTAGTTTCTTCATTGTTAGACGCTGCTCTCCAACACATATGCAAGCTTCACATGCTTTATTCACAACAATTGGGGTTTGAGGCATTACTTGGTAACAATCACGCATTGCGACCAGTAACATCCCTCTCAGCAAGACCCATGAAAACTTTGTTTAGAATCTTAGCTTCCAAGAGTACATTTTTTTGGCTTTTTCAAACTTAAATATATGTTACTCTTTCATTCTTATATAAAGTTTCAGCGAAGCTCTTATGTTTTCCACAAAGGAAAAAGAAAGGTTTTCAAATTTATCCACGGAATCACTACATGCAAGGGGAGATATGTTCATCTTTTCCTTTCTAGAATACAAGGGTGTTGAGAATAAGACAATGTATGCTTTTTCTGGGTGGTTTCTAGATTATTCCAAGGAATACAAGAGTTACATATTTTGCCACGAAATTACCAGAAGATACTTGTGGTTAGTCTTCCTGACAAACCAAGAAATTCTAGAGCTAGATATTTTAGGTGTTATATCTAGAATACTCACAAATATAAGAAATATTATATAATGATAGTGTGGATGTTGCCATGCCTCAAGCATCCAATGGTTAGGCTAATCTATAAATAGAGGCATCACGCCTCCCATGTAACATGAGCTATAATGAGCTACCAAACATGGGGTCACCATACTATGAATATGAGTCTTAGGGATGTCCCTGAGAAGTCCATAGCGATGATATGACAACCACCAAAATAAGAGTGAATCTCTTGTCGTATAAAATTTATAGTTGTGAATAAGAGAGTTGAGTTATTCCTCTTCTGTAAGACTATGGTCTCTCTAATAAACCGTTTACTACTAGTACTTATTGCTTGTTGAGTTAGTGATTCGACGTAAGTGATGTGGTCAGTTTTAGCGTGATTGGCCACAAAGCACTAGGTAGTAAGAAAGATAAGCTAACTAACTAGAGAATAGTTTTACAGAGTGTGTGTAGGTCTTCACAAAATGGACAGTGAAGCCACTTCGATCTCTCTTATCTACATCTGAGGGCCTAATCTCCTTGAATTATTTAGAACTTTTGTATGGTATTCTTTTATGTTTTAACTAATTACATGTCACTATGTCATTAGGCGTAAATGAAACTTTAGCAAAAATCTCTTAAATCAAAAAGGATATTCAATTGATATCAACTCATTAAAGAAAATGGAGAGTATGCTTAAATTTATGAATATGTTTCATTCATATATAATGCATAAACCTCGTGTATGTTCTATCCTATAGGAATTCCGCTATAGGAATTCGATAGAAATTGAGTTGTTGTTTTAACATGGTTCATTATTAAACTATGGATTTGTCAAATCCATGATTATTGTATACTCTTTGATAAATATATCGCAACCCAAATCAATCCCTAATCCTTATTTTATAAGTTCTTAATAGGCCCCTTTCTTTATTTGAATGCAAATACCTAACTAAATACACGAAGCAGGCAAGCACACGACCCTTGGTGCTGCTCCGTGCCACATGAAGGCATCCCAGAAATGGAAATATCACAATTTTACCATATAAAAAAATAGAAGCCAGCAACCAAAAAATGCATCACCAAAATGAGGAAAAAAATGGCACTTGTAGAACAGAAGAAGAGAATCGTACCTCAAATTGATCACCAAAGAGCAAGCTCGTCGCAGTAGGGGTGGCCTGGCAACTAATGGGGTCGCAGATGTGGAGAGGTGCTTGGTTGGTGGCGGCCAAAGGGAGCGGTGGTAGCATGTGATGGCGGCATCTTGGGGAAAGTGGGGATTGGGAGGAGAGGGAAGAAGCATCGCCCATGGGTAGCGGCGGCAGAGGAGGGCCAGCCGTATAGGGATGAGAGTTTACCGTGGCCTTGCGAGTGCCTACGGGAGAGGTGGTGCTAGCACTAGCAAACACACCCACATTAGCTCATCATGGCCCCGTCGTCATCTCCATCGCAGCCTCTGACTTTATATTTTTGTTCCACTGATTGTTGTGAATCATTCACTAGGTTTATATTTTATGTTCCACTAGTTTTCATAAATTATTTTTCATTTTTTCCGCTAACCTTTATTTATCCATATTTTTTATCAAAGGTACTATTGTAAGCACATAATGGTACTAAGTAGAAACAGACTAAGATTAGAGCATTTGGTTTAGGATTTGTTGTGTCTTTTGCTCTTTTCTTTGAAAACTTGTCTTTTCCTATTTGCTCGCATGTTTTAGACTTACTATTGGGCAAGGGTGTATAGGTGAATTAAATAAGCTGCATGCAAATAGCACGAACAATGTGGTAGAGCCCTTACTCAGTCGATGTATACTTGTACTCAATCGATGTATACCAGTTCCTGCCTAAAACATGCATCTCATTCTCGCCTCTTTTTTTTTAGATCTCATTCTTGTATAGTTTCTTTTTTGAACTTTAAGCGACCTTTATTAAGCAATAAGAGTTACATCATATTACATCATGCAATAACATAGATAAAATAGTACTAGGCACCTCGTCCAACCAAGTGTTCAGATGATCGGTGCCCGCTATTCTAGATAGTTCATGAGCGACAATGAGTGAAGGTCACCTTCCTATAGACAAGAGCCATGTGAAAACATCCATCATAAATGTCAGCTACAGCAGTAGAGCTTCTGCCACAGTCTGTCATCACGTCTATCACCAAGGAGCAATCTGACTCAACCTCCAACCTGTTGCAGCTGACTCTATCAATCAACATAAACCATTACGAAGTGCTAACGCTTCCATAGTTTCTGCATCAACTGCATGGTCAAGCCTCTAGTTAGCTGCTGATACAAACATGCCCCAATCTTCCCTGACAATAGCTCCAGTCAAAGCCACTGTCAAGTAAGGATGGAAACTAGCGTTAATATTGAGCTTCAGGAAGCCTGGAGTTGGTTTTCTCCGGCCATGACACACTATTGCAGTACCTCTTCTTGGCTTTAGCATAATTAGCGACAAATACTTGAATTACAATTGCTACCCTTGATGCCGGTTGCACAGATTCGCCTAGCTGGTAGAGTTTGAAGGGATATAAATGTTTGAACCTTTTGCTGCTGCATGGAATTTTATTGAAGTTTACAATCCTATCTTGTTCTTTTTACAACTCCAAACTTCCACATACATCCCGCATTTATGTATTCTAACTCAATACCACACATGCAAATACTGTGCATAAGCTTGGACAAGAAAGGCCTGACTTGCGGAGCCGCTAATTTGTGAACAATTGCTCGAAGCCCCGCCCAGAATCTTCAATAGGCTACAGCCCATGTCAGAGTGAGCCTCCTATTGCCCCGTAAACCCTCTTCTCCTTTCTGACAACCATCTTTCCTTCTCCACTTCTGCTCCGCCATAGCTGTCCGTCCAGCGCAAGCATGTGGCAGCGCTACCGGCGCCTAGGTATGAGAAGAAGCATACAATAATTTGAAAACATAAACTTTCAACCAAAAAATCCAGTGGCTTTCAACTTTAGCACTACCGGATTTCTACCTCGTGTTACACCAGATCTCAACCAAAACTACAACATCTCCACTATAATTATTCAAAGCTTTCAACCCAAACACTGCTAACTTCCAACCAAACAGGCTTTCAACTAGTTGGACTACAACTTTCAGCTAGTTTAAAACACAACATTCAACCGCAAAACAACCAGCCTCCAATCAGCAGGTACACAAGCTTTCCACTAGTTGAGCTATAACTTTCTACTCAAATTTGTTTAAAAAATCCACAAAAGATCAAATGGGAGCTCAGATCTTAGCTTTCAACATCTAATGGACCAACTTTCAAAAGGATTAATCACAGTTTTATAGAGAGAGAAAAAAGGTCCCCTACCTACGGCGGTGGCGTGGCTCACCTTGGTGGAGCAACTCATGCGAAAGGGGAAGGAGGTCCCCAATGATTGCAAATGGCGTGGGCTGTGGTGAAGCTTGTGATGGTGGAGGTAGCCTGGCGGAGGTGAGGACAGCCATGACAGCTTTCATTGGAGCCTCACCGAAAGGGAAGACGATGGTGGCACCACATGGTGGAGCCTCGCCGAAGGAGAGGGCGACGGTGGCAACCTAGAGGAGGCGGAGGTGTGGTATGAGAACAGAGGGAATAAGCGATTGGCCGGTCTCAAGCCCTCACCATCTCGCTCTGGGAAGAAAGAAAGAGATAAGGCTAGGAAATATCTAGTACGTGGGGCCTGTGGTTGGGTGGTTACGCGCTGTTGCTGGTCATAATTGTTCGAGCCCACAAACGATTGCTAATTATGATTTTTGTTGACTTGCTACTTTCCTTTTGCAAAGGTAAACACTTTGACTATCGAGTTTACTTTTTGGTGCCACATCACCTACTATGATATTGGTGTGGTAGTGATAAAGATAGACTCAATTAAACCCAGGCATGAAGTCCCATCAAAATAAGAAAATCTTAGATATTACAGACCCAAATTTAATGCATGCAATAGCTCTAGAATTCACCCCAATCCAAAATAATATATGGCAAATGCTATCCGCACCGAAGCTAATATATGGCAAATGCTATCCGCACCGAAGCGCACCTTGTATCTTGTGACGACGAAGCTTCTCCGTCCTCCTTTACTCTTGATGGACCCAAGTGCAGGTCTGCTAGCTTCTCCCACAATCATCTTCAACCTCTCCTTTCTCATGCTACACCCAACATTCTGTGTACCCCCTCTCGTGCGTAGAAGGAGGCTAAGAAGGCATCGTCTTGATGATAGGAGGTGATATCAGGCAATGAGGTAGTAGAGACAACTCCTCTCACTGATTTTTAGGTTGAGTGGCAGAGACGCGGTGGGATGGCATCCTCGGCGAAGGAGGGAATGATGAAAAGGACGCGGAAGTGCGAGCGTGCCGATAGTGGAGGAGAAGTAGGAGGAGAGAGAGGTAGAGATGTGATCATGGTTGAGGACGAAAGCAAGTGGGAAAGAAATGTCATACTAGGATATTAGATGCACATAATAAGGTTTGATTTCATCTTATTGACAATGAGAGTAACTTTAAAAAAATATTTTCAAACTGAGCGGAATTTAATTTGATAGGCATGTCGTATATCACCGTATCCATCACAAGTCCAAATTTGGAGCATATTGATATGTGTGACGAGGTAGCAAGTAGGTTGGTAGACAAATAGTGCACCTTCGTCCCATCGCTTTCTCGGTTAGTCGTTGATGTAGAACGACGGGACCCGGATTGGTTGGCTGCACCGCCCGGCTCGGTTGCCGAGCGCCCGAGCGGAGCCTGAGCCCGGCCGGCAGCACCCGACCAGTTGACCGGCACGGTGGCCAGGCTACCCGACCTGACGCCTCTCCCTCGCCAACACACCGGCAAACCAATCTCCCCGGCCCGGAGCCCCCTCTCCTTCCGCTCCTCTGCCCTTCCCATTGATTCGCTCGCCGCGCACGCGCGAGATCCAGCCGCGCCCCCGCCGAGATCTCCTCCCGCCCGCGCATAGCTAGGACGGCGCCGGCGAGGAGGTGGGAGCCATGGAGGCGTCGTCCTGGGACGCCCTTCGCAAGCAGGTGAAAACCCACCCGCTGAATCCCCGCGCTATTCCTCGCTCCCCTTGACCTCTGGCCACTGTCTGTTTGCCCGAGATCTGGCTCTGCGCGACGCGACGGGCATGGGGTGCGATACTCGTACCGACGATTCTCCTACCCTGCCCGCTGAATTCTGAGAAGTGACTCATGTAAATTAGAGCGATTGTCTGCTGCGTTGTTCGTCGAATCCGTAGCCTGTTCTTCGTGGAGCAAATGGTTTTATTTATTATCTTCTTTTGGAATTTTAGCGTTTTCGTTACAACAAGACATTAGTGTCATAGTGTCCTGGTTCTGAAAACTGCGCTACAGGTGTTCGTTTGCACCTCTATGCGCCATTTCTTCTAATAGCAGGAGTGAACTTGGAGCAATGTGGCACCGATCCAATGCAACAATGACTGATTTATGATCCTACTAAACGGTCCATTCTGCACCTGTTGCTCCTGGAATTGTGTATTTTATTGTCTTCCCTAGTAATTGGACTGTGGAGAATCGGATGAACTTCCTGTTCATCAGAGTCAGGATGCTTACGATTTTGGTTTTCAGACTGTATGTATTGAGTCTATGGCGAACCCATCCTTTTCGACGCGGCGCGAAGTTATGTTCTATATTGAAGTTACTACTGAATACTGTTGCTGCATTTGTGATTTTATTTTACTTTCTGATTTCATGAAGCTGTTTTTAGTAGGCTGACTAGATTTTTTTGGCTATACTGCCTTACTACTTGTGTGTATGGTACTATGGTTTACATTGTTTGTATAAAATTTCCCCTTTTAGGCAAGGAGATTGGAAGCTCAGTTAGATGATCAAATGATTGCATACCGTAAATTGGTTTCTATGAAATCAGATGGTTCAGAGAACGATATCGAGTCTGATATAGAAAGATCGTTGAAACAACTTCAGCAAGCAAATTCTCAGATGCAAACCTGGGTATCGTCAGGAGGCTCTGAAGTTCTTTCTCATACATTGACTCGTCATATGGAGATTTTGCAAGATCTTACTCAGGTTCGAATTGCCTCTTACACTAAGTAGTCTCATTTTTCGTAACTGTAGTTTGTTTAACCATGATGTTAAATTAAGGATCTATTAATTTCTCCGTAGTCATAATTTTCCTGAATCATAATATGTTGTGGAGCAATACTCTTTGAAGTTTGAACACCACATGTAAAACAGCTAGTCTTCTCTCGTAATTACAGAAGTTGCTAATCCAACGCAGGAATTCTATCGGCTTCGATCAAGCCTTAGAGTGAAGCAACAGCATGCTTCCCTCCTTGACTTGAGAGACTTTGACAGAGCAAAGTTTGATGTTGAAGAGACTGGAGACTCAGCTGACCACGCTCTTCTTAGAGAACAAGCTGCAATTAGCAGGAATTCCGGGCAGGTAGGACTATCCTGCTTTGTAGGAATCCATGAACTGCTTTACTATTTCCATTACATTATATTTTTCTATTTTTTTTGGATAAAAATATATAAGGCATCTTCCAACGAATCTAGGAAAGCAGCTTAACTGAATGGATGGAGTTGCATTTGTGCTAACAACATGAATTCTCAACCATCCAAAATCGAAGTAGCCTCATCCTTCTTGTTAGGAGATAATTTAATTTGATTAGGGCAAAGTAAGGAAATCAATTCATGCAATGATGATTGCGGCCTGTTGTATTTGTCGACAGATATTTTATTAACTTACACAATAGTACATGCCACATTAAATCAGAGAACCATGTTAATGTCCCTTTTTTTGTACACCTATGATAGTCAATCTTTGCAACAGCCATATTTAGTTTGGCAAGCAATGATCACTTTTGACTTGATTATAGTATATTGCTAGTATATTCAAATAGCAATGATTGCATGTGTGCAGCGTCTACCTTTCATTTGAGCAAAAAATCTTTCAACCTACATGCTTGTGAAATTGCTGGTTTGGAAATCCAACTTTCTTTGAGAACCATAGTTCAGTGAACAAATATGGAAAATTCAAAGCTTCAGAGCTCCCTGTGATGGGGTTTCTGGTAGTCATTATTGAGGGGAGACTTAGAGGGGCATTAGTTAATTACTTAGGTGTTCCGACCTAGTTTCTAATAAAACCTGAAATAAGTGGAATGAAATATAAAAGTGACATCGTTTGCATGCTTTATGTTGTTCTGAAGAGGATAAGATAGTTTCTAGGTGCAGCTTTTAGTAAGACTGCATGCTATTTGCATGAGGAGATAATCTGATGCAAGCATTGGACCAGGACTTGCAAATAGGTGCTGTTCCATAAGGCTTAGAAGCTGATAGCCCCTTCTTAAATGCAGCTTTCTAGGTTGTCATTTTCTCAGGTCTGGACATGAGAAAATAAGGGGTATTCCCTGGACCAGTAAGAATACGATGGACTAACCTGCGAGGGGGATATTCAGATCATACCTACAGCACAATTCTATTCTTGTTCAAAGATGATCCACAACAATGCTTAACTTTTTCACAAATCACCTTTTTCAACATGGCGGCATTTACAACTATGACTGCCAACACTGGCAAAGAGAGTTATTATAATGAGTACTCGAGAACCAAACACCATAGTGCCATGGCACTAATGGTCATCATCGAAAGTTGCATGTCCAAGCAAACGATCTAGCTTAGAAAGTTGAAACATGAAACGAAAACATGCCTGCTTTGTCCATTGAGGCTACAAGTGAGGTGTGTATGGATATACCCAAACATGCCCTAAATATGCTCAGTTACTCCAGCTGAGACCTATACTGTTGTTGGAACTATTGCTATGTAATAGAGGGCGGTCGAAGGATTTGTCGTGTTAAGATTTGTATGTCCCCTTCAGCTTGAGAAGTTGCTGACTTGCTGTTCCTCTGAAATCCGTAGATTGGATTGAACATACTTGACTGACATCATGCAGTTAGTATATTTGCTGCCTGTTGTCTATCAATTGTATGGATCCCAACCCAGGGTGCACTGCTACCAGCGTTTTCGTGCTGATACAGAATTAAGGCTGAAGGGGCTGCTGATTAGCAAATATTTTTAGCTGATTCCACCGCCGGCTTAGCTAGTATAGCCTGATGCTACCTCTAGTTTCCTCAAATTTGAAACCAATGAATTAATTTGAGAAAATTCGTCTATAGTATAGATGGCTGGTAAACCATGAACATCAAAAGTAATGCTGACTGGTTGTTGTTGATGGCCCTACATGCCAATTATACACTGATATTCTGTTGTTATACTCATGTAGCATGGCTGGGGAAGGCCATATATTATCCTAATAATAGTTATCTAATAATATTATAATCTTGATATAGGAATATAGCTAACAGCTTATTATGTAGCAAAACCTGGAAGTAATTTGCTTATCAGAAACCCTTACTTTTGACATATTAGGTGGATAATGTGATATCACAAGCTCAAGCAACATTAGGCGCTCTCATGTCTCAACGATCAACATTTGGTGGCATCACTACAAAGATAAGCAATGTTAGCAGCCGGCTCCCTACGGTATGTACCACATATGCCCTTATGAGCAAACAACTCACTACATGTCCTCTTTATGATGCACGCCTCACAAATTTTCACTAAATCTGTTAGGCTAATCACATCCTCGCATCGATCAGAAGAAAGAAATCGATGGACACCATCATTCTTTCACTTGTTGCGTCTGTCTGCGCATTCCTTATTTTCATCTACTGGTTATCAAAGTAGGTCCCCTTGGAGCAAAGGCATTATAGTGTTGTAAGTTTGGATCACACCACCAGTACAGATAATCATGATTGGTGTTTATACAATATTGATTCAATGCTATTCCGTTTCAATCGTGCTGCAGCCACTGTGTTGGCCCCATTCTCCAGCTGTGCCAACTTCAAGGATCGACCGAACTATATACTTCATGTACTTGTGCATAAATACGTGTGACCTCTGGAACGAAAAATTATTGGCATTGCTGTCTAACTATCCCCATATCGTCCAGATTTGGCTTTTAAGATGAACCTGGATGTGTGACCTGCCAGATTGCTGGAGTTAGCTTCAAGCATACTGCTGGTCCCAGTATGGCATGCTAAAAGAGGTATTAAGGTGTAGCCGGAAGCTAACCGGGAACGACCGAACGAGTTCCTTTGTGCTATTGCCACCATTGGCATCTCTGCCTTCTTCCAAAGATGGACCAATTTTGCAACGTATAGCCATATTCCAGACGACAAAATGCAGAGGCTGTTTTTGAACTTGCGGCCTTGCAATTACACTAAAAGCTTCCAAGGCTACCGAAACCTGAAGAAATTTTCCAGAGGACGATGACTGTTGAGATAGCTAGCACTAGGGTCCGCAACCGCAAGAGGCCAAAGGGAGCCCAGCGATGAGACGGAACGGCGGCCGGTACCTCACCGCACCACGGCGCCCCCAGCCAGCGTCACGGGCTCGGGAGCACAGCGGTTTGTACTTGTACCGGGATTTCATGGCGATATATCATCAGGTCTCTCCTCCTGGCATATGTCAACACATGTGCTTGACCAAACTACAGGTATTTGCAGTAGCAGGAGCGCCCCATCACCGCGATACTTGCACTAGTGCGTGCGTTACTGTACTTCCCGGGGAAAGATGCCCTGTTCTATGTTGTTGGATGGCAAACCAAACCGATGTTCGATACTGACCAGTGGCCACGGCCGGAAAAATAGGTCACATCTTTTTCTTTTTAGGAAAGGTCAGATCTTTTGGTAATGTGTGGTTTCGGAAAGAGGGAGACAGCGACAGAATCAGATCTGTTGAGAGTCAGATACGTCTGTTGATCATGTGACCTTTTACGACCCTAAATCTCCTCCTACGATTACAGTAACCAGTGCAGCACATCCTCGCCTAGTTGCTTCAGCTACAGAATCCGATGGACACCTGTAACATGAGCATGTTCTCACCCAGAGCCACATGCACTTGCTTGTTGTAAAAGGATCGGGCGTACTTGCTTAGCTAACAACCATGAGACGTCCTTCTTCCGGGTACTAACACCCAAGATTGTTCTGATCTAGCTCTAGCTACCAAGAATATATAGAGGGTCAACTATTGCGGGCTGGTATTTGATGACAAGATTCCGTGATGCCTGACCGGAAATCCCCATAAAAAATTGCGTACTAGATCACCACATGATGCACTAATGTGGAAAATGGCAGAACAGATCACGCGAGTTCCGGTCAAAGAGAGCCGATCTGAATCGAGTAATCTGCACCGGTCCATGGTCTTTCAGCTATGCACCAGTGGCACTCTTATTCCCAAGGTTTTTACTTTTCACCATCGGCTCTGGCTCTTCGCGATCACCCAGTTTTCACCTAATTCGTGCAGTAACTTTTGTGTTCGGAAACTAAGTCTGAATCTGAGCTGTTTATGGTTAAAAGAAGTCGGACGAGACAACTTCTGTACGATTCTCCATTTTGCTCTCCCAAGCAAACCGCTGAGTATCAATGTATATCTTATATGGCATACTAGTATAAACCTTCTTCAAAGTCCTCCTAATGAGCTCGTTAACTAGAGAATGATCGACAAGAACTTATTGTTAAGATCTGGGGCCTAGACACGTAATTGAAAGCATGGAATTGGGCGAGATTTTTGCTAGAGATAGGCCTCAGGCGCAAATCACTCAATTTAAGTGACAATAACAACCCCAACCTCCACTATGAGACAGCATTTGAGAATACACCATGCCCCTTGGTTAATGCTCCATGGCAGCATACCAGGAATTTGCATAGGTAGCACATTGTTTTGCTGCAGCAATTTTTTAGAAAAACTTTCGCTGCAGCAATCATAGCAAGCACCGCAGCATTGCCATTGTTTAAGCAAAGCCTTAACCACTAGCTCGAACTAATTAGCAATGTTGTCTTTCTAAAAGGAGATGCTACTAGCAAGGTTCTCTTTCTAAAACAAATTAGTAAGGGAACAACTAACAATCCCAGCGAAGCACCAGCATGTGAATGTCGCAAACTAACAACCCAGCTTTTGTCATCGATCAACCCATGATTGAGGATTGAATTTGCTGCTGCCAATAATAGTCGATCAAATGCTCTCTTTGCAGAAAGTGACCCAGGAGACAAGGAAACCCAACGCATAGTGGCAAATTATTCTAAGCGAAGAGATCTAGTCACGTAACCACTTAGACGTATCACCTTACTCTAAATTAAGATCAATTTCGAAGTCCACAACCGAATAAATCATTCAAAGAATTTAGCAAATTGCCACCAAAATTTGACGACCATGGGTCGTAATATGGTTTCTCTAATGAACAATTTGGTCAGTGGAGCACTCAAAACTGCACAAGAACGTTGCTCGGAGAACAATTGCAACTTACAACAATTCGAAGGGGAAAATCCCACTGAATGATCAATGGACACAATGCCGGCCAGCTGCCTCCATTGCCGCCGTCGCCGCCGCCATTACTAGCTCTTCCAGGCGTAGACAAGGAGCGAGAAGCCATCGCCGCGGTGCAGCTCGGCCTCCTCGGGGCTGGCCCAGTCCATGACCATGGGTCGTAATATGGTTTCTCTAATGAACAATTTGGTCAGTGGAGCACTCAAAACTGCACAAGAACGTTGCTCGGAGAACAATTGCAACTTACAACAATTCGAAGGGGAAAATCCCACTGAATGATCAATGGACACAATGCCGGCCAGCTGCCTCCATTGCCGCCGTCGCCGCCGCCATTACTAGCTCTTCCAGGCGTAGACAAGGAGCGAGAAGCCATCGCCGCGGTGCAGCTCGGCCTCCTCGGGGCTGGCCCAGTCCATGACCGTCGAGCTGCTCGCCCACGACGCGGAGGAGGACGCCACCGATGCCGAAGACGACGAGCTCCCCTTCGCCAGCCTGCGCGCCTGCCCCCTCTTCCTCCGGTTCTCCCCATTGCTACTGCCCTCGCTCCAGTCCCCTCTGCCCAATCTCCCAAGATAGCCTGACAAGACGCCGGCGCCGCTTCTCCTGGCCTTATCGAGCAGCTCCTCCTTTGCCTCTGCGGAGTCGAGCTCTTCGCCGCTGGTGTTGCCGAGCTCGAAGCGGAAGACGAACACGGCGTGGGCGGGCGGGGACACCACGCCGACCGCCGAGGTGGCGTCGGCGGGGGGCAGTTCGCGTGCGGAGAAGAGCCAGTTGTGGAGGTCCCAAGAGACCTGGACTCGGTCGCCGCCGCCGAGGTCGACCTTCTCGCTGCCGCGGAACTTCCATCGCAGGCGGCGGATGAGGAGAACGCGCTCGCCGTCCACAGAGACCGACATGCCGACCTCGGCCTTGTCCCTTTCCTTGTCCATCTCCCTATCCTTGCCGTGCCCGCGCGCCACGAGATCCAAAGAGATCTCACGCTCCTTGCCGCGAACGGTGACGCGGGTCTTGTGCCCGCGGCTATGGCCGCCGTCGCGCATGGTCACGTGCTCGCGCCGGGAGATGAGGACGGGGCCGGGGCCCGGCGGCGGATGGGCCTTTGTCTTCCTGTACGCCTCCTCCGCCATGTCCCCGGCCACGACCGCCATCTCGCCATCAACCACGACGGCGACGTAGTACCCGGACGACGGCTCCGGCGAGCCAGGGCAGGCGAACCGCGCGCGCGTGAGGTCCCACGCCAGGTCCACCCGGCGGTCGCGCACGTGGAACCGCTTCGACCCGCGCCGCCGCCAGAACAGCCACGGCCGGACGCGCACCGAGATTGTCCTTGCGTCCTCCTCCTCCTCCTCCTCGAGCTCCGCGCCGTCGTCGTAGCACCCGTAGTCGGAGGCCGAGTACGTGGGCGCGAGCGCGCCGACCCGGAGCACGGCCCGGAGGCTGAGCCCGAGGGCGGCGCGCGACCACGAAAGCGCCGCCAGGCCGACCCGGGTCTCGTAGACTGACGTGGCGAGGCTGGGGCCCGCACGCGACGCCGACGCCGACGCGGCGCCGGCGCCCGGCCCGGCGCGGAAGAAGGCGGGAATCGCGTTGGGCATCGCGTGGGCGCGGCAAGGCTGCGGCGCGGTGCCTCGGCTGAAAAAAAAGTAGCGTTTTGGGGGGTTTTTGCGCTGCGGTTTGCGTTTGAGCGCAGGGGAGACTGGGGTTGGACTGGACCGGCAGCGAGGAGGGAGGTAGATATAACACGGGCGCGGTGGGGTACGGGGCGGTGAGGGGACTCGGGAGAGTTTTTTTTTCCCGATGGGGCCGGGGCACGTTGGACCCAGCTGGCGCGTGGGGCCGCGCGGCGCGACCGTGAGACTGCTTTCCCTGCTTCGGCTTGGACCGGGCTTGGCTTCGATGGAGGGTTCTCATCCTCTCGTCGATTTGAGCTCGTTTCGTTTTATTAGATTCTTTTTTTTCTACTAGATAATTGCCCGTGCGTTGCAACGGGGTATAAATATTCTAGTACGTTAGCTCGTGATTTACCTGCCCATATTAATGTGATTGTGTAAAAATAGTAGGATTTTATTTGGTAAACATATATTTGGTAAGTATTTATTAGCAGGAAGGTTGCAAAACAAGAAAGTTGGACGAAGAGTGGGCAAAACGCACTCTGCCGGCAGGAAAGGGAACGCTACTCTTTTTTTAAGTAGTAGAGATGTCCTCTAAAATAAAAGATTCTTTTTCTATGTGAAGGTAATTTAAAACTGTTCCTTTCATGTTGACACGAATAAATTTGTGTTCATATTACAACCGTTGGTGATGTCAAACGCAATATTCAACGAGCTGGTCGAGTCAGGCTCCCTCAGTTCGTGTTGGATCCGTCCAGTTAAGGGTGCGTTTGGTTGAGCGACTCGGGGTGGATGGGATACGGCGATCCAGTTTTAGGTGGTGGGGTGATCCAGTTTTTGTTTGGTTGAGTGGTGGGGTGAACTAGTTTTTTGTTTGGTTGGAGGGGTGAGAGTGGATGGGGTGAACCAGTTTCTTGTTTGGTTGGAAGGATAGGAATGACTAAAATCAAATTGTTTCGAAAGCTGGCAAAACTTAGTTCTTGTATGAACGATTTAATCAATTCCATGGCTCAGTAATGGATCCTTGACCTGGGAAGCACCACACAACCGACCATTTGTCATCATAGTTTGGAAAGCTTCCAAAGCTTAGAGGTCTTGTGTTACGATTTAACCAATTCAATGGCTTAGTAATAATGGATCTAAAAGGCGTCAGAAATGGAGAAAAGTTCGCAACAAATCATCACTTCTGCCGGGCGGGGCGGAGGCCGGTGGGGCAGAGGCCGGTTGGGCGGAGCTCGGGCGGCGCGGAGGCCGGAGGGGCAGAGGTCGGTCGGGCGGAGGTCGGGCGGGGCGGAGGCCGGCGGGGTGAGCTCGGGCGGCGCGGAGGCCGGCGGGGGCGAGCTCGGGCGCCACGGAGGCCGGCGGGGGCGGAGGCCGGCGGCGGCGCGGGCTCGGGGGCGGCGGCGGCGCGGGCTCGAGGGGCGACGGGAGTGGAGCAGCGGGCCGGCGGCGCTCATGGGGTGGGGGGGGCTCGGCCTCGGGATCGTCGGTGGGGGGGGCGAGGGGGAGTGGACGAGGCGACCGCGTGGCCGCGCGAGTCGGCCGATTTTCCCGACTCGCGCGGTCCCGTGTTTCGGGCGAATATTCTCCTCGAGGGCGGCCCGGGTCGCTGCGATCCTTCCAACCAAACGCGATTTCTCGGGTGAAAAATGGGACGGCCGCAGTCCATCCAGGCGGAGTCCCTCAACCAAACAGACCCTAAATTGAGTTGTGAGGGGCTCGTTCTGTCAACTGCAGATCGCACCGATATTGTTTTTTACGAACTGTGACCGTATCTACGGAAACTGTTAGCTGTTGAAGAAAATAATTTCGGTATATTATATTTATATATACATACCATGAGATGAAAGGGTCTAGGTATTCCCTTGCATCAACTGGAAGTGTTAAATATGGATAATGATTAACGATTATATTGATGAAGGGATTTGTATGTCTACCGTTGCATTCTGTAATTGTACAATGCCATTCGCAGTATTGCTGCGATTGTAAAAGGTTTCTATATCTGTAACAGAAAACGTTGTGAAAAAGAAAATAGGAACAAAGTTCAAATAATGACGTGTGAACAAAATTCATTGCATGGAAGACATCAAGATTCAAAAAGGCGTTAGATCGCTAGACGGATATTTTTCCAATGACTAGTGCCTAGGATGCCTAAGCAATGCCTGGGACCTGAACTGCGACATAGGAGAGGAATGGATGGTGAGGTCACATCAACGGAGGGGTTGGATGACAAAGTCACGGTAGCATTGAAGCTTGATGTCATGGCAGGGAAGAGATTGGATGGCAAGGCCATAGCAGGGGAGGGATCGGATGGTGAGCCGCAGTGACGGTGAAGCTCGAGGTCGCAACAGGGAAGAGATTGTATGGCGAGGTCTAGGAGCTAGAGGTCGCAGCGGTGGCAGTAGAAACTCTGACCAATTAGAGTTAGCTTTCTATGTTAGATATTTCTTTTGTGGGTCGGATGGACTAGCTCATCCTCATGCAGAAAAGAAATAAGGTTTAGGAGAATGTCTTCACTCAGTTCACTCATTTATCATCTCTCGCGTGCCACCTCTGCTTCATGACCACAGTGACGACGACGACTAGGCCACCGCGAAGCGCCTAGACCTAGTTGTCTCTCCTCTCTTGCCACAACTCTGTAAGCAATGGCGGTGGTTGCTCTCCTTTCTTGTTGTTGCCTGTTCTTTCCCGTCTCACCCCCTCTCTCCTCTTCTGTTGTGTTGATTTGTTGTCCGAGGACCTCACCGGCCGTCTAGATCTCTACCTAGGGCCAAAGCACTACGTTATACGACCACCACCGCTGCCTACATGTCTAGACAAGCGTGAAAACATGCTTATTTGGAACCTTGAAAGAAAAACTTGACGGAATTATGTATGAACATATTAACCTTGCTTTCCAAGTGAGTTTGGTGGTTCCGGTCTATGAGGTAAACCGTACGGCATAAGAACATGGGAAGATGTGGCACTATCTTGTGCTTACTTGGTTTTGCTATCAACGAAGGAGAGTAAGATCTGGGCAGTTTTTGAGATAAATGTTATTTATTTGGATTTAGCTAGTTAGGATATATGTGACATTACGACAGTATACGTACATTACCCTACAGTTGAACTAAAAAGTTCAAATGGCTGCCGTTGAGAGTGGGATTTTGTGTACCAGGTGCGTGGTGATTTAAAAAAAAACTAAAAAGCACACATATAAGTTTTGAAAACAGTTCTAAAATTTATGTGGATGCACGTTCCGTTGGATAGTGGTAGCATAAAAAATTTGATCTAAAAATTTACCCGTTTGAAATTCTATATAAAAAGACCGAGAAATCTACTCCCTCCATTTCACTATATGTACCCTTGACCTCGGCATAATTTGTTTCAAAATGTTTATCCATTGAGAATATTAAGAATGTAGTTATTACAATTTTTCCGCTCTATAGCCTATTTAAATGCTTTGAAAATGGTTAAATGGTTGTGCTATTGGTTAATAGGGATATGTATGGTTATTTCCATTAACTTTTCTTAGATTTGGTGTTTATCTTGGTCTATGCGCATAGTGAGCTGAGGACATATATATTGAAACAGAGGAGGTAAAATAGAACATATAAATGTACATCTTTTAGTGCGGTATGCAAATAAACATGTTTTTTTGTCAAGATTTTACAATTTTACAATCATTAAATATTGTACATGAAAAAAGATCGTTTTTTGGTTTATAGGTGGGAAAACTCAGCTCAAAACACTAACACCTAGGTACACCCTATCATTTTTAGTTGTCGCTCATATATACTGACGATGACATGACACTCGGGTATCATCAAGGAGGACAAACCCGGCTCTCTGAACACGGGGTGGACCGGGCCGACTGCTCGGAGTCCGACTTCTACACGGGCGCGCCTCGTCGACTTGGAGTACAAGACAAAGATATGTACCTACCCGGTAATCCCGGATTCTAGTTGTAACCAATTAGGAGATCAATCTGTAAACCGATCCGGACTCTTGTAACCCTGCCTCCGGCCGCCTATATAAGGCAAGGCAGGGATCCCCCGGTCGGTAAGTGATTAAGTTATTGAGTTCTTAAGCCTGTAAGCCATCAAGCTATCAAGCTCTTAGACACATAAGCCCTAGCAACCGAGATATCTGTTCTCGAGGTCTTGCGGCACCCGGGAAACAAGTAATATCATCCACCAAACGCAGGACATAGGGTATTACCTCTTCTCGAGGGCCTGAACCTGCCTAAACTTTGTGTCCCGTGTGCACCCGTCTAGATCTGCTGTGCGCGCATCACCCCGTATTAATTATTGCCGGATCAGAACACCGACATATACTATCCCAAGTAATAACTAGCCATAGCTCAACTCTTGTTGTCTTGGCATGTTTTCTTTACCCAAGCGAATATTACGGTACCCTATGTCTTTTATCTAATATTACGGTACTCTAGCCAGTTTCTCTTCACTTAAACTCGTTCAAACTGAGTTTGAACTTTCGAATCCATAACGGTCCATGTCACATTATTACTCTTCGAAAAATCTAATTAGGGCATGTGCCTCAATTTGTCTAAAGCATACGACGTCTCTCTAAAGGACAAAATTGCTGACTTCAGCCCACACTAAATGCTAAATCTAAAAATTTAAAATGGTTTGTCTCCCCAACTGTTAATTTGATTCGTAATCCGTTTGCATCTTTGAGCTTGTCTCAACGAGGGATTCAAAACTAGATCCCACTTAGATATATTTTGACAAAAAAATTATCATCTATAGCTACCAGGTTATATAATACGCCGACTGCCAGCTTAGTAGCCAACAATTATCAGATTAGTAGTGAATGATTACCATGTAGTAACTGATCCGTTATTGGGCATTGTTGCACCTAATACAAGTTTAGAGGTGAAGTAGTGGAGTGCTTTAAGTAGTAGTCGATGGTATCGAACTATCAAAGTACTAATATGTAAGCTTTACAGGTGTAGGAGCTACATTCAATAACATGGAAACATATTGATTATTACTTGAGAACTCATCACTAACAATATGATAACTTATTCACTACCAACTGATAACTACTAACGCTGAAATAAGTAGTCGGAACTGAAAGAGTTTGAGAAGGAATAAGATGCAACACATGTTGTATTGATCTCATGAGTAAGCATATAAACATGTACAAGGCACGTACGTGGACGGCCAAGCCTTAACTAGCTCACACAATATTAGCTGAGAAGTTGGAACCGTGGCATGCTGAGAGGATCATGGAAACAACCATGTATGCACACGTTAATAGCCCCCGTAGTCTTAGCGTTGGTAGGAGTGAACGCAAAGATTGGACCGAAAGTCTTCAAAAGTTGTCGTCGATATACTTTTGCTCATAATATCTGTAAATTGTTAGCTTGTAGGTACATGTGAAACTTGAAACTCACCGAGTGCGACCTTCTCACGAACATAAACATAATAAACGTCGACCTCGATACGCTTGGTGCCCCTGTGGTGCATTAGATTTGCCGCCATATACACTACGGAGACGTTGTCGTAGTATACAATGGTGACTTTGTTGACGGTTCAATGTAGCTCACCGAGCAGTCGTCGTAGCCAACAGCATTGCAACCGCGTTTGCGACCCCGCGGTACTCTGCCTCCGCACTCGACCGAGAGACTATGGGTTGCCGCTTGGTCCTCCAAGCGAGGAGAGAGTCACCGAGCTACACGCAGTAGCCGGATGTCCAATGACGAATGTCGGGGCAACCAGTCCAGTCAGCATCAAAGTGCGCGATGATGTCCGTCCATGCCGATAGAGAGAGCTGGAGGCCGAGTCCCATAGTGCCACGCACATAGTGGAGTATGAGCTTTTTGACGAGCGTGAGATGGCAGTCCCGCGGGTTGTGCATGTGCAGGCATGCTTGCTGCATGGCGTATGCCAAGTCCAGGCACGCCAGAATTAGGTATTGCAGCCCGCCCACGAGACTCCTATCCATCGAGGCGTCGGGAAGTGGTGTGCCAGAGGTAGAGGAGACCTTCGGCTTGTTGTCGACCGGAGTGGATGCCGGCTTGCAATTCTTCATGTCGGCGCGCTTGAGAAGCTCCTCAGCATACTTGTGCTGAGAGAGGAAGAATCCATGATCGGACCGTGTCACGTGTATGGCGAGGAAGAAGTGAAGCGGCCTGAGATCCTTCATGGCGAACTCGTAGTGGAGGTCGTCGATAACACCGCGGAGGAGAGTGGTCGACGAGACGGTGAGGATGATGTCGTCGACGTACAACAGGAGGAAGGCCTCGTCGCAGCCGTGCCTGAGCACGAAGAGGGACGTGTTCGATCGCGTATAGGAGAAGCTAATGTTCCGCATGAAGGTTGCGAAGCGAGTGAACCACGCCCACAGTGCCTATTTCAAGCCGTAGAGAGACTTAGAAAGTAGGTAGACATGGTTCGAAAGCGAGTCGTCGACGAAGCCAGCCGGTTGATGGCAGTATACCTGCTCCCGAAGCTCGCTATGAAGGAAGGTATTCTTCATGTCAACCTGGCGCACCGGCCACTGATGAGATGCAGCCAATGTGAGCACCGTGCAGATGGTCGCCGGCTTAACGGCGGGACTGAGTATCTCGTTGTAGTCGATGCCGACGTGTTGAGAAAAGCCATGCAGACTCATCGGACCTTGTGCCGCTCCAATGTGCCATCCTCGTGCAATTATGCCGAAATACCCACTTCCCGCTCACCATGTTAGCATGGCGAGGACGTGGGACGAGTTGCCATGTCCAATTGGCGATGAGAGCGTCGAACTCGTCGCGCATGGCGGCGAGCCAATTCGGATCGTGGAGAGTGGACCGAACTATCATGGGGATGGGAGAGACGTGTGTAGCGAGGGCTGGGTTTTACTATCCCAGCACGACCTCGAGTAACCATGGGGTGCTGGGGCTGGCGGCGCACAGGGAGCAGGCGAGGATAATGCGCGCACGTCGGAGTGTGTGGGTTGAGGAGATGAGGGGCTCACACAAGCATCAGGTGATGTAGATGATGGTCATGCATCAAGGGCGCAGCGGCCAAGTCGTGGACGTCCTCCTGTGGGCCTGCACATGCATGAGACGAGGTGGATGCGTGCTGGCCCGAGTCAAGCGGCAGGGACGTCGGCTGCACCACTCGTGGAGCAGACGTGGCAGCTACGTCCAGTACGTGGGCAGTGGAGGCCACGCCGGGCCCGGCCGACTGCAGGTCCTCCACCGGCGAGGATGAGGCAGGCGCGCCTCGCCTGATCCGCGCGTGCCGTTCGCCAACGGCGCGGTGGCATCGGCCGGGGAAGTTGCACCGTTGCCACCAGTTGGTCCAGCTGAATCCGCATGCAATAGAGTCTGCGGCTCGTCCGCAGGAGGTGTCGCACGTGGTGATGGAGAAACCGAGGCTTGCTGCTGCTAAGGAAGAACAGATTCGTCAAAGTAAACATGACGTGAGATAATCACGCGTCTTGTAGACGTATCATAACATCTTTATCCTTTGTGCTCTGGTGGATAACCGAGGAAGATACATGCCACGGAACGTGGTGAAAGTTTATGTGGTGAGGTGGAGGAGATGTTTGGGTAACAAAGACAACCAAAGACTCGGAGATGATCGTAGGTTGGTTTGACACTACAAAATTCATATGGTGACGTGAGTGCGGTATGCTTGCAAGGCCGAACATTTAGCAAGTAGGTGGCTGTAGAGAGGGGGCCTCCCCCCAGAATGGTGGTGGCAGGGAAGCTTGGAAAAGAAGAGAAGGGACGTTCTCGTTGAGTGTGCGCAAAGTACGCTCCGCCTTACCATTTTGTTGGGAAGTATAGGGGCATGATAGGTGGAACGCAATGCCATGAGTGATGAAGATGGCATGAGTAGTGTGCTTGTCGAATTCACGCCATTATCCGTTTGAAGCAGAGAATGGGTCGCAAAACTGAGGAGGACATAGGCTTGAAAGGATGTCACGGTGGGTAGAACGTTGGACTTACGTAGAGGGAAAGTCAAATCAAAATTAGTATAATCATCAAGAATAACTAAATAATATTGAAACCTAGAAATGCTTGAGACTGGAGGCGTCCATACATCACAATGTAAATGTTGAAAAGGAAAATTGCTAAAAGAATCAGATGACGGAAAAGGCAGTTTGACATGTTTCCCTAGCCCCTAGGCGACACGCAT
>JAGXJF010004039.1:0-126571 GCA_019208055.1 Stipa capillata | reverse complement strand
TAAGCCTAGACAGATTATTGCGGTCGTGGTTGGCCCATTATACCACCCCTCGGTAGAGCACGCCAATCTTGGTTCGAAGGACACGAGAGAAACCGGTCCTTATGGATTGACGAGACCCCCACCATGCGCCCAACATGGCCTCTCGTGATGCCCGATTTGAGATTAGTCAAAGTTTTTATTAACACTCGCCCGGTGGAACAACCACCTACCGCTAACGGCCATCCCGAGTGTTGGTGTTGCAATCTGCATCGCCATCCCAAGAATTATGACTTTTACCGCAATAACATGTCTAAGCATAAGTAGCTAGGGGGGAATTAATAACTCCAACAATAGCAAGTGATCTATCTAAATATGATTGGGAGGGTCGGTGTGTCGATTGTAGCGACAAAGTATATTTTTCAATGCACGGAGTAGCTACCTTACGTAAAATATCAGTTGAGCGCGATGCGGTGATAGGAACATTTTGAAAACAAATAATAGATTTGCAAATAATAGATATCTGCACTATGGTCAGAAGGGGGTCCTGCTGCCCTTGCTGTTCCAAGAGAACGACTAGGTCGGGTTCCTGCCTGCTCGAATATATTATTCGTTCCGCATCCTCCGGAGTCCTATCGGAAGAACAAGACGATCGTGAAACAGGACACAACAATAAATGCAACGTCGGAAAAGCAGATTTGGCTTTAGATGTCACGTATGCCATTGTCCCTATAGATGCAAAGGTCCGAAGCGTAATGCAACTAGAATAGGTTAATCGGATTCCCGGGTTGCCGGGGTTCCGTCCCGAGATTTCCGGGGGTTTCGGGGAAAACCCTAATTTAATTTCTTTGAATTTTAATCTTTTAGCATGCGAAAGGTATGATATGTACGATGATTATAAATAGAATTTCATTTTTCTGAACATTTTGATATATCATTTGCATTTTTCTGAGTTCGGATGAATTTTCTACGAATTTAACAAGATTGAGATTAAATTTAAACCCCTTTGTTGCATTTTTCTCAGCAAGAATGATATATTAAATTTATTACTCAGCTCAACCCTAGCTACAGAGAATGACAAATGGGCCCTGGGTCACTAGGGTCAACATGAATAGAGCCTATGTACATGTGGGGCCTACCACCACTCTTTTCTTTTTCTTAATTTCTTAACCATGGGACCCGCTGTCATTGAATCGAATCATTCACTCACCAATGCACTGTAGCTATTCACCTCAAATATCATACTCCGATGACAATTCTCACAATCATTAGCAATGAAGAATGTCATTCAAACACTTAACATTTATTAGCTACTATACTAAGTTAACTACTCTAACCATTACTAACTTAACCTAATCATCTCCCTAACTAATCTAACCAGCACTACTAACCGAATCACTAACATTAAACTGACTAACTTATCACCTAACCAACTATTAACCTAACCACCTACTCACCAACTAAAATAACTCACAAAGCTAACCTAACCGGCTGTCTGCATGGGCATTAAGCCCTAACTACTTAGCTACTCTACTAACTTCACAAACCACCCTACCTAACTAACTAATTACCTGCTAACAACTAACAACTAACAACTAACCTAACCATCTAACCTACTAACTAATTCACTACTAACCTACTAACTTAACAGGAGCTCGGTTGGGGCTTGGGTGGGGCTCGGCCAGCCGGGGCTGTGGCCGGCGGCGAGGGCAGGCGGGGAGGAGGCGACGGCGGCGGGGCATGCGGCGCTCACACCGGCAGGCGGCGGAGGTCGCCGGCGACGGGCGGGGATGAGGCGCCGGGGCGGGTTGGACCGTGGCAGTCGGGCGGCGACGAGCTGGTGCGACCGGCGACGTCGGGAAGGCGGAGGGGCACCAGGGCGGCGTTGGGTGGTGGCGGGGTCGCCGAGGCGGAGCCTCCGGGGCACACGGCGTCGGCGAGGTGGCGGGAGGGTGCTCCGCGGCGGGGGCGACTGCGGTGGCGGGGCGAGCGGAGGGGAAGGGCTTGGCGTCGAGCTCGGCGCGGCGCGGCAATGGAGAGGGCGGCGGAGCGGGGCGCTCGGGGACCGGGGCAGTCAGACGGCGGGGATGGTCGGATCGGGGAGCTCGGGTTGAGGCGGGGAGCAACCGGACGGTGGAGGGAGCACGGGAATCCGAGCGGCGTCGGGAAGAAAATGAAAGAAGGACGTAGCGGTCTCGAAGAGGGGGTTTTGAGGGAGGGCCGGGCGGGGCAAGCCGAGGGAGGCGCGGGGCATGCGGCGTGCGCCACGGGGCAGCCATGGGGGAGAGGAGGTGGCAACCGGTGGAGAGAAGAGAGAGTGGGGGGGGTGGCGTGCGTGAGAAGGAGTAGGGGAGAAGACGGAGGCGCCGGGCGGGCCAAGAGAAGGGAGATGGGCCAGAGGGGAGGCCCATCCCGGGGTGGGGTGGGGGTAGATTAGGTTTAGGATTTTTAGATTCTTTTTAATTCCTTTTGATTTTAAATTGTTTTGCTCCAATTCCAACAGTTTCAAATCCATTTCTCTGATTCAATTGAAAGTTCAAATGCTAGTCTGACTTCTTTTGTTCTTTGAACTGGTTTACAAATTTTTAATTAAGTTTGCAACCTCACTATAAGTTTAAAACCCTAGCTCAAACCTTAATTTTAAATAATGCAATGCCATGGCATGCCATGATATGCACAACAAAAGAGAATGAAAAATGGGGATGTTACAGACCTACCCCCCTTATAAGAATCTCGTCCCCGAGATTCGGATCAACCGGAAAGAGGGAGGGGTACGCTGATCGAAGGAGATCTTCACGTTCCCAGTAGCTTCTTCTTCGGAGTGGTTGGACCACTGGATTTTTAAGAACTTCACGTTGCCGTCTTCGTGTCGTCTTCTCCATTTCGTCGAGAATTCGAACCGGGTACTCTTGGTAAGAAAGATCTTCTTGAAGATCCGGGTATCAACACGCTGACTCCGGATCGATCTTAAGCACTTTCGGAGTTAGAACATGGAAGACATTATGATATTGGATAACGACGGAGGTAGTTCCACTGGTATGCGACTTCACCTCGTTTGGAAGAATGCGAAAGGACCAATGTAACGAGGTGCAACTTTCCTTGATGCCAATCGGCGAACACCCTTAAAGGAGTGACCCGAAGGTAGACTTTATCGTTTGCTCAAAGTGGATCTCACGACGACTGGAGGTCGGAGTAGCTCTTCTGACGAGATTGAGCAGTTTTCAACCGCTCTCGAATAACTCGAACTTGATCTTCTGCTTCCTTAATCAAATCCGGTCCAAGAATTTGCCTTTCTCCGGTTTCAACCAATTGAGCGGAGTCGAACACTTACCGTCCATACAGAATTCGAAGGGAGCCATATCCCTAGGCTGGATTGGAAAGCTATTGTTGTCGGAGAACTCTGCAAATGGAAGACACTTTTCCATTTTGCTCCAAAAGATATGACCAAGCTCTAAGCATGTCTTCAGAATTTGGTTAACTCTTTCGGTTTGTCCACCGGTTTGAGGATGATAAGCTGTACTGAATGAGAGATGAGTTCCCATAGCAGCTGTGGAGACTTTCCCAAATCTGAGGTGAACAAACTACCACGGTCAGAGATTATCCGCTTAGGTATCCCGTGGAGAATACAATACGAGATATATAGAGATCATCCAATTGGCTAGCTGAGATCTTCTCTCGGACGAGGAAGAAAATGTGCTACTTTGGACGACAGTCGATGACTCCCAAATGCATCATTTCCCTTCTTAGTTCTTGGAAGCCGGTGATAAAATCCATACCGATCTCATCCCTCTTCCACTCAGGGATGGGTAGAGGTTGGAGTGTGCCTGCGGATTTTTGGTGTTCCGCCTTAACACTACGACACACTCACATTCAGAGATGAACTGAGCGATTTCCCTTTTCATTCGGGTCCACATAATCTCTGCTTCAGATCTCGGTACATCTTTGTACTACCCGGATGAATAGATAGGGAGAATCATGAGCTTCACGAAGGATAGATCTCGAAGATCTTATTCTTCGGCACCACAAGACATTGCCAAATCGAACATGCCCTGATCATCGACTGAAAAACTTTAGCAACTCCACTAGCAAATTTTCCTTGATCTTGCGGACACCTTTGTCTTGCTTTTGAGCGATTTGATTTGGTCTTCAAGGAGTGATTGGATTTCAGGTTAGTGAGGGAACACCAGGGAACGACTTCGAGGTTAGCCGGGCGAATTCCTCATGAGGAGCGGCTGATGTTCCTGAATCATAGATATTGCAGTAGGTTTTCCGGCTAAGCGCATCCGCAACGACATTAGCCTTACCAGGTTGGTATGGAGACCTACGTCATAATCCTTGATCACTTCCAGCCATCTTCGTTGCCCGAAGGTTCAGATCGGGCTGGGTGACAGATATTTCAAACTTTGGTGGTCAGAATACAACTCACCACGCTTACCAATAAGTAATGCCGCCAAATCTTTAAGAGCATGAACCACCGCACGAGTTCTAGGTCGTGGTTGGGTAATTGAGCTCATGTGGCCTTAACTAACGAGAAGCGTAAGCTACCACATGTCCTTCTTGCATCAACACACAACCGAGACCTGCGAGAAGCATCGCAGAAGATGTCAAAATTTTTGTGGATATCTGGAGAACAGACAGGAGCGGAGGTTAATCTGCACTTCAGCTCTTGGAAACTTGCTTCACATCTATCAGACCATTCGAACTTCTTCTCTTTCTTAGGAGTTCGGTCAAACGTTTGCAAGCTTGGAGAAGTCCTTGATAAAACGAACGGTAATAACCGCTAGACAAGAAAACTCCGTACTTGGGGACCGATTTAGGTTGCTCCCATTGAGAACGTCCTTGACTTTACTAGATCCACGGCGACACCTTTCGCCGAAAGCACGTGGCCTAGGAAGCGACTTCTTCGAGCCAAAATTCACATTTAGAGAATTTAGCATAGAGCGATGTTCACGAGTCTTGCGAGGACAAGCTCCAAGTGCTCGCATGATCTTCTTCTGACTTGGAATAGACCAGGATATCATCGATGAAGATGATCACAAAGCGTCCAGATAATCCATGAAGACAGAATTCCATCAACCTCATGAAGGTAGTCAGGAGCATTCGTTTAACCCAAAGGACATCACCGTGTGACATTCATACAACCCATAACGAGTTGTAACGCCGTTTTTGGAATTCTTCGGAATGGATTTTGATTTGATGGTGGCCTAACCTCAAATCGATTTTGGCAAAGACGTGTGGCTCCGTTACTGATCGAAAGATCATCATACGAGGGAGAGGATATGTGTTTTTGCTCGTCACCAGTCGTTAAGAGAGGCCGATAGTCAACACACACGTGCCGAGACTTTCATCTTTCTTCTCCACGCAAAGAGCAGAGCATCCCCAAGAGAGGAGCGTCGGTCCGGATGCACACCTTTTTCTTCTACACTCCTGAGTTGTTTCTTCATTCACTCACACTCGTTTGGAGCATGCCGATAGGGCGCGATAGGTTTGAGTGTTGAGCAGTTTCCGAGAGCAACATACGATCAACAAATTCCACTATCGCGATCATGGTGGCAGAGACCTGGCAGCTCATCACGAAAGACACTCTGGGAAATCAACAGACCAGCTGGACAGTCGGACAGATCAGGAAGACAGCTTGCCTTCCAGAGGCCCCACAGAGGTGGTGGTTGACAGATCCTAGCTCACAAAGAACAGATTGACGCAGGACACGGATGGACGAGAGTTACCAGTATTGAGTTGCACAAGCACATTAGGTGCTTGATGCGCGTTCAACCAGCCGATACCCAGGACTGATATCGATATCGGTGAGTCAAAACATTAGGTGCATCGAACTCAAGATTTGCACTTCTGACCGCAACTTCACGACATTCCTGGGATGCTCTCATCACCGACACCCGTGGCACGACTACGATACACAGGGATCGACCTCAACTCTCGCAAGGAATATTGTGCTTCTCACAAAACCCTACGCTATAACGAATGAGAAGGGAAGCTCCCGACCATCGAAAAGGACAGACGCGGTAGTAGCATGGACAAGGAGCGTACCAAGATGCGCGACGTCGGGACGCTCCTGGCTTCTTCGGCGACCACAGAGTGTTTGGATTCACGCGACCGTGACCGCTGTTGCGCTTCGGTTTGGCTTCTTAAACTAGCCATTGCCTCGAGCTTGACCTTGTCCTGGCATTAGGGCGAGTGCATGCCGGATTCTGGTTCGCGGGACCTTCACGAGGCGCAGTGACCAGGCTGGCCACACCACAAGCCGACTCCAGGGGGCGGACCTTGAGTCGGAGTTGAGACGCCGGTCCTCCAGAGCTGTCTTGCTTGGAAACCCTAGCTGAGGAGGGCGAGGAGCAAAGCCTGATGTCTTGCAGAGTGAAGTACGCGCGCTTGCACGCATTAGCCTGACCCAAATCTGTCGCTTCTCTGGAGCTGGAGCTCGATGGTTTGGCAGCATCACGAGCGTGCTTGCGCGATGCTTCAAGTGTCTGCCTGCCATGTTCAATCTGATGGCCTTGTTCACTCAGGGCCTGAACGTTGTGGACGAAATCGCGAACAGGAAGCGCTCATAGCGATTCTCCGGCTTCAGACCCTTTGCGGAAGCTCTCTTGCTGCTTGTCCGCATCGTGGCTAACGTCATTTGGGAGCGTAACGAGCCAAATGGTTCAACATGTGGAGATACTCAGTTTACACTGTTCGCGCCCTTGCTATCCGATTACGGACTCTTCCTTCTTACTTCACTTGTTCCATCTGGATGCTGAGCTCCGCGGAAAGCGCTCCCGAAACTCGACCAGGTACTCTCATGATCCCTTTTCTTGCATGGAGGAGCGGAAACTTTCCCACCAAGCGGACTGCGGCACTTCACGCTGGAAGGCGCGCGATAGTTCCCGTTAATCGATCGTCCGCGGCAGACACGCGCTGTCTCCAACTTGCGCTCGATGGTGCGAATCCAGTCGTCGGCATCCAGAGGATCTTCAGAGCGACTGAACACAGGAGGCTGAGTTCGAAGGAAATCAGAGATTCCAACGCGATCATCCGTTTGACGGCTGGTGTTCCGAACAAGGTGCTCCAACAGTATGGTTTGTTCCATGCGATTACGCTCAATCTGCATCAAGACTTCAGCCATAGTCGGCGGTGGAGGGGGAACATTACCGGTGTTACCGGCACCATGATCTGCTGGGCGCTGATTGTCAGCCATCCTGAAGGAAGGAAAAGGAGTTACTTCCAGATTCAGAATCGAATCCGAAGGATCACTTACGGTAGGATGTACTGAGGAAACTAAACAGTGTGGAGAAGGATGAATGCTAAAGATGTCACATATGGTAGTACAAAAGCCACGAAGCTAAAATACATTCCATAGCGACACAGATAGACATCTGGTACGTAATATACATGACCGTTAATATTACAAGCCCACGGCTAGAGCATATACACGATCATGATACCATACCACCCTCACACTTTAAGGTTTAGTTCCAGTACATGATTCATCTACAACTTTAGACGGTTATAGACTTAGGAAAGGAACCATACACTGCTCTAGGGGATTAACCTATTACATGGATATAGTTTCAGCTCAAGTACAAAAGGGGCCAAAAGAGCTGACTACAACTATGGGCCGTACACACGAGCATGGAGATCACGGAGAGTAATCGGCGAGTCGTAGTCCAGAAAGTAGTACATCGCTGCTTCAGGCGGAATCGGCTTCGGTTCTTGGAAATTGCAAGGCACCTCACCAGGAAGTGGCTCAAGCTGATGACGAGAAATTCCAGGTACTTCCATAGCTACACGATGACGAGAAGTATAGCGAGGTCCTGTAACTGGAGCAAAGATGCATGGAGATGGCCTATTGGCAGCATACGGCCCAGTAAACTCTCCGCGAGCTGACATCAAGTCTCTTGGAGCTTGGTTGGCGCCCAGGTGCTCGTTGATGAAATCCAGGGCGTGGTACAAACGATGAAGGTAGCAGTCACGATCATAGGCGGCTGCTCGATACAGACGGTGGTAATATTGAGCATTGGGCCATTTCAACGACCGTGGGATCAGGGTACATTATAAAATCTTGCCAACATATTGGTGCATTGGGATCTTCTTGTCCCACATGATAACGAAAAGGGGAATCCGTAAGCTGCGCCGCATAATGGTAACGAAGAAAATTTATGGCATTAAGAGCAGCTGTTTGGACGGCTCCCTCGTAAGAACCATCACGACCTTCAAGGATGAGGGGATGCCCTGGTAGCATAGAAGGCAACTGCAGCGGTTCCGAAGGGTGTGGCCGGATGACGACGGAAGCACATAATCACTCAATCCAAACTGACGATTGCGGCAATAGATAGCATACTCAGGCAGCCACTCGTATCCCAACCTTGCCAAGATCCGAACTAAGAGCGGAGGAGCACCACCAACTGACACACAGTGAGAAGTGCCCGCCAGGGTGATATAGAATTCAGCCCATCTGGATAGGTAGAAACAAGGGTTAGAATTCACGATCACGGAATCAAGATAAGAGGGAAGGTAGGAATACCCCAAACGCGTGAACCCTAACTTTGAAAAGAGGAACGAGTAGTCAAGACCACTTTTTAAAACCAATGAAGAGGTACGGAAAGACTACGATCGAGAGGATAAGGAGAAAGAGAATCACTACTTATGATTTTCGCAAATCCTTTTTAAGTTCAAATAGTCTTCACAATTCTAGACTCACATCGGCCAAAGTCAAAGATCATCCTATCGGACAGTCCTGCTCTGATACCAAGCCAGTCGGACCCCAGATTCCATAACGGAGAGCTTTAGGAATAATCACCCGCTATGTCGGAGCTTCAACCCCGACCTCAACCCACGGAGGTCAAATCCGAGAGGAGTGGAGTGATATGGCTTCGAATAGCCCGAGACGTCAACCCCAAAGCTTACTCTGGCAATTTAATGCACTGAGTAGTAGGGTGATATGGTCTCCTCACTCTTTCCCACTGAGCCGGAGCATCAACCCCGACCTCGTCCCGGCAAATAAATGCACGGCTGGAGTAGGGTGATATAGCTCCCAACATCTCAGTGGAGAGTCGCTTCACAGGGTGATAAAACTTAATAGCTCCGCGATATAAAACCTGAAATCCTCCCTGCATCACGTACTTCAATCATACACACATTGCACATGACACAGGGGGAGAAACAAACCAGTACCATCACAGAGACTCTACGACCGAAACTGCAATAATACTAGCTGTTCTGGAAACTTAACAACATATATATACAAGCAAAAGATGCTTTACACAGCGGAAGTTTTAGTTTGGCTGAGAAGCTAAGGTAGGGCCAAAAGCGGCGGCAGAACAAACCAAGCTGCCGAACCCAGGGCAGGACCACTGCCCGGGATCACCAGCGACTAGTCGATGTCGGTGTCTACCTCAATGTAGAAACCCTTTGCTGCGGGAGTGGTCTCCTCTGCACGAAAATAATATCAACGAATGCAAGGTGAGTACAAATGTACTCCGCAAGACTTACAGGGGAAAATAATAATAGATGCATCAGGTATCAAGAAAGGGCTATCGGTGGACTATCTTTTTTTTTGCAGAAAGCTAATTCATTCTTCACAATACCTGTAATTAGATTGAAATCCGTCTACTGGAATACTTTGCAAGGAGAGGAGCTGAAACTGCATAATAAACTCTAAGCAGACCATCGAACACACGAAACCCTCGATTCTTCCTCGACCACCAGGGAGGAAGCAATCGCTAAACCACATCCTTAAAGTTGGCAAGTTTTAGATTAGGGTTGTACTTGTCTAATTCGATGCGGATTCTTACCAGCTGTCCATAACCGCGGACACGGCTATTCGAATAGTTTAAAACCCTACAGGGGTGTACATCTTTACCTACGCGTATCAACCGACTCTTAGTGCTACCAAGTACACACTTTCACGAGGTGTGCTAGCAGAGGGTGGTTGAACACGACCTTTACAATGTTTTCGACCTAGGTATGAGCCGCCCTAATAGGCTAGTCCGCGAACGACAGTTCGGCCGATACTTCGACGCGGTCCCACTAGTTGTGGCAGGTGATACATCCCCGGTCCTGGACCGTGTGTACCCCTCACTCCTATATTGTTGCATCACACCACCTCCTTGTTTTCCACGCACCCAAGTCACGAAAACGGCAAACTATGCAGCTCATATCCTAAGCCTAGACAGATTATTCGGTCGTGGGTGGCCCATTATACCACCCGCCTAGAAACACGCAAATCTTGGTTCGAAAGGACACCGGGAAACCGGTCCTTGTGGGATTAACGAGACAACCCACCATGCTCCCGGCATGGCCTCTCGTCGATGCTCGATTTGAGATTAGTCAAGTTTATTAACAACCGCCCGGTGAACTACCACCTAACCGCTAACCCATCCAGAGTGTTGTGTTGCATCTGCCATCCCAAGAATTATGACTTTTACGCAACTAAACATGTCTAAGCATAAGTAGCTAAGTAATAACTCAACAATAGCAAGCGATCTAATCTAAATAGGTTGGGAGGGTCGGTGGTGTCGATTGAGCGACAAAGTAAGTTTTCATGCACGGAGTAGGGCTAACTTAACGTAAAATATCAGTTGAGCGCATGCGATAACATTTGAAAACAAATAATAGATTTGCAAATAATAGGATATCCGCAATATGGTCAAAGGGGGCTGCTTGCCTTGCTGTTCAACGACTAGGTCGGGTTCCTGCTCGAAGATATATTCGTCGCGATCCTCCGGTCCTATCGGAAGAACGAAAACATCGAAACAACACAACAATAAATACAACGTCGGAAAACATCGGCATGAGATGTCACGTATGCCATGTCCTAGAGGATGCAAAGTCGAAGCTAATGCAACTAGAATCAGGTTAATCGGAGTCCGGGTGCGCGAGGTATCGCGATCCGAGGATTTCCGGGGGTTCGGGGAAAACCCTAATTTAATTTCTTCGACATTTTAATCTTTTCTAGCATGCGAACAGTTCAAACAGTTTCAAATCCATTTCTCTGATTCAATTGAAAGTTCAAATGCTGTCTGACTTCTTTTGTTTCTTTTGAACTTGGTTTACAAATTTTTAATTAAGTTTGCAACCTCACTATAAGTTTAAAACCCTAGCTCAAACCTTAATTTAAATAATGCAATGCCATGGCATGCCATGATATGCACAACAAAAGAGAATGAAAAATGGGGAAACAAATAGATCAACCTTAAAAGGTTAGTCTATAGTCGAGTGTATCAAATCCTAGGATTTGGATTTCGTCTTTCCCCCCAAATCAAATCAGCAGTTGAAGAACCCTAGACCAACTGGAGAATGGAAGGTGATAATTAGGGGAGGAAAAATAACACTTACCTAGAAGAAGGCATCGATTGCATGGGGAGCCCCGGCTCGCCACCAGCAGGAGGTGGGTCGACGGAGCTCCGGTGAAGGAGCTGCGACGCCGGCCACGGCCGTCCCAGGCGGCGGCCGAGGCAAGCCAACAGGAGGGGTGACTGGGGCGTGACATCGGCCGAGGGGGCGGCGAGACCCGCGAGGAGCAGGAAACGGCGCGTGCTCGAGCGAGGCCGAGCGGGGCGACCAGGCAGGCAGCAAACCAATGGGGCCGGCGGGGCTAGGCCCTAAGCTCAGACCACCCAAGCACGATGGAGAACCGGCGGCGGGGTGAGCTCGGGCGATGGGGGAAGACAGAGATGAAGAGTGGAGGTGCCAGGCGGAGGAGACTAGGGGCCGGACCGAGGCGGAGGCGTATCCGAGCGGCGACAGCGTATGCGAGAGAGAGAGAGAGAGAGAGAGAGAGAGAGAGAGAGAAAGGTCGGCCGGGTGCGGCATGTGAGGGAAATAGGGGAATCGGCAGGGTGAGTAGTGCGCGTGTGTGCGTGCGTTGAGTGTAGGGTTAGAGTTAGGATGGGTCGGGTGGGCCGGCCGAAGAGTTAAAAACCGAGAAAAAGAGAGAAAAAAGGGGGCATTTTAGCCTAATTGGATTTTGGCTTCTTCTCTTCTTTAAAATACAAATATAAAACCCAATTAAGCCAATTCTTAAAAGAGTTTTTTCTTTTTCCTGTTAAGGCAGAGAGCAAACACTTAATTAGAGTAATTGTTCATACCTTTAAAAGGAAATATGTAAAAGGAAATTAGTAATAACAAAAATAGGTTGGACATTGGGTTAAAATCATAGGTACATCAAAATTATGGTGAAGAGTGGTACTAACCCTGATTAAGGTAAAACAAAGCCATCACTCTTATCTAGAAAAGGAAGTTAAATCTTAATTAGTTTTTTTTGGATCTTGACTTAGCTCCTAAGACAATGTGAATAGATTAAGTACAAATATTAGGCTTAAAATAAAGTAAATCAAATACTAACATGTCAAAGTTTTGGCTACTCCCTTAAGTAATCCTAAACCCTAGAACTAATGTTTAAAGGAATTTTGTCTTAACTCTCTTAGAACATGTTAACAATATATCCTCTCATGCATGCATCCTCATGTCATTTGCATGCATATTTGGAATCTTTCGCATTAGTCCTTATCGGACTATATTGTTTTTCCTTCTTCAGGGACCGGAGTTCCACAAGCAGAACAATCGAACTCCACTACCTACTCGTTACCAGGCAAGTCCAGTTTCTTGTTCATGTCCATTGAGAATGATCCACAATTTCCCTCTTGTCTACAACCTGCATAAAATTGGAAATCTATTTTCTAAAGAGGAACAACTGTTGTTTTATTTTGATCGTCGGTTCTTGGGCGATGGCATGGTGGGTGGTGAAATCCTGGAAAGGTGTCGAAGGCACGTTGGAAGGCGGATTTCATCACACGGGTTTGTTTCACATAAGGTTAATGCAACCAACGATCGATTATGCTTAAGCGCCGTAGCAAACGCGCAAACCACATACCCTGTATGGGCGGGGCTAAGCCAAAGTATCTTTGCCATAGGTCATACTCCCCTGGGAAAGGAAGACCTCAACAGTTGGATCCGGAGTATCAACTGTTGGGAAGGTGGGGTTAGCCGTTGGCTATCCACAAGGCGTTGGACCTATAGTGTCAACGTGAGACTGGTAGTCCCTGGCCTGTTGTGCGGGACTACGACGCGGGGTATGACTGAGCGGGCGGTGAAACGACTTTGTGACCATAGGAGTGTAGATGAGGTTTGGCCACCTCAGTTGCACGACTATCGTCGTTTGTGGGTATAGTTGCGCACCTCTTGTGAGGATCCGGACTTAACTTCCAGATCCTCCCTGTGTATCTCCTCATCAGTCCAGGATCAAGCTGATGAACATAGGCGAATTGATATCACTGCACACATCACGAAATATTTTAGAAACATAAATAATTGAGTTATAGCAGCGATATGACTAAATAAAGTAATTAGGACTTATGTCCCTTACCATTCAGAAACACAGCGGAAATATAGCGTAGATGTCTCCATCTCAACCACAGGCAGTCGACGGAGGCCACGTGACCTAAACCTCAGCATTGACGTAGAAGATTCCTCATAGTCTTCATCGTCCTCATAGGTATCTGAACACGTCCAACAAACAACATGCTCGATGAGTACTTCACGTACTCAGCAAGCCATCTGGCGGCAGATGGTCCTACCATACTACATGCAAGGCTTCAAGGAAGGCTCTATGGTTTATTTGCCTAAAGCAACTTTTAGTTGAATTACTATAATAGATTCGAAGGCAGCATTTTGATATAAATTAGTTTTAATATCAGGGGTGTTTCTCATAAATGTGAGGGTCCATGACCAACACATGCGAGTAAGGCATCCAGCCTGAACTCATCCATAGGTTCCAACCACCTTTTCACATTTCCAGAACTGGGGTAGAGGGAATTAGCAAGGGGGAGAAAGACAGGTCCTTTTCATCAAGAATGAGTCTTGTGTCATCCGTGACCGTGGATATGGCTAATCGATTAGTTTTACTACTCTGCAGAGTTTGTACACTTTACCCACATGACATGATCATCCCCTTATGTCAAGCTGCGCCGGCTTGTACACACGCCCATCGGTGTGTCGGCAAGGTGACCGTGACGAGGTCTTTTAGCTAGATCCTCCTAAGGTGTGACATGCCCACTGGGTCTGGCCCGGAGTTGAGAGTACATCCCTACACTCCGGTCCCCCCATCTGTGCCGAGGGTCCTCGTAGCTACATCCACCCCTTTTGTGGTATGACAACATCGGCACCAAAGGCTGACTAACCTACTTGACCAAGCCAGTGCCCATATAGCATGTGGTTGTACTGTTGTCACAATTCTACAACTTCAAGACTTCGGCCTTAAGCGGTACGGACGACTAATGTTTCCTTTAAACCGGCCTTCTGCGGGTAGGGCAACCATATGCTCCTTCAACATTGATTCAGCTGTCGCCCGCACCATTTTAGATGGTAAGTTCCACCCACAGTATAATTTGGAAGAATAGAGAGAGAAAAAACAACGGGCATCTAGCCCTAGCTCAGCGAGCTCAACAATAAGTTTCAATATCAAGGATTATTGATCCAAAGATCATTCCTTCGAAGAGGCAAATCAAAACATCCTAAGGATATATTTAAGCATGGCTAAGCATTTCTCTATTATATTCAGAAATAATAACATATTAATCTACTCAGGGTATCAAGTAAACGGCGACAAGTGGAAAGGTAATGGTGTGTCAATCGACATGCTAGCTACTGGAATAAAACAACATGCATGTTTATAAACAATAAAATATAATGACTTTGAAAATATAGGATCAACATGATCAAGAAGAGGGGGCATGCCTTCATTGACGAGTTGGTCTTCTTCTGCAGGAACTTGTTCTTATCCAACGTCGTTACTTCCTATTCATCGCAACGGCAATAAAGTGCAAAGAAAATGAATATAACTCTAAATTAAATATCAAATGGAAATACCAGAAGAATAGGGCTAGCAAGGTCGGATAAGTGTCAAAGGATAAGGGTGAAGGGATAGGATTGTCGAAAGACAACTATGAAGGTGTGAGATTATATATCTCAACCAGATAGAGTACATGTACTCGAAAGATGGTCTTTCGGATCAGATCATTCTAGAAAAATGATAGATTTATGGAGGATAGGATTTGTGTGTCAAATGACTCAAGTTAATCCACATGCGAGATAGGGATAGATGTGCAACTGGGAACAGAATATGGTTGATGACAACAATAGCACAACCATATGATTAAACATGGAAACCCGACATACTAGTAAAATAAGCATAACCTATCGTACTAGTAGACAAGCAAGGTCCTGACATGCTAGTCGGTTAGAAATGATAATAGACGACATGACAATCTATATGAACTACCATGCAACTTATAATTAGACATCATGTAACAAACTAGATAGACTAGGCATGAAATAGAAATTAGACAAGGCATAGCATAGCACCAAACATATAATCATGCAGTTATAATTTAATAACAATCATTAATAATACAAACTGTGATTGAACTATATGACCAATTAACAACTAGCATCTACATCACATGCATCATACATATATGCAATCTATGACATAACATTAACTCTACTCATGCTATTGGGTGTATACAATGCAGGAATCAACCTACACATACTACACATAACAATAACAATATTTTAGTAAAGAATGATTATTAGCAACATATATGCATATGTTATAATCGATACCTAAATGTCAACCATGTATGTGTGAGTATACACCACCTTATGGAAGTGTAACATAAGATATCAAGCTATGCATACTAGTACATACATATTATATATCCATCAACTATCATATGATATGATTAAATAATAATAATTTAGTAAGTGATTATTATTCCAACATGTAGATTGTCAATAATATTAAGTCCAATTATATATATACGTACATATAACTATATGTAATTACATGATTATGCAACATCAAATCATGATGAACATGTATAACTTAACTGTGTTTAAACAAATAATTGAAATATAAACAAGAGTACAATAATGTGCTAAACCAATTCACAGCAAACTATTATCCAAAACATGGAATGAGTTATATATATATGCACAACTTTATAAACACGGTGACGTGGCAATTCTAACATGCTTAGTAAACATTCATCACGTGTGGTTAAAGACATTAACATGTTAATGAGCAATCATGTGCCACGTGCAATAACAATCCGGTGTGTGCTAATAGGCATACATTATACAAGGATTAACTAACATGGAGCAGGTCATATTAATATAAGTTTAGCAAAGATTATGCTTATAGTATTATAGATTATTTGCAAATATTAAGTTTTGTTATACATATGAATCACACACTATATGTGTACACATATCTGATCATGCAACATGAACTTGGTTAAACATAAACAACTTTATTCATGATACAAACAAGATTAAACTAACATGTCGAACCAACTCATGTCTAATGGCTATTAAAATAGAACTATTTGCATATATCCATATTATATTCAATTATGTAAACATGCAACATGTTGCTATATGGACATGGATACACCTATTAATTAATTAAACATAATTGATCAACATGATAGAAACTCTTAAGCATGGACATCATATAAAGGGAAAGAAACAAAAATATAAAACAATCATACATATAACTATATGAAACTAAAGGCCAACATAACATGTTACTTAATTTAGTAATCAAACAATAATGAAAACATTAGAGATGAACATATGGTGATGCGGGTGATTTTGGATAGAAATTCATGGTGGAAAATAATGGCATAATGTGCCACAAGATGATAGGATATTAACTATATGAGTGGTGGTAACATTCGCAACACGAAACGGTCGGAATTGGACTTAGATTGGTTCTGGACAGACCGGAGGATTTTTGATGCTGCGTGATGCTCGCTCAACGAAATCACAATCCGCAAATTGGGTTAGAAACTAGACACATAAAAGTATAATCCTACCAAACGGTTTTCGAGAATTCTTAACGAGTCAATGGAAAAAGATCAGACAAGTTAGATGTTTTGCAGATTGAATCTGGACGTCCGCGGATAGTACGTCGGAGATGGATCAATTCCCGATAAAAGGCTATATGGATGAAGGTGAAAATTTATAGAGATGTTCATAGATATCTAAGACACAACTTCACCAAAGGGATTCTTCAAAGACTCAACGGATCAACAGGGAAAGAGGTGATAATGCCGCTGTACCATTCGTGCAGTCAAATCTACACACGAACAGCAGCATGAAGAAACTTGATTTCCTGGAGATTGGTCCGTTGGATTGCCTTCAAATTTTGTAGAGACGATCTTGACAACATCATCCATGATCCCACCTAATGGATCTTGGAAAGGAGGTTCGAGCCGACGAGGGTGTCATTCCAATCTAGATGCACGTGCAGAATAACTAGGTGCAAACAGCACATTAGTATTTGGAGATTTCCCGGTGATTGCACCATTCGATCTTCACCAAATTTTGCAGAGAGGTAGAGAGAAAGGTTGTACATAATCACCGAAGGGATTTACCAAAAGAAGTTCTAGGGGACGAAAATTGGGAAAATACTGAGGCGATATGTGCTGTTCAGAAACTACACGGGAGGCAAAAAGGGGGTGGCGGCTGTTTGGAGGGTGTGGGGGCTAGGGTTTCGTGGGAAAAGAGTGTGGGCTAGTGGGGAAGAGGTGGAGGGGTGTGGGGGTATTTATAGGAGGGTGAGGGAAAGATATTTGGCTCCAATTCCGAATGAAAAAGGGCAGCGGTGCATTCTGCGTTATGCAGCACTGGCCGGGGTGGCTACCCAAGGGAGGGATGAGGCGGCGGGGCACCGAGTGGAGATGGGCCAGGACGGCACGGCCAGAGAGAGAAGGAGAAAACCAAAATAATAATAATAAACAACCGAGCTTGATTAAATACCAAACGAACTCTGAAAGTTCTGAGAAAACTCTAGGAGACATATTCCAAATTGAAAAGCCAATCCAATTCAAGTTGGATTAATTTAAATTAACTCTGGTCTAATTTATGATATTCCAATTAAGCTTTAATTAATTCGAGAATAAACAACAAAATTTTCTAGCTCTGACTTTTGATAAAAATATTTGAAAAGCTCTGAAAATCAGGATGTTACACCTCTGCAGAGTGTAAAGAATTGTGGCTGAATCACTCCATGTTCCTGGTTGGAACTGCGAACGCGGCAGGAAAGAGATCCATCGGGGATCCTAGCAGCCTGTAAGACATGAGATCGTAGTCTCTTAAATTAAAACTTGACTCTCTTATCTTGCCAAAACTGCATTGGTTTTGGAGAACGTTGCCGTTCTCAGTAGATAGTGCATCAAACACCTCTTTTCTATTCCTGGACTTGTTGAGTACCTTCTGTACTCATCCCTCTATTCTAATTTCTTTGATTAGAGTGTGAGCCGATGTCAGAGATGGAAGTGATCTACATCGAGGTCGATGAAAAAGTTCCCGAGAACAAGCACCGAGGAAGGAGGACAAAGGTGTCGACTACTACGTCGACTTCCACGATGAGAATAATGCTGAATAGAATAATAGGTCGAGTGAGTCGAGAGTAGTAGGAAAGACTTTTGCTGTAGCCAGACGATAAATGGTTTTAAATTCCTCGTATTTTTGGGAATCATTTTGTAAGACTTCATGTTTTATTCTCGGTTTGTAACTTCAGTTTGTAATATATGGACCGCTGTGATGCTTCCAACGTGCTACTCTGTGTGATGTGTGGTAGACGAGAAGGCACTTCATCTGTGACATGTCAAAGATTGACATATTATCCAGGTGGGTAGTATGTGGGGTCACCGTTTTTCTTATATTTTTTGATTTAGTGCTTTCTCTCTCTTATTTTTGTGTTTTATTATCGTTTTGTATCGATGGTTTATATTTTATGTGTTTTTTGTGTTTTATGTGTTGTTTATTTTTCATCTATTTTTTTTGTTTTGTGTTGTTTGTGTTTTTGTTTATTTTTTGTTGGTTTTATTTTATGTATTTTTTCTGTGTTTTTGTCCTGTTTGTTGTATGTTTGATTTTGTTTTATTTTTGTTTTCTTTTTTTTGTATACTTTTTTGTGTTTGTCTGTATATTCAATTTTTGTGTCTGTATGTAATATTTTTATGTTTTTTTTGTGTTTTATGTGTATTATTGTCTATGTTTTCTTTTTTATTTTTTTTTTATTTTTCTGTTTTTTTTCTTTTGTATGTATGTCTATTTTCTGTGTTTTTTGTTGTATATGTAATGTTTTGTGTTTTGTGTATTTTTTAGTCTTTTTATTGTATTGTTCTGGTTGTGTCTCTTTTCTTTTCTTTTGTATGCTTTTTTTGTTTTGTTTTTTGTATGTATATGTTGTCTCCTATTTTATTTCTTTCTTTTTTCTTTGTATATGTTTATTTTATTGATTTTTCTTTTGTGTGTGTGTTGCTTTTATGTATTACTTTTATATTTCTTGTTGTTTTTTGATCGTATGTCTTTGTGTTATTGTTTGAGTGTAGTGTTGGTTTCTTTTTTTTTTCTTTTTTTTTTTTTTTTTTTATTTCTTTTTTTTTTTTTTTTTGTTTTTTTTTTTTTTTTGTTATTTTTTTTTTTTTTTCTTTTTTTTTTTTTATTAATTTTTTTTTATTCTTTTTTTTTTCTTTTTCCATTTTTTTTTTTCCTTTTTTTTTTTTTTTTTTTTCTTAATTTTTTTCTTTGTTTTTTTGTTTTTATTATTTTGTTTTTTTTTTTTTTTTTTTTTTTTTTTTTTTTTTTCTTTTTTCTTATTTTTTTTTTTTTGTTTTTTATTTTTTTGTTTTGTTTTTATTATTTTTTTTTTTTTTTTTTTTTTTTTATTTTTTTTTTTTTTTTTTTTCTATTATTTTCTTTTTTTTCCTTTTTTTTATTTAAGCTTTAATTAATCGAGAATAAACAACAAAATTTCTAGCTCTGACTTTTTGATAAAAATCTTTGAAAGCTCTGAAAATCAGATGTTACACCTCTGCAGAGTGATAAAGAATTGTGGCGAATCACTCCATGTTCCTGGTTGGAACTGCGAACGCGGCAGGAAAGAGATCCATCGGGGATCCTAGCAGCCTGTAAGACATGAGATCGTAGTCTCTTAAATTAAAACTTGACTCTCTTATCTTGCCAAAACTGCATTGGTTTTGGAGAACGTTGCCGTTCTCAGTAGATAGTGCATCAAACACCTCTTTTCTATTCCTGGACTTGTTGAGTACCTTCTGTACTCATCCCTCTATTCTAATTTCTTTGATTAGAGTGTGAGCCGATGTCAGAGATGGAAGTGATCTACATCGAGGTCGATGAAAAAGTTCCCGAAGAACAAGCACCGAGGAAGGAGGACAAAGGTGTCGACTACTACGTCGACTTCCACGATGAGAATAATGCTGAATAGAATAATAGGTCGAGTGAGTCGAGAGTAGTAGGAAAGACTTTTGCTGTAGCCAGACGATAAATGGTTTTAAATTCCTCGTATTTTTGGGAATCATTTTGTAAGACTTCATGTTTTATTCTCGGTTTGTAACTTCAGTTTGTAATATATGGACCGCTGTGATGCTTCCAACGTGCTACTCTGTGTGATGTGTGGTAGACGAGAAGGCACTTCATCTGTGACATGTCAAAGATTGACATATTATCCAGGTGGGTAGTATGTGGGTCACCGCACTTTATTACATGAACATTTCTTTGGTAGCTCCTTTTTTCAATGAAAAGCTAGGTGGCTTTGTTTTATTAGGTCAATTTAACTTTTATTTACTCGTATAGGGCGTGTAGCAAGATGGATCGGGGGTGGATGTACGGTTCTCGTACGAACCAAGGGTACCTTGATGGTGTGACGGATTTTCTGACAGCTGCCGAGGAGGATAGGTTGAACAAGGGTGTTCAATTTATATATTGTCCTTGTTGCGATTGTAGAAATGAGAGATCATTTCTTGGATAGAACTCAGCCCTACAAATCTAAGCGCACTTGATTATTAGGGGCTTCAAACCGGACTACACGTGTTGGACCAAACATGGTGAAGAGCAGAATATGTTACACGAAGATGTTCGCATCGTCGAAGAACCCGAATTCACCGAAAGGAGAAAAGATGACGAGGAAGTAGGTGCAGACGATGATTGTGGTGGCGCAGAGGGCGATGATAGATTGGATCAGATGTTGCACGATGCTGACATGAGCTTTAATACTGCGAGAGACTTAAACAAGTTCATGTGCTTGATTGAGGAATCCAAAAAACCTTTATTCCCGGGTTGCAAGCCGAAATACACAAAGCTGTCATCCGTGCTCGAGCTGCTTAAATTGAAAGCAAGCTATGGTTGGTCAGACAAGAGTTTCATGGCGCTCTTAGGTCTCCTATCGGAGATGCTTCTGGATGGAAACGAGCTGCCCAAAAACACATACTGAGCAAAGCAAGTTGTTTGTCCATTGGAGATGGAGGTAGAAAGGATACATGCATGTCCTAACGACTGTATCCTATACCGTAATGAATTCTCAAACTTGCGTTCATGTCCAGTGTGCAAAGCTTGTCGTTACAAGCGTAAGAGTCAACCAGACGACGACGAGTCTACCATCGAGTTGAAGAAAGGAATTCCCGCTAAGGTGGTATGGTATCTGCCCGTAATTCCGCGTCTAAAGCGTTTCTTTGCAAATCCAAAAGAGGCCAAATTGTTGTGCTGGCACTCGGAGGACTGTAAGGAAGATGGAAAGCTAAGACACCCCGCCGATTCCGCACAGTGGAGAAACATCGACATGATCTTCGAAGACTTCGGTGCGGAACCGAGGAATATAAGGTTCGCGTTGAGCACGGACAGAATGAATCCTTTCGGCAACATGAGCAGCCGGCACATCACTTGGCTAGTTGCTCTTAGTATGTACAACCTACCACATTGGCTGTGTATGAAGCGGAAGTACATCATGATGTCGCTGCTTATCCAAGGGCCTAAGCAACCTGGGAATGATATTGACGTATACCTAAGACCTTTGGTGGAAGATCTAAAAACACTGTGGAACGAAGGGGCGCAGGTATGGGATGCGTACAAACAAGAGAACTTCACCCTACACGCCATGTTGTTCTGCACGGTCAATGATTTTCCTGCCCTACATAACCTTTCGGGCCAGAGTAAAGAACCAGACAAGGCTTGCCCTCAGTGCTTGGATGGTACTGCGAGTAGGTGGCTGGCCCACTCTCGTAAAATGGTGTTCATGCGCCACCGTAGGTTCCTTAACAGGAATCACCCGTACCGCAATATGAAGGAACAATTTGACGGGATGAGGGAGAGAGGTTTATTTCCAAGGCATTACAGCGGGCAAGAGGTGTACAATATGGTTAAGGATATCGATGTTGTCCTTGAAAAGAGTGGTAAAAAAGTGAAGGCCAGCGGCATGTGGAAGAAGAAATCAATATTTTGGGAGTTACCGTATTGGCGGCACCTTGAAGTTCGCCACTGCATCGATGTCATGCATGTAGAGAAGAACATATGTGACAGTTTGATTGGTCTCCTACTTAATATTCCGGGGAAGACGAAGGACGGCCTCAACGCACGTCTCGACTTGGTTGACATGAAGATCAGGCCCGAGTTGGCACCTAAGCCCTCCCAAAAAGGCAGAACAAGGCTTCCTCTGGCCTGCTATAAACTAAAAAAGACCGAGAGGACCGAACTGTGCCGGTGCTTGCAAGGTGTGAAAGTTCCGTACGATTACTCCGCCAACATCTCAAAACTTGTTTCGATGGAAGATCTGAAATTAGTTGGCATGAAGTCCCATGATTGCCATGTGTTGATGACACAGATGATTCTTGTTGCAATCCAAAATATCCAGCCGATCTATCTCTAAGACATAATGATTAGACTGTGTTACTTCTTCAACACAATCTCTCAGAAGGTCATCGATCCCGAACAACTAGATGTTTTGCAGGCCGATGTGGTGAAGACACTATGTCATCTTGAGATGTATTTTCCTCCGTCGTTTTTTGATATCATGGTCCATGTTATCGTCCACCTCATGAGAGAGATAAAGATCTGTGGACTGGTATTTCTACGTCAGATGTACCTGTTTGAGCGGTACATGGGAATTCTCAAGCACTACGTACGAAATAGATCTCATCCGGAGGGTAGCATCGTCGAAGGTTACACAACCGAAGAGGTGGTCGAGTTCTGCATCGATTACATGGACCAGCTCAAACCAATAGGTGTGCCTATGTCTCGCCATGAGGGGAGACTGGATGACAAAGGGACCATAGGGAGGAAATCACTCATTGCTGACTACACGGCGTTATCTCAAGCCCATTTCACAGTCTTGCAACACATGACTGAAGTGGGCCCGCCTATCAACATGCATAAGGAAGAGCTACGCAGAGAGAATCCAGGCCGTACGGAGGCTTGGCTCACCAGACAGCACAACCGTAACTTCAACAACTGGTTGCAGGTCTGAATTACTAATAGTTCAATTGAGGAGAATATTGGCTGGTTGGCAAGATGGCCAAGTCACACAATCCTGAAATTTGAAGCATACGACATAAATGGGTACACCTTTTATACCAGAGCACATGATAGGAAGAGCACGGTACGGAACAGTGGTGTCCGCATAGATGCCTTCCAGGACAAACGTGGGGTGTCTGCGTACTATGGGTACATTGAGGAGATCTGGGAACTCGACTATGTATGTTTCAAGATCCCCCTCTTTCGGTGCCACTGGGTCGCACTCTCAAGTGTTAAGGTCGACAAGTACGGCATGACTACAGTGGACCTCGAGCGTGCCGCATACAAAGACGACCCATTTGTACTCGCTAAGCAAGCTGTTCAGGTATTTTATGTCCAAGACCCGGCAAATCAGAAACTTCATGTAGTCCTCCAGGGGAAAAGAAGGATTGTCGGAGTTGAGAATGTCGTGGACGAAGAAGAGTACAATCAATTTGATGAGTTCCCTCTAGGAGACGGCACCGCGCTGAACGAAGAACAACTACCGATCGGGGCCGCTTGCTATCTGCGCGTCGATCATCAAGAAGGGCTGGTTGTTAAAGGAGATTAGGTTATTTTGTATGGTGTACCTCGATTGTTATGTATTTATTTTAAGGGTTATAAGGAAGAACTATTAATGCATAAATAGGTTTACAATTTTCAAAATTTTCCATAATACTAAGATGGATAATAGTTATACCAATGAATTGCACAGATTAAAATATGAATTTACAAAAAAAGTTCAACTTATTTGGAGTTCATATAAATTTTCTATGATTTTTACAAGTTTAAGTCAGTTTTTGCATTTTGTGTATTTATCTCAATAAATCAAATATGTAATACTTTTCGTACTGATCCTCCCCGAGGCTGACAGAATGACAAGTGGGGCCGAAGATTGGCTCTTGCAGGTCACAATACCTGTCTGTAATCCTTGTACAGACGGCTCGTAGTACAGAGCCGCCTGTACGAATAATAGTATAGACTGTTATCTACCACGAGCCGTCTGTACTATTACTAGGTCAGGCGTCCCGCCTGCAATATTAGTACAGACGGTTCAGTATTGAGAGCCGTCTATACTAATAATATTACATAAGGTTCTGTTCTACGAGCCGTCTGTACTATTATTAGGTCAGGCGTCCCACCTGCAATATTAGTACAGACGGTTCAGTATTGAGAGCCGTCTGTACTAATAATATTACATACGGTTCTGTTCTACGAGCCGTCTATAATATTGTTAGCACAAATGATTCTGTGTTGCGAACCGTCTGTACTACCGTTTTAATAAGTACCAGACGAATTTCGCGAACTCTCATCTCTTCCAAACCCGCGCCGCCACTCCCGCTCTATCGCCCTAGGTTTTGACAACTTCCCGCCCTGCTCCTTCGCCGCACCCGCTGCCAGTCCCGACGCCCTCCTCCCCGACGATCTCCTCCCCGACAGCCTCCTCCCCACCGGCCTCCTCCCCGCCGGCCTCCTACCCATGCTCCTCCCCGACGACGTCCTCCCCACGCTCCTCCCGATGACCTCCCGAGCCGCCGCCGCCACACATCACCGCCGCCGCCGCCTGACCACTTCCCTAACTGACGGCCTCCCCGACCTCGCATTCCCAGGTAAGCCCCTCCCTATTCTAGTCCGCCTTCTCCCACCTCCGCTTCTAGGTAGCTCAGTTATACTCTTGCTTGTGTTTCTGAAACTGTACTGACCCTTTAATCTGTTGGTGTATGTTAATGCCCATGCTTGTTGGATTTGGTCGCCGTTGCAGCTAGCAGTGAGCATATTGGTGTATGTTAGTGCCCATGCTTGTTGGATTTGGTCACAATTGCAGCTAGCAGTAAGGCTTGTCTAGTTGTTTGCCTAATACTAATGGATAGATAGTATATGGGTGTGTTGCTTGCTTGCCTTGTTAAGTACATCCACCGCAACATGTGACTCTGGTTTAGTATCTAGCAGTAAAGAATGTTTGAGTAAAAGTAAATTGAAACTCAATTCATGTATGCATAGAATTTCGGTGAAAAACAAGGCAATCTTCATTTCTGATCTCTATGTCCAAATGAAGCTTATAATGTAAAGGAAGGTGTGTTTGGTTGCTGCCTAAACGACCCCCCGAGCTCCTCAAGAAGAAGGAGCAGCAAGGAATAAGAAGGAACTCAAGAGGAGGAGCCGACGCATGAAATGAAGCCATCACGACTACGATCAGGAGCAACATAAAGAGGCCAAGATCAAGAAATTAGTTATGGCTCTTAGTAGAGGCAAAATATTCTAACATCTTAGAAACAATACTCATCTTAATTATTCTCTGCTCCCTACATGAATGCATATATCTATATTGGTTATCTACGGAAGAAAAGATACTGCATTTGATCTATAGCTAGCAATTGAAGAACATATATTCTTGCAAGCACATATATTGCATGAACTTTGATAGTTTGGATTTATGTGCTTTCATAGTGAATAAACTTATAAGATGGCGTCCGGAGATGAACGTGAAGTGCCTCCGGCCTCTTCTCCTCGACAAGATGAGCTGGACTTGTCTCCTCAACTAGCTCATCCGTTGCCTGAACAACATGTAGAAGCCTCGTCTCATGAGCAAACCGACGAGACGGGTGGGCAGAAGCGAAAGCGAGGTGGCCGAGGAAAAAATCAAATGCTGAAGGGTCACTACACGATAACTGATGTCAGTGATGAGCGTGTGCCCACATTGCCTCTGCAGGCTCAGGCGGCATTCCGTAGAGCGTGCGCTTCACTTGCGAGGACAAAGGTCCAAATAACGTACCCCAGCTGGCCGTCAATGCCGAATACAGAGAAAGAGTTCCTGTGGGACACTATCAAAGCACAATTCGACTCCCCCGAAGGTACGAGAAGGCTGTGGAAAGACAGACAAAAGCCAAGATGGGCAAGGCGTGGAAGACCTTCAAGAGTGAACTTTACAACATGTACGTGAAGAACGATCTTATGCCCTACAGGCAGGACCCGAACACTTATGGGTACTTGGAGGATCAATAGGCAGAATTTGTGGAGAGGTGCACGTCGGAGGAATTTGTGCAGCGGAGTCAGGCAAACAAGGCGCGACAGGCATGCAACGTTCACCCCCACAGGCTCGGCACCGGTGGGTATGTGCGCAAAGAGTTGGAATGGAGAAGAGAGGACGAGCAAGCATCTCAGGAGAGTCACGAGACACCCTTCTCCTAGATCCCAGAGAGGCGGGCCCAGAACTGGTATCGTGCGAGGGCCAACATCTCGGTTGATGGAACCGTCGCCTTCAGCAAGCCCGAAACTGTCGAAGTGGCCGTAAACATCCTGCGACTGTCACAAGAATCTCTCAAGGAACTTTCCAAGCAGCCAGGAAAAAAGATATACTAACCTCGGCTCTGGGAAACAAAGAGCACCCAGGTAGAACGCGTGGCGTGGGGGTCACGGTTCCATGGAAGTTGGGATTCCCCGACGATGCGGGTTCGTACAGGAGTCGGAGGAGAACCAAAGCAGAGCGCGAGGCAGCCGAGCATGAACGGATGAAAAGAGAGCTGATGGAAGAAATATATGCAGACCTAGAAGAGGATCGATGCAAGGGTCGAAGAACGGGTATGGTAGCTAAGGTAGATGGATGCAGTCGCGCGGACGAACACAGCCCCGCAGCCTCATCCCCACAGGCTCGGCACTGGAGTAGCTGCGCTTCTGTGGAAAATGAGCAAGCTGAGGACGTCAATGAACCAGCTTAGGGCAACTTTCCAGATGATGTCCGCGCCGCCGACTTAACTTTCGAGGATATTACAGGTGACGTCTGCAGTGGCACATTACCTTTGGACGACATCGGTGGCAACCAAGTGCAAGCTCCTCGTGCCCAACAGTTTTGGCTCAGATCACATGCTTCAGTCTGGCACGGAGTTAGCATTTCCAGCAGCTGAATCAGCCACTGTGCACGGAGTTCCACTAGCGGCGGGTAATGCCAAGGTGACAGTGGACATGGTGCACGCGAATATGTCGTCCTACCCACTTCCTGTACGCCTGGAGGACGACGTCACGACATTGGGGCAGGCCGTTAACTCATTCATCCAGTGGCCGAAGAAGTACATTTCCCTGGTTGCCCTTCCACCTCCTGCACGGCCGCTGTCCTCGGTACGTGACGGTAAAAAATTTCTCATTCCGTGGTCCTCCGCTGAAGGTTAAATCTGCTTCGGCACAATCTCAGCGGTCCAGCAAATCTGGGCAACAGGCCGCCAGGTCGACTCCACAAGCTCAGCATAGGGCCACCAGAAATACCAAAAATTCAGCCAAGGGCAAAGAGGTAGAAGAAGAACCCGAGATAAGAGTCTACACGGAAAGGCAGCCGCTAGTGACGCGGGCGGAGTTAGAACGACTCGGTTGGGCAGCTCAGATTGTGCATGAGTTTTACATGAAGAGGTCCAACGAGGAGAGAGAGCTTCCTCAAAATATCGGCGCCAGGTACAAGCGGCAACATTTCCTCCATCCAGGTTGAACCTTCATCGTCGAGTTCAAGGATTTATCCGACCTATACCGTCATGACGCCCTCGATGTCAGCCTGTTAAGGTGCTAGACACTGTAAGTGTTCTGAATCACAGTTTATGCTAAGTGAACTACCTAACTCATTGGTACGCTCTTTTAATAACATTACTCTTATGTGTAAACATATGCTTCAAGAGGTTAGGACAGAAAATCATAATATCGGATTCCTCAATCCACAAGTGGTCATATCCACAATGGTCCAATACAACCCGGAGGAGGTCGAGGATTACATCTCGGAGGCCATGCACATTCTCTGTACTAAGCGCCTTATTCTTGTACCGTACACCTACGACTTCCACTGGATGCTCGTTTGTATCGACCCACAATGTCAACATTTCGTGTACTTCGACTCCAGGGACTACCCACACGAGAAGTACGCAAATTTGACGAGGGTGCTCAACTTGGCGTTCAAGATGTACGTTTCCAAGGGGGGCCTGTAAAAACAGCAAAAACCGAACTGACCCACCGATTTCATTTCCCGGTAATAACTTGTAACGTCCCCAAAGTTAACCTCTTTCTTGCATCATGGCATTAAAACATGGACCTAAAATTGAGTAAGATTTTGAATTTTTGGAATCTTCAAGGAAAAAAAAACACCTAAGGTTGTATTGAACGTGTTAAAATCCAAACCTCGGTTTCAAAAGCTTCGACACCAAGTACCCTAAAAGTGTGTTCATTTAGTGTCTCAAAAGTATTTGCGAGTAAGGAATATGGTTGGAAGGATTAAAATAGAAATAGCAGAAAAGAATAAAAGACAAGAAACAAATTTGAAATCAGCAAGTACATTCAAAAGCAAACGGAAAATCAAAAAGGAAAAGAAACAAAAACCAGGAAATCAAAAGAAATAAAAACAAAACCAAACCCTATTTTTTCCCCTCCCCAGGATGGGCCTTCTCCCGGCCCACTTCTCTTCCCCGCCGCCCGGCCCACGTGGCCCACCCGCCACCCTCCTCTACCTTCCTCTCTAAGCCAACCCCGCCGCCACCCTTCTTCTCTTTTTCCCCCCTGTCGTTCTCATCCGCCCCGCCACCTCCCGTGCTCGCGTGGCAGCACCCGAGCAAGCCCGGCCACCTCCTGCTTTGGGCACCGAGCGCCCTCTCCCCTATTGCTCTCCTCCCGGCCAAGCGCACTTCCCCCTTCCTCTCATTTCTCTCTCTTTTCTTTCCCCGGCCGCTCTCCTTGCTCCGCCGCCCGAGCTCCCCGTCGCCTCCGGTTCCACCGCGCGCCGCCCCGTCCGTGCTCCTCGTCGCTGCGCCACGCTGCCCTCCGGAGCACCCGACGACCCGAGCCCCGCTACCTCGCCGCCCGGAGCCCGAGCCTCCCCGAGCCGGTGCCATCGCCGGATCTCCGCCGCCTCCCATCGCCGCCCGGGTCCCGAGCCCCGCATCACCACGCCGTCGCCCCCCCCTTCGCTCACCTCAGTCGCCGCCCTCCCCGGAGCACCGCCGCTCGGAGTCGAAGACCACCGCGCCGCCTCCCGCTCGCTCCGCCCCTCCCGGCCGCCTCGCCATCGCCCTCGGCCACACCTTGGTCTAGCCCCGCCGCCGGAGCACCGATAAGCCGCCGCCGCCGCCGCTAGCCCTCCGCCTTGGCCCCCTCCCCGGCCGCCCCGCCGCCGGCGTCGGCCTCACCGCGGTCGGACGAGCCCGAGTGGCCGAGTCCCGACCGGGGTACGGTTAGGGCATTAATGCCCAACTAAAACGGCTGTTAAGACACACTTATTGTTAATGATGAGCATTTATTCCTTAAGTGTATTTAATACTCATAATTTCGGTTTCGACCAATTAAACACTTTAATTAATGCTAACGACCATTAATTAGTGTTAATCTGATTAATTAATGACCTTAATTAATGCTTGACAGTGTGATAAATGAGCTCATTAATTGTGTCTCTATGACCAGTGGACCCCACACGACAGAAATTAAAATAAAAGAATAACAGAAATGAAAATTATGACAAGTGGGCCCCACTTGTCATTGACTCAAGTCAATTTGGTCAAAGTTGACCATGGGGCCCACCTATCAGCCTCTGTTATTATTTGAATTTATTTAAATATTATTTTTACTGAGAAAAATACAAAAATGGTTAAAATGGATTAAATCTTGGAAAATTCATAGAAAATTCATTTTTAATCAGAAAATGCAAATAATATATCAAAATGTTTAGAAAAATGAGAGCTCTTCAAATATGTCATGTTCATACATGTTTGCATGCTAGGAAAAACACAAAATTGCTAAAAACTCAAATTAGGGTTTCCCCGATTAGCCGGAGAATTTTTAGATCGTGATATTTTGAGCGTCCGGACTCCGATTAAATTGATTTCACTTGCATTAGTCATTATTTTATGTCCTCTATTCCATGGCATGCATTGCATCTCATGCCGGTGTTCAACATTTAGATATTTACTATCGTACCCTTGTTTCCGGTGTTTTCGTTCTTCTCCGATAGAGCCGGAAGGTCCAGAAGACGATAGTCTTCGATCACGAGCAGGGTTTAGTTGCAGAGCAACAAGGCAAGCATCCCCTTTGGTCACATTGCAGACACCTACTATTTGCAAAGTATTAGTTGTTTTCAAATTCATTATCACATGCGTTCAAATTCTATTTTTCCGTTAAGCAGAAACCCTATCCTGTGCATAAAACTTACTTTATCGCTCAATCAACTCCACCACCATCCCAACCTATCTAGAATAGTATAGTATGCACTGTTATAATGCTTGCTATGTTACTAATGCTTAGACATGCTTAGACATGTATAAGTCATAATTTCTTGAATGGCAGATGAATCAACACCATTGGATGGGTTACGTGGTAGGTAGTTGTTCACCAGGAATCAACTAATGAACTTGATTAATCTTCATTGGGTTAGACGAGAGGCCATGGCTGGGAGCATGGTGGGTTGTCTCGTTTTCCTGCAAGCACCGGTTCCCGACGTACATTGACCCAAGATTTGCGTACTTCTGCACGGGTGGGATAATGGACCACCCACGACTAAATAATTTGCCTAGACTTAGAGTATGAGCTGCATAGTTTACCGTTTCTATTCACTGGGTGAGTGAAAAATGATGTGGTGGTGTGCTTCAATATAGGTGTAAGGGTTACACACGGTCGAGGACCAGGGATGTATCATCTGCTACAAACTTATGAGACCGTGTCGTAGTTACGGCCAGACTGATGTACATGGATTGGCCCGTAAGGGTGGCTCATACCTAGGTCGAAAGCATTGTAAAAAGTCGTGTTCAATCACCCTCCACCAGCACAGCTCGTGAAGTGTGTGAATTGCATTGGCATTAGGAGTCGGTTGATGCGTATAGGTAAAGATGTACACCCCTGCAGGGTTTAAACTGTTTGAACAGCCGTGTCCGGTGGTTATGGACAACTTGGTGATTACCTGCGTCGAATTAGATAACTACAACAATACCTTAAAAACTTGCCAACTCTGAGGCTGTGGTGTTAGCGACTGCTTCCTCCCAGGGTGGTTGAGGAAGAGTCGGGGTATCTAAGGTGTGGTGATCTGCAATAAGGAATAATCGTGAAGTGTTCGACTCATCCCCTTTGAAAAAGTATTCTGGTAGTCGATTTTCACCTACTTAATCTGTATTGTTAAAAGAAAACTAGCTTTCTGCAAAATAGTCCACAATTACCCATTTATTGATACCTGTCACATCTATTACTAATTTCCCCACTGTAAGTCTTGCTGAGTACAATTTTTGTACTCACCTTGCTATCGTTGATATTTTTGTTGTAGAGAAAAACTACCCCTCCCGAGGGTGGTTTCTACCTAGAGATCGACACCAACGACGACTAGTCGCTGGAAATCCCAGGCAGTGGTCCTGCCCCCGGGGTTTGTTCTGCTGCCACTTTTGGCCTAACCTTTTTGGCTTTGTAGCCATATATATATTCTTCCGCTGTGTAGTTGGATCTTCGGATCCCTCATGTGAACATATGTTGTTAAGTTTCAAGAACTTATAATATTGCAGTTTCAATCGTAGAGTTACTGCTGTGAAACCTGGTGTTTCTCGCCTGTCTCATGTGCCATGTGTGTATGTTGATGAAGCGCATGATGTAGGTAGGGTTTCAGAGTCTATATCATAGAGTTATTAGGTTTAATCACCCCTGTGAAGTGACTCTGCTACTGAGAGGTTGGGAACTATATCATCCTACTCCAGCCGAGCATTAATTTGCCGGGACGAGTTTGGGATTGACGTTCCGGCTCAGTAAGAAAAGAGTGAGGAGACCATATCACCCTACTTGATCTGTGCATTAGTTTGCCGGAGAAAGTTCGGGGTGACGTCTCGGGCTATTCGAAGCCATATCACTCCACTCCTCTTGGGATGATACCCAGGGGTTGAGGTCGGGGTTGACGTTTCGACTTAGCGGGTGGTTTCACTTAAGACTCTCTGTTATGGATTTTGGGTCCCGGCAGCTTTGGTATCAGAGCAGGACTGTCTGTAGGACAACCTTTGACTGGTCGTTGTTGGGTCTAGAAGTTACAAAAACTATTTTGAATCTAAAAAGAATTGTGAAAAGCATAAGTAGTGGTTCTATTTCCTCCTTATCCTTTTCGATCCTAGCTCTTCTCCTTATCTCTTCGTTTGGTTGAAAAATGGATTTGCTACTTCTTTGCTCCGTTCAAAAGTTAGAATTCACGTGTGCAGGGAATCCTTACCTTCCCTCTTACCTCGTCCAGTTATTACCGAACTCTACCTGTTATTCTGTTGATATATTCAGATTTTTTTTATCTTGTAAATCGTAGAATTCTCTCAATTTCATTCCTAAGAATTCGTGAATGACGTTTAATGTGATTACAGATGAGTTATTACTTCTGAATGACTTTGTGGTTGACAATGACGTTTAATGTTTGCTTGCGAATGAAAAAGTTTGAGATCAATGACTATACGCCCTGCCGCACTGCTGCCGCGGCAGCGGAAACTGCGGTTTCCGCTGACGCGACAGCAGGCTGCAGCACCGTCGCCCTGCCGCACTGCTGCCGCAGCAGCAGAAACAGCAACACCGCCGCCCTGCCGCACTGCTGCCGCAGCAGCAGAAACAGCATCATCGCCGCCCTGCCGCACAGCTGCTGCGGCAGCGGAAACGACTGTTTCCGTTGCCGCGGCAGCTGTGCGACAGGGCGACTCGCATGTGTACAGACCTAGAACTGTCTGTACAAATTCTTTGTGCAGACGGCTCTACGGATAGAACTGTCTGTACAAAGTTTTTTACAGACGGGTCCAGCCCTACAACCGTCTACACAAAGAATTTGTACAGATGGTTCTATACATAGAGCCGTCTGTACAAATGCTTTGAATAGCACCTCAAAAGCGTTTGTACAGACGGCTCTGTATGTGGAACCGTCTATACAAACACTTTCGGGGTACTGTTCAAAGCATTTGTGCAGACGGCTCCCAACTAGAACCGTCTGTGCTATTCGATTAGTGCAGACGGTTCTATTTTGAAACCGTCTGTACTACTAGATTTGTGCAGACGGTTCTTGTTGGGAACCGTCTGTACTACTCGATTTATGCAGACGGTTCGATTTAGGAACCGTCTGTACTAGTCGATTTACAAACCTGATTTGTACAGACTCTTTCGTACAGACGGTTCGAAAAACCGTCTCGCACGAGTGTTCCGAACCGTCTGTACAAATGATTTCGGTAGTAGTGCTGACCTGGTATCATAACTAGGAAAAACACTCAGCAGAAAACAAATTTCGAACCGCACATAGATTCACGGTGACCAAAAAAACCATAAAATATCCTCCATAACTTTTTGGTAACGTTATGGTATCATTTATTACTACGAAAGGTTAGCAATATAAATTAAATCAGGTCCTCAAACTTAATATCTCTCCATCTTAAAATGTAAGGGTATTTTATTTAGTTAAGATAAAGCTTTAACCAATAATTACTCTATTAATATATAGTTTATGTGATATAAATTTATAATCATAAATAAGTACTTTTGAATATAAATTTAATAATATTAATTTTATGTCAAATAAATTATATACTAATAAAGTAATTATTAATCAAAATCTTATTTTAATCAAATAAAATATACCTTACATTTTTAGAACGAAGGAATAGCTTTCCGTATTTTTGTCTTTTGGCTTTAATCCTAATACTGAGAGCGTCGTCGCAGAATACGGCGGCGGCACTACTATTGCTGGACAGCAGGCGCGGCAGGCGCCGCGGACGGCGAACCCTCCGTGGGCTGGGATGCTGCCTTCGGTTAGTACTTTGAACACGGCGATTATCCTTACTGTTTTCGTGTGTGCAAACATGCATGTGTGCTTTGAACATGGCGATTATCCTTACTTCTTTGTGTCGTAAAAATGCTTAATTTAAATTTGTATTGTTGGCGGAAAAAGGACGATGAAACCGTGCAGTGACTTTATCACTTGTCCTTTTTCCGTTTTGGCAGGCGTTACTGATAGGTATTGGTGGTCCTCATTCAAAAAAAAACTTGTCATTTGTTACCACTTGCTTTCTTCTTAATTGAATGGGCAAAGTCCCAAGCTGTTCCCCACAAAAGGTAATTGGTGCATGGAATTACATATATGAAGAAAAGGTGCTAATATGTGTAACAATATCCTTCTCTTGCGAATATGTATAGCTCAAACATGATATCAAGATGAAGAGACCTTAATAATAGGAAGAAAACAAAGAGGCCTTAGGACACATATCAGTATGAAAAAAAATTATAATAGTGGAGAAACTGTTCTAGCTAGGAGAGGCGAGTCTTCTGCCTCCACTATTCAGAACGAGCTTAATTAAATTTCTGAATCTTCAAAGTACGTTCTAGCAAGAAACCACAACAAGCCTCTAGCTATTGCCGCCACATTTTTCTGTTTGCTCACAGCAACCGAACTGTTTGTATGCAAGGAATATGTACAGGTCAATTATGTACTTCATAATAAAGATATTCGAAATAGATCAACAGGAGCGTGAAAGGTACATCCACCTTCAAACAACTAAAGCATTAAATTGTGACGTCGTGAGAGATTTTTGACAGATAAGCAAGCTTGTCATTCAACCGCAACAAACCAGTTGGTTGCCTCAACCAGACCGTTGTTTATACACGAACCGCTCTCACGTTTCGTTTCTTCGATATCATTGACTAGTCGCAGTATAAATGCAAATATCGCGAGTTATTTGCAGATTACAATCTCCATATATATAATAGAGCAGTTCATGTCATGGGCCATGAACCCACGAGAACTAGGCCCAAGTAGAGTTAACATGGTAGTTCAGATTGTCACACCGGTGCATCTATTGCCGACGGCTGAGGTAGACACGGGATCGCCTATCACCTATTTAACTTTGTTTTGGCTCTAACATAAATTTTACAGATACAATCATCACAATGTAACAAAGTAGGTAACGTATAGCACAAATCCCCCCTTTTTAGCGAGACGTGGTCTTCATTTCGAACCAACTACCCTCTTAACATGCTTGCTCCGATGGTCGGGCGTCGCCCCGTGCTCATTGGCGACCTTGTCCCTGTCGCCATTGCAAGTCCAAATTGCCTAAGCATAAAAAAAATAATTCTCATGCATGTAAAAGAGTAATTAGTTGGCAATAAACATAATTAAGAGAAAATAACTTGTGCTTTTTACGGGTAGGTGTAAAAACAACCATAGGAATAGGATTATAAAATTTGATTAAAGATTTTAGATGGTTAAAATTAAAAGTATCTCATCATAACTCATGCGTTTTATATTAGTGTATAGATTAGTGAGGCATTGATTGATTGTCAAAATATTTATTTTAGTTTGCTTATTATAATTCATTAATTGTTTTATTATATCATATGGATCATATATGGAGGAGAGCAGACACTTGAAGTTAATTATAGTGGAGGCTCTTCTCCTCTAGTGGATGGCGCACCTGTAAACAATTGAGCGATGGCTCGACAACTTGAAGTGCTCTTTACTTGCATTATCTCGGAGTAAGTTTGTGGCCATTTGCTTTTCTTTCGATAATCATGTTACTTTGTAAACTGTTTAGGCTGTGTGCATCGTCTTGATGCAAAGACCGGGTGAATAAATAAAGTCTTTCTTTAGGAATATGTAAATATATATATTATAACTGTCATAATAAAGTATTTTGACGAATGTCAAATACAAATGGATATATTGTTCGAACATTCATCCCCTCCATCAAATTCTAATTAATCATGCATATAACGATTAATCGCTTGAGACCTTTTTCTGGGACGAGCTGTCGAGCGCATTTCACAGATCGAAATGCATCCTTTTTCTCTGTGTATATATGTACGAAGGAAGAAAACACCAATCTGAGTCTCCCCCGAGTCCGTGATCCATCCACTCCACAATGCATAGCCCAAAAATGGAAAAGGAAAAGCTTAATTTGGTCCACCACATCTTCTGGAGCAGTGTACTACTTTAATCTCGCCATCTTTTTGTTCATGCCAAGCGGTTGTTCTTGTTCGAAGTATGTGTACACCATGCATGCATTGTACTAGCATACTAATTAGCTAGGCCTTGTGATCGAATGATGAAGGCACGAGAATATTATATGCTGATCGGTATCGATCGTATGTTCTTGCGCTGGCAATGATGCCGGAGCAAAGTTGCGTTAGCGGCAAGGGATATCTCCGGTGGCGGTAGCTCCCTGTTGGAAGCGGGCACCGCACGGAGAGTCTGCTACGCCACGAAAGCATCATTTGCCCGGATGATATGATCATTAAAAGGCGAGCAGGCAAGCAGGTCACCACTAGCACAGCCCATACCAATAATATTCCGTCACCAAATTAACTGAATTCCCGTATGTCAAACCATCTCCAAATTAACTGAACGACAACCAGGTCCTCCTGGCCCTGAGTCCCTGACAAACAGATTATTATTACGGAATCACATCGGCTCGTGTATTTCTCGGACCCCCAGATACGCACGATTGGTGATTTGAACTTCTGTGGTCAGAAATGGCGCACGTTCGCAAGCAAGGCGCCCCACATATGCCACGGAAACTGTCTTATGGCCTACTCTTTCCAAGAAGATTCCATTTTTTCCACGCTGCCACTTTTATTCTGCTCTGTTAGTTCTTGTACCCCATCACTCCACCGCACTTCCCAGATGCAGGCACTGTACAACTATACACATGTGCGTGGACAAAATACCAGATAAACATACATTACAAAAAGTTACACGTCGGATGGTGTGTCGCAGCAGTTGTACTAGACTACTCTGCATCAAAATGTAGGTCGTTCTAGAATCTGTCGAAATAAATACTTTAAGGTATGATAATTAATATTAAAATTTTTATAATATATACTTAATTTTATTTGAGACAATTTATTTATAAAAAAATAATAGTTAAATATTATTTTATTGACCGTGTCAATATTTAAAACAATAGGTATTTTGACACGGAGGCAGTAGTATACCGAGTTGCTGCGGCTTGTCCTGTCTATATATGCACATTACTGCCCCCAGTTGCATTCCTCCCCAGCCAAAACTGCCGCAGATAGTAACATAAACGACTGACCAAGTGCAGCGAGAGCTGACCAGTGACCGGATCACGGGGGAATCAGGAATGGCGCGCCATCACGTTCTCATCTTGCTCGCCGTGCTGCTCCCAGCGGCGGCCACGGCCGATCCCGACGCCGTGCAGGACTTCTGCGTGCCGGACGCCGGGCCAGGCCGTCCGGTGGAGCTCGCCCTGCTCCGGTCCTACCCGTGCAGGAATCCCACCAACCTCACGGCGGGCGACTTCGCCTTCTCGGGCGTGCGCGCCGCGGGCAACTTCTCGGCGGACACGGGCTTCGCGGGGGTATCCGTCACCCCGGTGCAGTTCCCGGGCCTGCACACCCTGGGAATGTCCTTCGCCCGCGCCGACCTGTCCGCGGCCGGCGGCGTCAACCCGCCGCACTACCACCCGCGCGCCACCGAGACGGCGCTCGTCCTCGCCGGCCGCGTGTACGCCGGGTTCGTCGACACCGGCGGCCGCATCTTCGCCAAGGTGCTCGTCGAGGGGGAGGTGATGGTGTTCCCCCGGGGCATGGTGCACTTCCAGTTGAACGTCGGCGATGCACCGGCCACGGTGTATGGCACCTTCAACAGCGAGAACCCTGGCATCGTGCGTATCCCCGCGACGGTGTTCGGGTCTGGGATCAGGGATGCCGTCCTCGAGAGGGCGTTTGGGCTCACTCCGGCGGAGCTCCGGCAGATCGAGAAGAGGTTTGGCCCGCCCAAGAAGGCGGAGATGGAGTATTAATTAATTACTTGGCTGATCGGCCATGGCGGCCGTGGGCGCATGTGCATGATTAGTTTACGATAGATTTTTGTGAGTTGGGGTATAGGTATATTTGTTTTTCATTTGATTAATGTTGCATTTCATCGTGCTGGTTGTTAAGACTCGTGATTAGTCCTGTAATGATTTAAGGTGTAAGGTTGGTACAGATGTGCAAGGTAATGAAACAAACGATCACTACTGATCATGAACCATAAGATGTTCTGTTTTCTCTTTATTAATTAGTAATCCATCTGTTCACAAATTTCAGTAATTTAAATCATGTCCTTATCCATAGATCGATGCTCTGGTTACTGTTGATGTATGGTATATAGGGGTACTCGTACAGCACGTATTTGTACAGTAGCGGGGCGGAAACTCAGGTCAGCTTGGTACTTCGACACCGACTTTACCCAGGTTTAGGCCTCCGAGTTGGGTAATAGCCCTACGTCCTGTTTTGATTGGATTGATATGTGGTATGGAATACCGATGATTACAATGGGAACTCAGCGAGTTGAGAACTCGACGAGATCTGGCTTACAGAGAGAACTCGACGGGTAAGGAACCCGACAAGACCGGTTTCGAGGCTCAAAGATCTTAATGGTGGCTAGTCGACTAAGGCTATAAGATCAAGCGTTGCTTCTTGCTCCCCCCCTCCCGAGGGGTCTTGTGCTCCTTATATAGGAGAGATAAGGCGGTAACCTTGTTGTGAGTCCTCGTAGTACACAATTCAGACTCCTTAATGCCATATCCTGAGTCCCCGTAGTACACGAGTTGGACTCCTTCCGAGAGTTGTTCTCCGATCCCGATTAATACTCATCGACTTGAGGCCTACGCTTCCTCATAATCGGGCCTTTGGGCCACATCTTCTCACCGAGACCCAGTAGGGAACCTCACGGGCCTTTATATAGTGGTAGCACTACCCATCATCAAGCCCTCCATCATTATGCGTGATGAAGCCGAGATATAGGCAAAGTAGGCCCACGTGACGCTCCTCTAAGATATAACTTTGGCGGGCTTTTGCCCCTTACGGTAATCTGAACCGTCCGGTGAAATTCACGGATGGTGATGTCATGATCCCACTTCGTTCGTGTACTGCGCCGGTTTGTACGCCGGGTCGGTTGCGATTCCAAGGAGCAGTGCGGTGAAGCGTCAGATCTATTGGGATAGCCCCGAGGTTAGTGCGCTTTTGGCACCTCGGTATGGGCTGGTTTAAATGACTCCAGTCACTTTTCCCATCTTCCATTTGCTTACAGTCCCCACCTTTTCACCGCGCTTCGTCTTCTTGCTTTCTTCCTTCTTTCTTTTGAGCGGCGAGCGGCGACGTAGCCGGTTCCCGAGGTTTCCCCGTTATCTGTGCAGCAGTGTGCCACCTTCTCCCGACGCAAGAGGTCTTTGCTTCCGGTGATACGGCGGCGATGGATCCGACGATGGTGGAGGGGCCCGCGGAAAAGGCCATTGAGGTTTCGGCGGGCGAGACCTCGTCGGTAGCCGTGACGACGCGAGACCCAGCCTGCGGTAAAGCGCCGGCGATGGAAGATCCACAGCAAGTCCAAACCGACGGCACCGTCGACCACCGCGGGAGGCGGAGCCGGATCTGGCCCTGGGATGACCGACTTACCTACCTCCCGGGTTACCCGGAGGATCTCTCGTGGATGGTGCGCGACGGAGAGCTGCCCGACTCGGTGGCTTTCCGAGCTCCTGCTGACCGGAGCCAGCCATTCTTGCCGGAGGAGGACCTGGTCGTCTTCCTCGATTTCTTCAAATGCGGGCTCGGACTCCCAATGTCCGAGTTCCTGCGTGACGTCCTCTCCTTCTTCGAGATCGAGTTGGTAAACCTTCCACCCAACTCGATTTTCTTTTTGGCTGTCTTTGCCCATCTGTGCGAAGCTTTTGTTGGGACGGCTTCGGACGTCGAGTCGTTCTGATACTTTTATACGCTCAAGGTGTCGACGGCTGGCCAAGTTCATAGCGTCTGCCGCTTCTCTCTTCGGGATGACATCAAGGCGAACTATATCCCTTTCTCCTCGAAGGACTCGTGGGGGAAATGGGCCTCCAATTGATCATCCCATGACCCAGCGACAAGATGCGAGATCCCGACCCCGCGGGACTTGTGGAAGGACCGCCCTCGACTTACGCGGAGGAGTAGGGCCGTGAAGGATCGCATCGCCGAGCTTCGTCAGGACGGCTTGACCGCCGTGCATGTTGTCGGCGACTTCATCACCCGTCGCATCGCACCGCTGGGAACTCGAGGACTTCCTGGGTGGTCAGATGAAGTCGGCCTTTTACTGGCGAATGAAGGTACATTTCTTTGCTTCCTCTCCCAGACAACTGAATTGTTTATGGAATTCTTTTTTTTTATGTCCCACCGCCTTTCTGTGCTGAAACAGTGGAAGTTCGGGGTCGAGTTGATGACCTCTTCAAAGCCGAGTGGGGTGACGATGGTGCCTGGTCTTCGCCGTGGGAGTCCCGGGCTCACCTAGAGATTGAGTCGCTTGCCTACCGGGACGAGGTGACAAGAGTCACGATCATTTCGGTAAGCGTTTCCTCATAGCATTCCTTTTGATTATTCATCTTAGCCTTCGAGTAGTTGATTGTAATGGTACCAGTTCTTTCTAGCTCGCACTCAGCGTCCCTTCTTGGGACTCGGTCCGTGGGAAGGTGCCGATGTCTTCGTGGAGGAGTCGATGCATGTTGGGGCGATCCGAACTTGGAAGGCCCCGCCGTCCAGGGGCAGGAAGTCATCCGCGACGTCGAGCGGGAGAGGTCAGGCCGCCCCGGTAAGTTTCTTGCCTTGCTGTTCTGGGGGGTCGGCGTCGACTTGCTTTTTACTCGAGTTCTTTGACCTTGGTTCCTGTCATCTTGACAGCGATATGCCCTTAAGCGGCGTTCTAGTTCCACGACTCGCAAAGACCAACGAAGAGGGCGACCCTACCCAGCTCGACGTAGGGTTCTCTTTTAACCTGAGTTCCTTTTTCTTCTTGATATGGCTTGGGTTCTAAGTTCTGGATTTCTTTAGCTCTGCACTTGTTCCCCCTGCATCATCATCGTGCTCTCTCCCCGAACGTCAGGAGCTGATAGTGATTCCGGAAGCGGATCCTTGCAGCGTGGAGGGGCGTTTGGATGTGGGTGCCGGATCCTCCGGAGGCGGCCCCCTTGAGGGAGTGCCTCGGGACTTGGCGGCTTCTGCCATTGGCATGAGAGAACCCGGGCTTGCTGGTCCGGAAGCTGTCCCGGAGGTTGATGATGGTGAGTCGAGATGCTCACTGCCTCGCAGTGAGAACCGAACGTACATCGACTACACCCTGACATGGATGAAGGTGAGTGATATCTTTCTTGGCTTCTGACATCTTGGCTACTGTAGTCGTTTTTTCTTGAATGTCCTCCTCGCTGCGTGTCTTGTGGCATCGTGCAACTTGTGCGGCGGCCGCCAGAGAGGACACACTCCTTAGTCGATTCCGAGGGAGTGAGGGAGAGGTCGCGCGGCTGCGGGCGGTGAACACCGAGTTGGCGCACCAGTTGTCTGCGGTGACTCGTCGAGCTGAGGAGGCCAAAGCTCGGGCCGGCCAGGTCGCGGAACTCGAGGCCTTGCGGATAGCCAATGTTGAGCTAAGGGAGCAGCTCGTCGCAGTCTCGATCCATGCGGAGACGGCTGTGGTGGCGGCCAAGTCGGCGACTGATCTTCACTAGCTAATCCGTGAGGAACTCGAGGGAGTGAAGAAGAATGCAGAGTTTTCCCGGGAACGTTTGCAGGCGTAGACCTGGGTTGCCATCGATGCGTGCTCCTTCCTCGACCGAGTCATGGCGAGTCTGAAGTTCCCCTGCCGCCCCGACTTCACAAAGTTTTCTTTGGATGACTTGCCGAGGGCCGTGACCGAGTATCAAGCACGCCTGAGTGACTTTTTGAGCTTTGTCAAGGAGGATGCATCCGCGCGGGCGAAGAGTATGGCCAACGCGGCTATATCCTATGCTTTAGCTTTGGCTAAAGACTTGGCGCCAGAACTTCCTTCGAATCTGCTAGAGTTGGAGCTTGGCGAGCCCCCACAACCCAGAGCGGAGGATGCACGGATCGACTACTGGCATGAGCCGGTAGAAAAGTTCCTCAGTGAATCTGGCTTTGAGGTGGTTGAGGATGCTCCCACTGTGTCCGAAGACAATGAGGGGGCTTATGTATCTGGGGGGCAATGCTTCTGTCGGGCAGGAGAATTAGACCTTTCCTCCTTTGGTTGTACGCTTTTGCGGTGTAGAGAACTTTAAATCATGCAATCTAGTTTTGCGGTTGTTTGTCGTCTTATGCTTGATGTAATAGGCTCCTTTGTTCTTCTATATGACTGTGTTGCCGTAGGATTGCATAGTGTGTTGTATGCCTCCGAGCCCCCGACTGTTTGTGTCAGTTAGCAGGAACTTGGATGAACAGTCTAAAAAACTTCGCTGTGGTAGTCCTCGACTGTTTGTGCAAGTTAGCAGGAACTCGGATGAACAGTCTAAAAAAATTTCGCTGTGGTAGCCCTCGACTTTTTGTGCGTGTTAGCAGGAACTCAGATGAACAGTCTGAAAAAACATCGCTGTGGTAGCCCTCGACTGTTTGTGCGAGTTAACAGGAACTCGGACGAACAGTCTGAAAAAACTTCGCTGTGGTAGCCCTCGACTGTTTGTGCGAGTTAGCAGGAACTCGGATGAACAGTCTGAAAAAACTTCGCTGTGGTAGTCCTCGACAGTTTGTGTGTGTTAGCAGGAACTCTAATGAACAGTCTGAAAAAACTTCACTGTGGTAGCCCTCGACAGTTGTGCGAGTTAGCAGGAACTCTTATGAACAGTCTAAAAAAACTTCGCTGTGGTAGCCCTTGACTGTTTGTGCGAGTTAGCAGGAACTCGGACGAACAGTCTGAAAAAACTTCGTTGTGGTAGCCCTCGACTGTTTGTGCGAGTTAGCAGGAACTCGGATGAATAGTCTGAAAAAAACTTCACTGTGGTAGCCCTCAATTGTTTGTGCGAGTTAGCAGGAACTCGGATGAATAGTCTGAAAAAACTTTGCTGTGGTAGCCCTCGACTGTTTGTGCGAGTTAGCAGGAACTCGGGGTATTCGTGCCTTAGGGTAGGCAGCCGTAGTCGGGGAGGTGAAATGAGTTGAGGAACTCATGCCATGCCTAGCCCCACGCAGATGCAAGGTAGCTGTCGGCAGTTGCATTCATGAAGAGGCGAAACGAGTTAAGAAACATCGTGTACATGCCAGGCTTCCGAGAGATGCAGGGCGTGGGGTCTTGCTGTGACCGGAGAGGGCGATGGAGTTGTGGAACTCCTATTCTGCCTCGTCCCGCGGGTTATGTTGGCAAGGGAATGGACAAATGCCTGGACTCGGGGTGGCGGGACCGGGGTGCGAACCCGCTTTCGTGCCAGCCCCCGAGTGCATACGAGGAGGTTATATGGCGACCAAACTCTAGGAGGCAGAACGAGGAGCGATCTCATGTTCGTGCCGTGCCCTGAGCTGTCGAATGCTTGGGGAGGCAAAACGAGGTGTGTACCCATGTACGTGCCAGCCCCCGAGTCCCTCGGCGAAGCGTGTTAGAGGTGTTTTTTGGAGTACCATGTGTGAACCAGTGACTTGTCTGATGGGCGCTGAAAGTACTCTGTATGACAATGTAGACACTTCATCCGTAGAGGTACGGGGTAAAAAAGGAAAATCTTCCGGGTTAGAGCTCCCGGGAAGCATATACATAGTACTTGGATAGTTGATCAATGTTCCATGTGTTGCGTAATACGGAGCCGTTGTCGGCGAGTTTGAAAGCACCTGGTCGCGGGGTTGGCGATGATGGTGTAGGGTCCTTCCCACTTGGGGGATAGTTTGTTTCGGTGTTGAGTTGTCTGGACCAATAGTAGGACGAGGTCGCCGATCTCTAGGTGTCGATGTTTGACATTGCGTTCATGGTACCGGCGTAAGTCTTGTTAATACTTGGCTGCCCGTACGTATGCACAGTCACGCATTTCTTCGAGGAAGTTGAGATCGTTGACCCTTTGTGCTTCTGCTTCGTTTTCGGAATGTTGTTCTACGCGGGGGGACTTCATCCGGATTTCGCATGGGAGGACCGCCTCCGCCCCGTAGACAAGCGAAAATGGGGTTGCTCTGGTCGCCCGGCTAGTTGTTGTGCGGAGCGCCCAGAGGACGTTGGGCAACTCAGTCACCCACGACTTGGCGTGGCGTTGCAGTGTGTCGTATACCGCTTCTTGATCCCGTCCAGTATGAGGCCATTTGCACGTTTGACTTGGCCATTGCTTTGGGTATGAGCTACTGAGGCATAGCAGATGTTGGTGCCATAGGATTCGCAGTAGGCGATGAAGTCAGCTGCTGCGAATTGTGGTCTGTTGTCGGTAATGATCCGGCTAGGTACTACGAAGCTGGTAAAAATGTGCCGCTGCATGAATCTTTATGCCGCTGCTGTCGTGGTGCTTGAGAGGGATTCTGCCTTGATCCACTTGGTAAACATGTCAATGGCGGTGATTAAGAACTTATGACCCCCGCGTCCTGGGGGGAAAGGCCCGAGGAGATCTAGCCCCCAAGTTGAGAAAGGTCATGATAGTGGTATTGTCTGAAGAGCTTGGGCTGGCTGGTGTGCATGCCGTCGGTGGAATTGACAGGCTTCGCATTTTTGGACCAAGTCGGCCGCGTCGTGTAGCGCAGTTGGCTAGTAAAATCCTTGTCGAAACGCCTTGCCGACTAGTGTGCGATACGCGGAGTGAGCGCCACACAACCCGCTGTGGATTTCCTCGAGTAGCCGCTTGCCTTCGTCGATAGGTATGCACTTCATGAGAACGCCGATGGCTCCCTTGCGGTAGAGGGTGTCATTGATCATGGTGTACTGCATAGCCTTGCGGGAGATCTTCTCAGCTTGTTCTTCTTCTACTGGTTTGAGTCGGGTTAAGTAAGTACTGACGTATTGGGTTCCTCAAGTCTGTGCATTCGTCGAGTTGGGCGATTACCTCACCAGCGATCCCTTTGGGGGCGTCGAGCTGACACGTCCCGTTTTGCTCGTAAGTGTCGCAAGGGGTGGGAGTACTTTCTTCGTCCGTCACGGTTTTGACTGACGGTTTGGAGAGTTGTTCGATGAAGATGCTAGCTGGGGGGGAGGTTCGACTTGAGGCGACGCGAGCCAGGGCATCGGCGATGCAGTTGTCCCGTCTGGGTATATATTGGAATTCCAGGCCGGTGAATTTTTTCTCCCAAGTCTACACTTCTGCTAAGTAAGTGGCCATCGTTGGATTATCGGCTTGATAATCTTTGCTTGCTTGTCGGACGATGAGTTGTGAGTCGCCTTTCACGGTTAGGTATCGGATACCGAGAGCGGCGGCGAGGCGGAGTCCGGCGAGGAGACCTTCATACTCCACCTCGTTGTTGGTGGCCCGGAAGCGTAGCTGGATGGCGTACTGGAGGGTTTCTCCTGTTGGTGCGGTGATGACGACGCTAGCCCCCGAACCCGTGAGGGTAAGGGATCCATCAAAATATAAAGTCCAGACCTTACTTGTGTAATCGTTGTTTGCGGGTTCGGGTTCTGGATCTGTCCATCCGGCAACGAAGTCTGCTAGGGCCTGAGACTTGATTGCTGTGCGAGGTGTGAACTCGAGGTCGAAGGCGCCCAACTCGGACACCCATTGAGCAATGCGGCCAGTGATTTCTCTGTTTTTGGTAATGGGGGCCGAGTGGGTAGACGGACGGAATAATTACCTTGTGGGCCTTGAAGTAGTGCTTTAATTTGCGGGAAGCAAGGAGCACAGCGTACAGGAGCTTCTGGACGTCCGGGTATTGCTCCTTCGGTCCGTGTAATATCTCGCTCACGTAGTAGACTGTTCGTTGAACTTTCTCGGTTTTGTTGACTTCTTCTCGCTCAACGAGGAGTACTGCGCTGACTGCTCAAGGACCGCAGGCGACATAAAGCAGGAGTGCCTCGCCAGGTTCTGGGGGGACCAGTACTGGTGGGTTGGCTAGATATGTCTTGAGTGATTGGAAGGCCTTCTCGGCTTCTTCGGTCCACGTGAAGCCTTGATGTTGATGTAGGAGTTTAAAGAAGGGGAGTCCCTTGTCCCCTAAGCGAGAGATGAATTTACTAAGTGCAACCATGGATCCGGCGAGCTTCTGAATTTGGTTTGTGTTGGTATGTGACTTCATACTGAGGATGGCTTCGATCTTGTTCGGGTTGGCCTCAATGCCCCGGCGAGAAAACATGAAACCCAGAATTTTGCCGGCTTCGACGCCGAATACGCATTTCTCCGGGTTTAGCATGATTTTGTTCATCTGGGGATTATCAAAGGTTTCTGACAAGTCGGTGATGACGTCGTGTTCTTCCTTCGACTTAATCACCAGGTTGTCGATATAGACTTCCATATTCCACCCGATTTGCGCTGCGAAGGCTGTCTGCATAGTTCGCTGGTAGGTGCAGCCCGTGTTCTTCAATCCGAAGGGCATTATCTTGTAGCAGAAGGTGCCGTAAGGGGTAATGAAGCCGGTATGAGGGACATCGGATTCCCGCATACGGATTTGATGATAGCCCGAGTATGCGTCGAGTAGGCATAAGTAGGTGCAGCCTGAGGTCAAATCCATGATCTGATCGATCCGAGGTAACGGGAAGTTATCCTTTGGGCAAGCTTTGTTGAGATCCGTGTGGTTGATGCACATGCTCATCTGGCCGTTTTCTTTTTTAGCTAGCACATGATTGGCTAGCCATGTCGGGTATTTGATTGGTTCGATGAAGTTTGCGTCTGTTAGCTTTTGGAGTTCCGCCTCGATGACTTTGCACTGCTCAGGGCTGAATCTTCTAAGTTTCTGCTTGACCGGCTTGATTGCCGGGTCGATGTCCAGCTTGTGCTCAGCCACCTCCCTTGGGATTCCTGGCATATCAGATGCCTTCCAGGCAAAGACATCTGGATTTGCCCGGAGGAAGGTGGTGAGGGTGAGTTCCTATTTTGGGTCGAGGGCGAACCCGATTTTGACCGTCTTCTCGGGTTCATCCTCGTGGAGTGGAATTCGCTTATTTCGCTATGCGGTTGCACTGATAGTTTGGGTTTCGACTTGACCCGTCCCGAGTTGTCAGTCGCGGGGGAGGATAGTCTGGCTTCTTCGGTATCTTGTCAGGCACTGAGGCTGTAGTTTTGCATCCTGCCGACCTCAAGCACCATTTGAACAGGAAGCGCCTCCGCTTTGATACACGACAGCTCCACCACAGAGTTCGAGGTAGCTTCCACCGAGACAACTCTCCTCACAGCAGTCAAGGATCAAATATTCTGGAGGATGCCTTCCTTGTAACTTGCTCGGACGTTCGCTCAATCGCAACTCCAGAAAGGCTTGAGTACGACTTCCGTCATGTCTACATGGCTCGAACAGAAACTACACCACGGGCAATTCGCCCTTCAACCGACATCAACGACCCCGATCTCTAAAGCCGGGAAGAAGGCTGCTCACTCGCGGGTCATTGCCGCCCAGATCAAACAAGCATTATCTGATCGCTGGGCACATGCTGACATCCAATATGTTGCCGAGACCCACGCATAATGAAGCTAGGGTTCTAATCAATTCTGATCTGGATGCCAACAACGCCGATCCGAACGGCGAGCCAAGAAGCCGCTCTGAGGAAAGACGAGATCAGCACACTGGCTCTAGACATCAGCGGGTGGAAGAGTCAACCCGAACAGCACGAACCAGATAGCGTTCTCCAAAAAGAACCAAACTCGGTCGCGATCACCGAGTTGTCGACGCGACCATGGCCATGAAGATGAAGACGACAATGATAACCGCCGCCGTCATGGAAAAGCTCGCATGGACGATCCTGGATGGGAGGATCGCCACCACAACAACAAACGCCGTTCCCATGACCATGACGATCACCGTCGGCCACCGTGACCGTTACCTCGACTACTCATCAGAAGACGAAGGCTTTGTCCCCGGTATCATTGCCGGTTGTCCCGCGTTGTCTCCCAGACTACGAGGAGCACGGATACCCAAACACGTACGTTCTAGCAAGAACCTCGAGTACAACGGAAAGGGAGTTCCGAATGAGTTCCTCTGCAGATTTACACAAGACATCCCGACGACGCAGGTGGGGGGGGCGGGACACTACCTCAATGGCCAACCTCCTTTCCTTCCCGTGTGCCTTGTCGAGGACGCAGCCGCTTGGATTCATGCAGAGGCACATTTTTACTCACTTCGGAGTACCCAGCCGGATCATCAACGACAACAGACCACAATTCGCGGCAGCCGACTTTATCGCCTACTGCGAATCCTATGGCGCCAACGTTTGCTATGCCTCAGTAGCTCATCCCAAAAGCAATTGTCAAATCGAACGAGCAAATAGCCTCATACTGGACGGGATCAAGAAGCGCGTATATGACACACTGCAACGTCACGCCAAGTCGTGGGTGACCGAGTTGCCCAACGTCCTCTGGGCGCTTCGTACAACAGCCAGCCGAGCAAGCAGAGCAACCCCATTTTCTCTTGTCTACAGGGCGGAGGCGGTCCTTCCATGCGAGATCCGAATGAAGCCTCCCCGCGTAGAGCAACATTCCGAGGATGAAGTAGTGACAGTGGGTCAACGACCTCAACCTCCTCGAGGAAATGCGTGACTGTGCATACCTACGGGCCGCCAAGTATCAACAGGACTTACGCCGGTACCACGAACGCAACGTCAAGCATCGACACTTGGAGATCGGTGACCTCGTCCTCCGATTGGTCCAGTCGACTCAGCACCGAAACAAATTATCTCCCAAGTGGGAAGGACCTTACACCATCGTCGCCAACCGGTGACTAGGTACTTTCAAACGTGCCGACAATGGCTCCGTATTATGCAACACATGGAATATCGATCAACTATTTAAGTACTATGTATAAGTTTCCCAGGAGCTAGCACGTGTACGAGCCTACACCTCGTCTCGCCTCCTTAGGCCAAGTAACACAAGCGTTCGACAGCTCAGTGCACGGCACGAACACGAGGTCGCACCTCGTTCCGCCTCCTAGAGTTTGGTCACCGTATAACCGCCTCGTATGCACTTGGGCGCTGACACGCACACGGGTTCACGCCCCGTTACGCTGCACCGGGTCCGGTCAGCAGTCCATAAGCCTCGCCATAACGTCCAGGGGAAAGATTCGCCACGGGTTCCTCAACTCTATGTTGTTCCGACACCGGCACACAGGCATCACGCCCAGCATTCGCCCGGGGGCTAAGGGAAATACGAGTTCCACAACTCAACTCCCCGCCCCGAGTACGGCGGCATCAGCGCCTTGCATCTATACGAAGTTTGGTGAGTAACCGACGTTTCTTAACTCGGGTCGCCTCTTCACATGTGCAAAACGGCAGACAGCTACCTTGCATCTGCGCGGGGCCAGGCATGGCACGAGTTCCTCAATTCGTTTCGTCTCCCCGATTACGGCAACCTACCCTGAGGCCAGAGTAAAAACCCGCTCTTACAGCGAAGTTTTTTCAGACTATTCATCCGAGTTCCTGCTAATTCGCACAAACAGTCGAGGGCTACCACAGCGCAGTTTTTTCAAACTGTTCATCCGAGTTCCTGCTAACTCGCACAAGCAGTCGAGGGCTACCACAGCGAAGTTTTTTCAGACTGTTCATCCGAGTTCCTGCTAACTCGCACAAACAGTCGATTGCTACCATAGCGAAGTTTTTTCAGACTGTTCATCCGAGTTCCTGCTAACTCGCACAAACAGTCGAGGGCTACCATAGCGAAGTTTTTTCAGACTATTCGTCCGAGTTCCTGCTAACTCGCACAAACAGTCGAGGGCTACCACAAACAGTCGAGGGCTACTACAGTGCAGTTTTTTCAGACTGTTCATCCGAGTTCCTGCTAACTCACACAAACAGTCGAGGGCTACCACAACGCAGTTTTTTCAGACTGTTTATCCGAGTTCCTGCTAACTCGTACAAACAGTCGAGGGCTACTACAGCGAAGTTTTTTCAGACTGTTCATCCGAGTTCCTGTTAAGTCGCACAAACAGTCGAGAGCTACTACAGCGTAGTTTTTTCAGACTGTTCATCTGAGTTCCTGCTAACTCGCACAAATAGTCGAGGGCTACCACAGTGAAATTTTTTCAGACTGTTCATCCGAGTTCCTGCTAACTCACACAAACAGTCGAGGGCTACTACAGCGAAGTTTTTTCAGACTGTTCATCTGAGTTCCTGCTAACTCGCACAAACAGTCAAGGGCTACTACAACGCATTTTTTTCAGACTGTTTATCTGAGTTCCTGCTAACTCGCACAAATAGTCGAGGGCTACCATAGTGAAGTTTTTCTAGACTGTTCATTTGAGTTCTAGCTAACTCGCACAAACCAGTCGGGGCTCGGAGGCATACAATACATTACGCAATCCTACGGCAGCACAATTATGCAGAAGAACAAAGGAACTTGCTACAGCAAACATACGACGACGAACAACCACAAAACTATATTGCATAAGTCAAAGTTCGTTACATCACAAAGACATACAACCAATGGGGAAGGTCTAATCGTCCTTCCCGGCAGAATCACTGCCCCCGGATACATAAGCCCCCTCACTATCTTCGAACACGGTGGGAGCATCTTCCACCACATCGAAGCTGTCTTCACTGAGGAACTTTTCCACCAGCTCACGCCAGTATTCAAGCCGCATGCCCTCCGCTCCTGGTCGTGGGGGAACAAACTCACCAAGCTCCAACTCCGGCAGATTCGAAGGAAGTTCCGGCACCAGGTCTTTAGCCAAAGCCAAAGCATAGGATATGGCCGCGTTGGCCATACTCTTCGCCCGCAGCGGATGCATCCTCCTTGATAAAGCCCAAGAAGTCACTCAGGCGGGCTTGGTACTTGGCCACGGCCTTTGACAAGTCGTCCGAAGAAAACTTCGTGAAGTGGGGGCGGCCGGCGAACTTCAGACTCGCCATGACTCAGTCGAGGAGGGAGCACGCATCCGTGGCAACCCGGGTCTGTGCCTGCAGGTGTTCCTGGGAGAGTTCTACATTTTTCCTCACTCCCTCAAGCTCCTCATGGATTAGCTGATGAAGATCAGTCACTGACATGGCTGCCGCGGCAGCCGTCTCCACACAGATCGAGACCGCAACGAGCTGCTCCCTCAGCTCAACGTTAGCGATCCGCAGCGCCTTGAGTTCCTCGACCTGCCCGACCCGAGCTTCAGCTTCCTCAACTCGATGAGTTGCCGCGGAGAGCTGGAGCGATAGCTCAGCGTTCGCCGCCCGTAGCCGCGAGACCTCCTCTTCACTCCCGCGAAGTCGACAAAGGAGTGTGTCCTCTCTGGCGGCCGCCACACAAGTCGCGCGCTGCCACAGGACACGCAGTGAAACAAACATTCAAGAAAACCAACTATACGAGCCCAAGATGTCAGAAGCCAAGAAAGATATCGCTCACCTTCATCCAAGTTAGGGCGTAGTCGATATGCGTCCGATACTCGGTGCGAGGCAAGGGGCGTCTCGACTCGCCATCATCAACCTCCGAGACGGCGAGTCCGGGTTCCCTCATGCCAGTGGCAGTAGCCGCCAACTCCCGAGTCACTCCCGCAGGAGGGCCGCCATCGGAGGATCCGGCGCCTACCTCCAAACTCCCCTCGACGCCAGTAGGCTCCGCCTCCAGAATCACCACAAGCTCCTGACACCCGGGGGGAGCGTGACGATGAAGTAGTTGGAACAAGTGCAAGACTAAAAAAGAGATCCAGAACTTAGAATCCAAACAGCAACAAGGAGAAAAAAAGAGACTCGGAGCATAAGATCAGGGAGAATCCTACTTCGAGCTGAGTGTGACTGCCCTCTTTGCCGGTCTCTGCGAAGTCATGGAACTCGAAGGCCGCTTGAGGGTATATCACTATCAAAGCAACAGGAACCAAGGTCAAAGAACTCGAGCAAAGCAAGTCGACCCCAATTTCTCGGAAAAACAAAGCAAGAAAACTTACCGGGGTGACCTGACCCCTTCCGCTCGACGCTGCGGATGACTTCTTGCCCTGGGATGGCGGGGCCTTCCGGGTCCGGATCGCCCCGACGTGCGTCGATTCCTCCACGAAGACATCGGTGCCTTCCCACGGGCCGAGTCCCGAGAAGGGACGCTGAGTGCGAGCCAGAAAAAGCTAACACCATTATAACCAACTACTCGAGGACCAGAAGGAATAATCAAAGGAATGTTATGAGGAAACGCATACCGAGATGATCGTGGCTCTCTACATCTCGTCCCGATAGGCGAGCGACTCGATCTTCGGGTGAGCCCGGGACTCCCAAGGCGAAGCCCGGGCACCGTCGTCACCCCCACTCGGCTTTGAAGAGGTCGTCAACTCGGCCCCGGATTTCCGCTGTTTTAGCACAAAAAGGCGTAAGGACATGAAAGAAAAAAATTCTGATAACAATTCGAGTTGTCTAAGAAAGGAAGCAAAGAAACATACCTTCATTCGCTGTTAAGAGGCCGACTTCATCTGACCACCCTGGAAGTCCTCGAGTCCCCAGCGGCGCAATACGACGGGTGATGAAGTCGCCGACCCACATGCACGGTGGTCAAACCGTCCCGACGAAGCTCCGCGATACGATCCTTCATAGCCCTACTCCTCCGCGTATGTCGAGGACGATCCTTCCACAAATCTCGCGGGGTCGGGATTTCGCATCTTGTCGCCGGGTCATGGGTCGATCGGTGGCAGAAGGCCCAATTGGAGGCCCATTTCCCCCACGAGTCCTTCGGGGAGAAAGGGATGTAGCTCACCTTGACGTCATCCCGAAGAGAGAAGCGGCAAGCGCTGTGAACTTGGCCGGCCGTCGACACTTTGAGGGTGTAAAAGTACCGGAATGACTCAATGTCGGGAGACATCCCGACAAAGGCTTCGCATAGATGGGTGAAGATAGCCAAAAAGAAAATCGAGTTGAGGTTTACCAACTCGATCTCGAAGAAAGATAGGACGTCACGCAGGAACTCGGACATCGGGAGTCCGAGCCTGCATTTGAAGAAGTCGAGGAAGACGACCAGGTCCTCCTCCGGCGAGAACAAATGACTCCGGTCAGCAAGAGCTCGGAAAGCCACCGAATCGGGCAGCTCTCCGTCACGCATCATCCGCAAGAGATCCTCTGGGGTAACCCGGGTGGCAGGTAAACCCACCACCCCGGGGCCAGATCCGGCTCCTCCTGCCACGGTAGTTGATGGCGCTGACGGTCGGGGCCTGCTATGGATCCTCCGCCGCCAGCGCTTTACCACGGGCTGGGTCCCGTGCCGTCTCGGCTCCCGATGAGGCTTCACTCGTCGGAACCTCAACGACCTTTTCCGCAGGTCCTTCCGCCGTCGTCGGGTCCATCGTCGCAGTATCACCAGAAGAAAGAACTCTCGCGTCGGAGAAGATGGCGCACTGCCGCGTGAATGTTGGGGAGACTTTGGAAACCAGCTACATCGCTGCTTGTCGCCCGAGTGAAAGAAGGAAGAAATTAAGAGGACGACGCGCGGTGAAAAGTTGGGGACTGTGAGGCGAATGGAGGAAAGGAAAAGTGACTGGCGTCATTTAAACCAGCCCATACCGAGGCGCCGAAAGCGCACTAACCTCGGGGCAATCCCAACTGATCCGACGTTTCGGCGTACTCCGCCTGGGAATTGCGACCAACCCGGTGTACTAACCGGTGTAGTATGCAAACGACATGGGATCATGACATCACCATCCGTGAATTCCGCCGGACGGGTTCAGGTTACCGGAAAAAGCAAAAATGCCCGTCAAGTCATATCACAGAGGAGAGTCATTTGGGCCTATTTTACCGGACTCTCGGCTTCATCACGCATAATGATGGAGGACTTGATGATGGGTAGTACTACTACCGTATATGGCCCGTGTAGTTCCTTACTGGGCCCCAGTGAAAAGATGAGGCCCAAAGGCCTAATCAGGAGGAAGCGTGGACCTCAAGTCAATGAGTCCTGATCGAGAACGGAGTCCGACTCGTGTACTACGAGGACTCGAGATATGTCGTTAAGAAGAAATCCGACTCGTGTACTACAAGGACTAAATACAAGGTTATCGCCCTATTCCGCCTATATAAAGGGCACAAACCCCTTATGAGGGCATTGTCTTGTAGGAGAAAACTTCGTGAAGTCGGGGCAGCCAGGGAACTTCAGACTTGCCATGACTCGGTCGAGGAAGGAGCAAGCATCCATGGCAACCTGGGTCTGCGCCTGCAAACTTTCCCCGGGAAAACTCTTCATTCTTCTTCACTCCCTCGAGTTCCTCGCGGACTAGCTGGTGAAGATCAGTCGCTGACTTGGCCACCGCCGCAGCCGTCTCCGCATGGATCGAGACCGCGTATCTTTCTTACGTGCTAGCTAGAACTCGGATTGTGTAATGTATTGTATGCCTCCGAGCCCCCGACTGGTTTGTGCGAGTTAGCTAGAACTCGGATGAACAATCTGGAAAAACTTCGCTGTGGTAGTTCTTGACTGTTTGTGCGAGTGAGCAGGAACTCGGATGAACAGTCTGAAAAAACTGCACTGTAGTTGTCCTCGACTGTTTGTGCGAGTTAGCAGGAACTGGGATGAACAGTCTGAAAAAACTGCACTGTAGTAGCCCTTGACTGTTTGTGCGAGTTAGCAGAAACTTAGATGAACAGTCTGAAAAAACTTCACTGTGGTAGCCCTCGACTGTTTGCACGAGTTAGCAGGAACTCAGATGAACAGTCTAAAAAAACTATGCTGTAGTAGCCCTTGACTATTTGTGCGAGTTAGCAGGAACTCGGATGAACAGTCTAAAAAAATTCGTTGTAGTAGCCCTTGACTGTTTGTGCGAGTTAGCAGGAACTCGGATGAACAGTCTAAAAAAACTTCACTGTAGTAGCCATCAACTGTTTGTGCGAGTTAGCAGGACCTTGGATGAACAGTCTGAAAAAAATTCACTGTGGTAGCCCTCGACTGTTTGTGCAAGTTAGCAGAAACTCGGATGAACAGTCTGAAAAAACTACGCTGTAGTAGCCCTCGACTGTTTGTGCGAGTTAGCAGGAACTCGGATGAACAGTCTGAAAAACTGTGCTGTAGTAGCCCTTGACTGTTTGTGCGAGTTAGCAGGACTCAGAACTCGAATGAACGGTCTGAAAAAACTTCGCTGTAGGAACGGGTTTGTACTCTGGCCTCGGGGTAGGTTGCCGTAATCGGGGAGGCAAAACGAATTGAGGAACTAGTGCCATGCCTGGCCCCGCGCAGATGCAAGGTAGCTATCCGCCATTTTGCATATGTGAAGAGGCGACCCAAATTAAGAAACGTCGGTTACTCGCCAAACTTCGTATAGATGCAAGGCGCTGATGCCACCGTACCGGGGCGGGGAGTTGAGTTGTGGAACTCGTATTTCCCTTAGCCCCCGGGTGAATGCTGGGTGTGATGCCTGTGTGCCGGTGTCGAACAACATAGAGTTGAGGAACCCGTGGGGAATCTTTCCCCTGGACGTTATGGTGAGGCTTATAGACTGCTGACCGGACTCGGGGCGGCATAACGGGGCACGAACCCGTGTGTGTGCCAGCCCCCGAGTGCATACGAGGCAGTTATACGACGACCAAACTCTAGGAGGCGGAACGAGGTGCGACCTCGTGTTCGTGCCGTGCCCTGAGCCGTCAAACGCTTGTGTGACTTGGCCTAAGGAGGCGAGACGAGGTGTAGGCTCGTACACGTGCCAGCCCCTGAGTCTTGTGGCAAAGCGTTTTAGAGGCGTTTTTTTAGTATCATGAGTAACCAGTAATTTGGCTGATGGATGCTGAGATACTTAGCAAAAAGTGTAGATATTTCATCCGTAGAGATATGGGGTAAAAAGGGAAGTCCACCGGGTTAAAGCTCCTGAGAAACTTATACATAGTACTTAGATAGTTGATCGATGTTCCAAGTGTTGCGTAATACGGAGCCGTTGTCGGCGCATTTGAAAGTACCTGGTCGCGGGTTGGCGATGATGGTGTAAGGTCCTTCCCACTTGGGAGATAATTGTTTCGATGCTGAGCCGACTGGACCAATAGGAGGATGAGGTCGCCGATCTCCAGGTGTCGATGCTTGACGTTGCGTTCGTGGTACCGGCGTAAGTCTTGTTGATACTTGGCGGCCCATAGGTACGCACAGTCACGCATTTCCTCGAGGAGGTTGAGGTCGTTGACCCGCTGTGTCTCTGCTTCATCCTCGGAATGTTGCTCTACACGGGGAGACCTCATTCGGATCTCACATGGAAGGACCGCCTCCGCCCCGTAGACAAGAGAAAATGGGGTTGCTCCGGTTGCTCGGTGTACGAAGCGCCCAGAGGACGTTGGGCAACTCGGTCACCCACGACTTGGCATGACGTTGCAGTGTGTCATATACGCGCTTCTTGATCCGGTCCAGTATGAGGCCATTTGCTCGTTCGACTTGATCGTTACTTTGAGATGAGCTACTGAGGCATAGCAAACGTTGGCGCCATAGGATTCGCAGTAGGCGATGAAGTCGGCTGCCGCGAATTGTGGTCCGTTGTCGGTGATGATCCGGCTGGGTACTCCGAAGCGAGTAAAAATGTGCCTCTGCATGAATCCAAGCGGCTGCATCCTCGACGAGGCACACGGGAAGGAGGTTGGCCATTGAGGTAGTGTCCCGTCGTCAGGATGTTTTGTGTAAATCTGATGAGGAACTCATTCGGATCTCCTTTTCCGTTGTATTCAAGGTTCTTGCTGGAATGTACGTGTCTGGGTATCCGCGCACCTCGTAGTCTGGGAGACAACGCGGGACAACCGGCGATGATACCGGGGACAAAGCCTTCGTCTTCTGATGAGTAGTCGAGGTAACGGTCGCAGCGGCGACGGCGATCGTCATGGTCATGGGAACGGCGTTTGTTGTTGTGGTGGCGATCCTCCCATCCAGGATCATCCATGCGAGCTTTGCCGCGACGGCGGCGATTATCATTGTCGTCTTCATCTTCATGGCCTCGGTCGCGTTGACAACTCGGTGATCGCGACCGAGTTCGGTTCTTTTTTGGAGAACACTGTCTGGTTCGTGCTGTTCGGGTTGACTCTTCCACCCACTGATGTCTAGAGCCAGTGTGCTAATCTCGTCTTTCCTCAGAGCGGCTTCGCGGCTCGCCGTTTGGATCGACGTTGTTGGCATCCAGATCAGAATTGATTAGAACCCTAGCTTCGTTATGCGTGGTCTCGGCAACATATTGGATGTCAGCAAGTGCCCGCTCGTGTTCTTCGTTACATCATCGAAGCGATCAGATAATGCTTGTTTGATCTGGGCGGCAATGACCCGCGAGTGAGCAGCCTTCTTCCCGGCTTTAGAGATCGGGGTAGCCGATGAAGAGGCGTTGATGTCGGTTGAAGGGCGAATTGCCTGTGGTGTAGTTTCTGTTCCCGCCATGTAGACATGAGGGAAGTCGTAGTCAAACCTTTCTGGAGTTGTGATTGAGCGAACGTCCGAGCAAGTTGCAGGGAAGGCATCCTCCAGAATATTTGATCCTTGACTGCTGTGAGAAAAGTTGTCTCGGTAGAAGCTAGCTCGAACTCTGCGATTGAGTTGTCATGTATCAGAGCGGAGGCGCTTCCTGTTCAGATGGTGCCTGAGGTCGGCATGATGTAACTCGATATGATGTTCAAGTCTGGTAGCAGCTCGTCGGGGTGCGATTTGGCGCCGGGTGTACCTTGAGATAATTGTGCTTCGTAGATCGCATGGATCAGAAGCATACGGGTTGAAGCTTGTCCGGCCGTGTGGAGTAGCGATGACTCGTAGAGCCGTAGAGAGAGTTTGCTTGCTTTCAATAGCAAGTTGACGCTAAAGTCGACGAGCCTCTGATTGATAAGGGGGGTTGGTGTAGCTGTTGCGGGCACTACTACAAAAAAGGTCATCCACTATATCTTATCACTGACTGGCAGGAAAAAAGCCCGTCAGACTTATCACTTATCACTGACGGGTAGCCAGATACACGTCAGTGGTGACTCTATCAGATGTTCCGTTTCAGGGGAGAAAAGTCATCACTGACGGGCACAAAAGTGGGCCCGTCAGTGATGACTTCAGCAGAAACACGAGTTTACACCAAAAGTCATCACTGACGGGCACAAAGATAGACCCATCAGAGATGTCGAGAATAGCATTGACGGGCACAAAAGTGGGCCTGTCAGTGATGACTTCAGCAGAAACACGAGTTTACACCAAAAGTCATCACTGACGGGCACAAATATAGACCCGTCAGAGATGTCGAGAATAGCACTGACGGGCACAAAAGTGGGCCCGTCAGTGATGACTTCAGCAGAAACACGAGTTTACACCAAAAGTCATCGCTGACGGGCACAAAGATAGACCCGTCAGAGATGTAGAATAGCACTGACGGGCACAAAAGTCTGCCCGTCAGTGATGTGAATCCTGCCAACTCAGAAATTTCAAAACCCGAAATTTTTCACTTATCACTGACGGATTAAAAAGTTAACCCGTCAGTGATGTGAATCCCGCCCAACTCCAAAATTTCAAAACCCGAAATTGTAGAATCCCGCCGGGTATATAATTCACCTCAGTACAGCGCATTCCACTCAACTCCACTCAAATCCAGATCCATATTTCTCTCCATCTCCCTTCCACCCTCCTCCTCTCCTCCTCTCCTTCCTAGAAGCACCCTCCTCAAGCATCCCACTGTCAGATCCTCATGCCCACTACCGGCCCCTTCTCCTCTCCAACTCCATGGAGTCACGGTGAGCACCCTCCTCTCCTCCCTTCCACCCTTCCACCCTTCTCTTCCTTCTCATCCTTCTACTAGTGCCTAAATTTTTTATTTTTAAAATTTTTTCTCATATTTTTTTGTAGCAGCTCTACTCCCTCACGGTTCGGAATCCACAAAAATTACTGCATTTGGAGCTCGGGAAGAAGTTCAACGGAGGGAACGGAGGGTTCGGTAGCGAGATTATTCGTTCGGAGGATTCGGTAGGCCGAATTTGGAGTGAAATTTTTTTATTTTTAAAATTTTTTCTCGTATTTTTTTCTAGTAGCTCTACTCCCTCACGGTTCAGAATACGCAAAGATTACTGCATTTGGAGCTCGGGAAGAAGTTCAACGGAGGGTCGAAAGAGGCGACATTTCGTTCGGAGGGGCAAAAGTCAGTCTTAGAGAGCGAATTTGGAGGTGAAAAATGTACAGGTCTAAAGACGTGTAGATTTATCAGATGCGTCTCGTCGATACGGTCATTTTGAGTGGTCGTGGACCCAAAACGGAGACCGTATGCAAAAGTTACAGCCGTTTTAGTGAAACCCTACCCGGCACTGCCCGGGTAGGGCTTTTTTGCGCCTCTGAAAACGTTATCACTGACGGGCATAATACTTCATCCGTCAGTGATGTGAGTCATCACTGACGGGCATAATACTTCACCCGTCAGTGATGACTTTTTTTATATTTCCTGTGATGCATACCACTGACGGGTTAAAGAGAGAGCCCGTCAGTGGTATTTGTTTTACCACTGACGGGGATAATGGGAGAGCCCGTCAGTGGTAATGTGTTACCACTGACGGGCACATTTTTGTTATCACTGACCTTTAGTTCCTGACGGGTTGCCTCCCCGTCAGTGATAGTGTATTTTTGCCCGTCAGTGATAACTGATTCTGTAGTAGTGGGAATCCGGACGAGACATCGTAGAAGTCTTTATTATCGAAGTCCGTGTACACCATCTTGTCGGCGAGAGTTGCTGAAGTAGATTCAAGCTGATGTAAGGGCCCCACGGTGGGTTACATTGTCCGTTCTTGTGTTCTGTCTTCAAGAAGCATTAGGAACGAGACATGTAGCGGTGGACATATAACTCGAAACTCGCGAGTTTAACGAGTACTCGAAAACTCGGCTCGAACTCGGTCCTTAACGAGTCGAGCCGAGTTGGAGTTTTAACTCGTTAAGATAACGAGTTAAACGAGCCGAGTTAACGAGTACTCGAGTAGCTCGTTTAACTCATTTAACCATTGCCGGAGCCTCCGGATGAGCCACCGAGTTGGTCCAGAAGCCGTTCTCGGAGTCTCCGACTTCATCCCGGAGACTCTGAGATTCTCGGAGCCTCGCACCCAAGCACAAGTCGGAGGGTTCGGGAATCCTCCGGATGTCCACTGAGGCTGAGTCCAGACAGCAAAGTCGAAGTCTCCGACTTCCAATTCGGAGTCTCCGAGATTCCGCGTGCGAGCGGGTTAATCAGGCCAATGGGCCTTGTAAGCGGGTTTCGGCCCAACTAAACCTAGGGTTAGAGGCAGGACTGCGGGTTAACGAGTAATTAACGAGTTAAACGAGCTACTCGAGTAATTAATGAGTCAAGCCGAGTATGCATTTTAGCTCGTTTCGTTAACGAGTCGAGTCGAGCTGGCTCGTTATGTTAACGAGTATTTACGAGTCGAGTCGAGCTGGCTCGATAGCCACCCCTAGAGACATGTTTATGAGAGTATAATCAGCAGTGCGGTGAGAAAATGCCAAAAATTATAAAACGACCTATACTTATGGTCAGAATAAAATACTAACTAATACAACATACCAGAAATATGTTTCTATCCTCGGTGTTACATGGCTACACTGTTACAGACGCCCAATTCTCTTGATGTCCGTGGCCATAATACAGGTGGTTGATTAGGTGTAGTTTTCGAATGAATTGACGATCGAGCACTGATCAACTGATATTATCTTTTTTTCGTTTGCACTTCTTTTACCCCATATAAAGTTATGAACAGAAAAAAAGGAAGGATTCAAAGAAGATCCATCGATACAGGTGAAATGACTAGGCACAGAATTATTATCAACAGCTCTCTACATAGGAGCAACTACCGCAGTCCAGAAAAAAAACAGAGACAACCTCGTGAGGCCGTGGCACGGATCCAGTTCACGCTGATCACTTGTCCCCGAGCAGCATCGACCTGACGATGACGTCGCCCATCCCGTCGGCGATGAGGAAGAGGTGCCCTGCCGTGGGAAGCTCGTGGTACCTGACCCAGGGCAGCTTCTCGGTGATGTAACGCGACAGGCCGACCGGCACGATGAGGTCCTCGGCGCCGTGCCACAGGTGCACGGCCGCCTCGCCGCCCGGGAACGGGTCGTCCATCTCCAGCGGGCTCCACCCCCACTTGCCGAACCCGACCATCATGTCGCGGTGCAGGCTCTCGTACTCCCCTTGCTGCCTCACCTGGCCCTGCACGCAGAGAAGCGCAAACAACAGCTGATCATCGTTGACACCAAAGGGTACACGCATGCATCATCACGTTGCGAGATGCGGGAGACGGAGTTAACGCTGCTTCAGTAAATCAGTATTACCGCGTAGGTTCGGTAGGCGAACTTGGGGATGATGGCCATGTCTTCCGGGGAGAGGATGGCGGGGTTGAAGGCGATGACGCTGGAGGCCGGGAAGAGCTTCTGGGTGTTCCACCAGTAGGTGAGCCAGGGGGCGTGGTGCGCGACGCGGACGGCCCACTGGTCCTGCGGGATCTGCTGGTACCACGCGTCCCACGACACGTTCGACGGGTAACCTGACCACCAGTAGTTGCCCACTGGCCCCAGGATGGACACCCCTGAAAGCCTGCAGGTTGCAAAAACGCAGATGCAACATAGGATTATCTTTAGATTTCGTTCATATCTGCCAAATTCCGGTGCCATCTTACTGCCTAAATGTCCTTCCATAGCAACAGATCAGAGTTTCAGTCTCAGTTACTAGAAGCTAAGTTCAGTTTCCACTTTATTTGGTTGTCCCTGTGCACTGTTAGAAGGCAGACGAGAAATGTGTGGATGCACCTTTGAGGGATGTGCTTGAGGCAGCTCCACATGATCTCGCCGCCCATGGAGAACCCGATGAGGTAGAACCTGGGGCCAAGCTGCAGGCTATCGGCAAGCTCTTCGATGTCGAAAGCGATGCTGTTCTCGGTCCTAGCAGGGTGGGGATCGCTCTCGCCATACCCAGGTCGATCAAAGGAGACGATGTAGATCCCGAGCTCCTGTGCCAGCTCCTGTCAAAGTTTCCAGTAATTAAACATCACAACAACTGTTTCCTCTGTGCTCAAAACATCAAATCATTCAGCTGGAGAGATGATGGTAGCATACGGGTGACACTTGCAGCACATCGTATCTGCAGGAGTCGAACCCATGGACGAAGATGATCTTATAGTTGGCCTGTTCCTTTGGGACGCCGGATTCATGGTAGGCCAAGTGCCTCCCGTCCTTGAGCTTGATCCTTGTCCCAGTGACCGGAGGGCCGCCGGGGGCACCACAGATTTTGGGAGCCGGAGCCTGAAGCTGCCGATACAGCACTGCCAGGAAGAACACAAGTGCAACGCGGGAAAGCCTTTTGGCGATACCTGCGAGGAAAAGACATATTATGTTCCTTGCAAACTGGGATGTCCGTCCTTATATTCATTTTGCACTGAATGCATGGAATTGTAACAATTGTTAAACTTCAGCTTAGAAATGTAAAATGTTGCAAATTGCACATGAACAGTGGGGGAGTGTACAAACACATAAGGTGCTATTTAGATGGCGCGAATATATTTTGAGTCTGGCCGGCCTTTTCTGCTGTGTCGAATCGTCGAGTCGGTGTTTGAGTCTGACCGGCCTTCTAGGTCAACTGGGCTATGGCCTAAGCTGGGCTACACGATTCAAACCAGAAAACGACATGGACCTAGTTTGCCTCCAGGCTAGGCCTAAACCCAGGTTCGAGTCGGTCAGGCTGGTCCAATTTTTACTTAGGTATACTTCGAATTTCGAAATAGATGAACTGTAGTACTGTACGATGCTCGATTAACACGATTCTGGTTCTGGAGCTGTGATTTTGATTTCTTGCCGCCACTTGGCAAGTCGCAATTTGTGGTGATACTAATAAAGGTCAACTGCTTTCCAACTACCATTATATATGCCAATGGTACAGTAAACTCTTCACTACACGAAACTGGCCGAAATTTGTTATACGACACAGCAGCCAATCAGTCACACACTAAAAAAGAAAAAGCATTTTCGAAATTCTATACGTAAGAACGCTTGTGCAAAAGTCCAAAGGCATTTCGTTTGTACATGCATGACGCAATTCACGCGACGCTATTGCCGAGACTAGATTATTCGGGGCCTGCAAGAGCATTGGTATTGACAACGTAAGCAGACAAGCTGCTACAACCTCGGAACCCCCGTGAGCAAGATCTCTATGCCTCCCTGTCGCAGATCGATCTCAACAGGCTCAGATCCTTGCATCTACCGCAGACCAAACCGTAAAAAAATGCACGCGACAGTGACGACACACAAATAAGCAGGAGCCGGGTGGTTTGCTATCAGCAGACCCGCAGCTTTCCAGAGGTAACGACAACCACAAGCAAGAAAAGAAGCGGAGAAATGGCATCGATCGTGGTCATAGGATCGTCGATTGAAAACGAAACTGGTCAGATTGACACGCAAGGTCATCAGAAGTCACAAGCAAGAGAGAGACAGAACGGAAGGGAAGCGACAGCAGCGCGTACCAGAGCCGGAGGCCGGCGGCGGCGGCGGGACCGCCTTGCCGTTGGAGGAGTCGGAGAGCTTCTTGCCCGATTCAGCCATGGCCGGACCAGATCAGAGGTCGGCCGGGAGCAAGGCGGCAGCAGCTAATACGGCCGCGAGCGGGCTGTGAGTTTGGATGTGCAGGTGCAGCACCAGAGGCGACGTGCGTGTTATTATATAGAGCGAGCTAAGTTAGCAGCCGTTGGCTGCGGCCTACGGCAGGCAGTTAGCTAGCTGAGCTGCTGCACCCCTTGTCACGGACGCCCTTCGATCTCTTTTTTGGCGGAACAACGCCCCTTCACTTTGTGACTTTGTCCACTTCCTTTTTTACATGCACGGCCCTGCAGGGTCCAAATAAATGTCACCGAACGCACACCAGCACCCGACCTAGTCGCAGCCCAGCGCACGGTGCGAGCTCGCCTTTTACGTTGGGCGCCTGACACAGGTCGACGCCGTGGGACGGTGAAAAGTGTCGACTGCGCGCGCGGTAGCGTTTAGGCTACATGGATTATCTGCCGAAATTTTCTTCTTTGCACGAGGCGCACATGTTTGGTCAGAAATTGTTGGCGGTGAGATGTGAGGGTAGAGCTAGATAGACCCATGAAGGTGCATAGAGACTCGGGTCTAAATTTTTTTTAATAGTATTCAATCTATAAAATTAGTCTATGTACTATCTTAACCCACATAAAATGTACCCTGGTGGTTACAATCGTAGCAACCAATGAAACCCTTGCCCTTTTAGTGAACCCTGATCGATTTCGGTCTAGCTTCGCCTCTGATGAGATGCACAACTATATCTACATAATAACAAGCCTTAACGTGAGGATGTGTTTCTTCCAGCCACCAGATGCATAAAGTTCATGTTCCATAGCATCGTGAGTGGTATTATCTAAAAATATGAAGTGAACTCGATGTAAGATATCCAAATTATAGAACATCTATCGAAGTATTTTATCTTTTTGAGGCGAACTGCCCCTAATAGCGATTATTAAAGAGCTCCTCGATGGCTAACCCAAGAAGACTTCAATTTTTTTTTCTGAACCGGTCAAGAAGACTTCATTATTCCTGCAGCATTGTGGCCATTGCAAATTGAGTGACTACTCACCAGCAACCAGTTGTTCCTGTGCCTGAAAAAAAGAAAAACAAGTATGTTTTACCAGTGCCGAAATAAAAGAAATTTACAGCGCCCTACTGGCTGCTGCATGTGCGCTCCTGGGCCGCCCGATCGGATCGCACGGGATAGAGACTTGGCATCTAGGCGAGCGAAAAGCCTTGTGTCAAATTTCTTACAGCATATTCGACGTCTCAATTGTTGAAAAATATGAGTCATGTTTAATTCAAGAATTAATAGGGAGCATAATCTGTAATAAGTGAATGATGCAAATATCATTTCTAGCATCAGGTAACATTGTGAGAAACGCAATACAATCTAATATAATCGACAGTATAAATAAGATTAATAAAGCAGTATAGTGACTTGTGAAGAACTTGCAACAAGTCCACGATCGGAACTAGTGCAGCCTTGATGTAGTACGTCGGTGCAGTGAAGCGCAATACAATGTTGCAGTGAAGAGTATGACAACAATGCAGCGAGCGGTACGTTAGACAATTGAGCTGCTCAGAAACACCATTGCTGCCCCGTGCAAATCTCCTTGTGGCAAAGCGTTTGGAGATACCATCTCACTCCTCATCGGTGCACAGCGGGAAGAAGTGTCGACGAGGATCAAACAATACAGTACTCCAGCATAAGTTTCAGAGAGACAATGAGAGTATGGAGTAGAAATTTGGGTGCACTAATAATGTGGACGCCTCCACATTATATAGCTGCAGTCTCACACTAAAACAGTTCAAAATAACAGCTCTATCACTAGTAACCACATCGATTAATTCCATTTGATGCTGATTAGTAAATTAACAATGAATTAAGCCATTTGAATTAGAAATTAATGAGGAGATAACAATAGGATTTATCAAAACAAATAAGTGGATTTTGTGTCTAACAATCACACTGCACCATGCCGCTTCACAAGCCATGTGGATATTTATGTTAAAATACACAAATACACACGTACGTGTGTACATGTTTAGCCCAAACTTCTCATGTCACCTTTTTCATATTTTAGTGGAAGACACCAGTTCCATCTTATATGTTGGTTCTCACCTTCTTATTTTAGTAATACGAGACTAAACCCTGCAATGTTTTGAAATTTTTAGAGACAGGCCTCATCCATATTGCCACGCGGCCTTATTTCTAACATCAATCTTCTCCTCAGTTCTCCATTTTGCAGCATCAAGTTACGTTAAGGTTGATTCACGCTTCTTATGCTGAAATTAAGCTTTCCCCTTTTCTTTTCCTAAATAACGCTATTCCCTGGTTTATACGACGGTTTATACGTGCGGAAGGATGACCTTACATCGTCTTGCCCTAGTAGGCTAGTTGTACCATACAAGGAAGTACGAACAGTATAATCTGCTTTCTTTAGTCTCAGCTGTCCGGTAATTTGGTGTTCGGATACTGCCACAGTGCGAATGATAGAATTGGTTTTCTGTAGTGTCGAGCCCGCCCAACCGGTAGACTTCAAAACCAACGGCCGTGGAAGATGTGTACCACTACTGCTTCCTCATTGCCGAGGACCGTACATGCACGAACTCTAGGAGTCCTTAGCACAACTCCTTAGGTGATACCGTGACATTATCACATGTTATCGTTTCTAAAAGTTAAAAAAATTTCATCATTTTATGGAGTTCATACAGTACGATGCTATCACAGTATTATATAAAGTATGATATCACTGTTATGAATATGCAACCTGGATCTATTGCACAGCCCAATAGGCATATATATAGTACAAGAGACGTGGAATACAAGGCAAGGAGAGTCCTATGCCAATACGAATACAAGAATACAACATGTATCCTACTATATCTCTAACACCCCCCCTCAAACTCATGGTGGATCAACAACACTGAGTTTGGAGAGGTAGAAGCTGTGCTGAGCACGAGTCTGTGCCTTCGTGAAGAAATCAGCCAACTGAAGCTCGGAAGGCACATACTGAAGAGCAACAACCTGATCCTGAACCTGAGACCTCATATAAGAAGCATCAACACCAATATGCTTGGTGAGCTCGTGCTTCACTGGGTCTCTAGCAATACTGATAGCACCAGTACTGTCAGACAACAGAGGGGTCGGTGTAGTGATAGAAACACCAAAATCCTCAAGTAGCCACCGTAACCAAGTAACCTCCGCTGTCAAAAAGGCCATAGCTCGCAACTCAGCCTCTGCACTGGAACGGGAAACTGCAGTCTGTTTCTTCGTCTTCCAAGCAATAAGAGAACCACCAAGGAAAACACAGTAAGCAGAAAGAGAGCGACGATCAGAGGGATCGCTGGCCCAAGTAGCATCCGAATATGCCTGAAGCTGTAAGGAACTGGAGCGGGGAAAGAAAAGACGGCGAGAGATAGTCCCACGAAGATATCGTAGAACCCGAAGAAGGTGACTGTAGTGAACCTGAGTAGGAGAAGAGACGAACTGACTCAGAATGTGAACGGATAGGATATATCGGGACGAGTGACAGCAAGGTAGACAAGACTCCCGACAAGGTGACGATAGCGAGTCGGATCAGAAAGAGGCTCACCATCAGAGGCACGAAGATGAACATTGAGCTCCATCGGAGTCTCAACGGTGCGCTGATCAGTAAGGGAAGCCCGATCAAGAAGATCGTGGATATATTTCTCTTGGGATATATAGAAACCATCAGAAGTAGATGTAACCTCAATCCCAAGGAAGTAGCGAAGAGGGCCAAGATCAGACATAAGAAACTGATCACTAAGACGAGCCTTGACAAAGGCAATGTACTCAGAATCATCTCCGGTGATGATCATATCATCCACATACAAAAGAAGAAGAGTCCGACCACGAGACGAAGTGTGGACAAACAGCGCAGGATCATGAGCACTAGCTGAGAAACCAGCAGCAGTGACCACAGAGGCGAAGCGCTCGAACTAGGCACGAGGGGGCTTGCTTAAGGCCATAAAGAGAGCGACGAAAGCGAAAAAACCATGCCCTCAAGAACAGAATACCCAGGTGGGGGGTGCATGTAGACCTCCTCACGCAACTCACCATTAAGGAAGGCATTCTTGACATCAAGCTGAGAAATAGACCAGTGGCGAGCAGAGGCCACAGCAAGAAGAGTGCGAACAGTGGTCATGTGCGCGACAGGAGCAAATGTCTCGTCATAATCACGGCCATGCTCCTGCTGAAAGCCACGCGCCACAAGACGAGCCTTGTAGCGCTCAAGAGAACCATCGGAGCGGGTCTTAACTTTATAGATCCACTTACAAGTGATGGGACGAACACGTGGAGGAAGAGAGACAAGATCCCACGTGCCGGTGCGCTCAAGAGCAGCAAGCTCCTCGGCCATCGCATGCTGCCATTCGGGATGAACAACAGCATCACGGTAAGAAGTAGGCTCAGCAAGAGTAGCACCAGCAAAACCAAAACGATTTGGAGGCCGTCGCGGGCGAGCGCGGAGGCCATACCGAGGGGAAGGTGGCGAATCCGGAGAAGATGAGTCACCCAGAGAAGATAGCTCATCGGACGGAGATGGCCCAGAGGAAGTAGAAGGCACATCAGAAGGAGGCTCAACACGCGGTCGACGTGTGTAGAAAAAAGGATAGGACGGAAGAGAAGAGGGTGCCGGTGGAGCTGGAGGAGATGATAGTGGAGAAGAGTCAACAACAGGAGTGGGTGGAGAAGAGTCAACAACAGGAGTGGGTGGAGACTCTATAAGACGAGTGAAAGAGGGCACAACAGTGATCGGTGTATCAGGAAAGGTCAGAAAAGATAGAGGCTCAACAGGGGAAGGCGAAGGAGAAGCTGGACGTGGAAAGAAAGGACGGGACTCATCGAAGGTCACATCCCGAGAGACCCGCATACGACGAGCAGTGGGATCCCAACAGCGATAGCCCTTATGCTCCGGACTATAGCCTAAAAAGATACACTCAACAGACTGAGCAGTCAGTTTGGTGCGTTCACGAGGAGCTAAAAGAACATAGCAAACGCAACCAAACAGACGAAGAGTAGAGTAGTCAGGAAGAGAACCAGAAAGGCGCTCAACAGGAATCCCGCCCTGAAGGGCAGAAGAGGGCTGAATATTAACAAGATATGTGGCAGTAGAGACAGCCTCAGCCCAAAAGTGAGGTGGAATAGAAGCGGCGATCATGAGCGCACGAGCAGTCTCAAGAAGGTGACGATGCTTACGCTCAGTAACACCATTCTGAGCATGAGCACCAGGACAAGAGAACTGAGCAAGAGTGCCCTGCTCAGCAAGAAAACCACGAAGATGACGAGAAAGATACTCGCCAGCAGAATCAGCACGAAAGACACGAATGGGAGTGGAGAACTAGGTACGAACCATGGTGGCAAACTGTCTATAGATGGAGAGAACCTCACTACGAGCAGACATAAAGTATATCCAAGTGTGGCGAGAAAAATCATCTATAAAGATAATATAGTAGCGATGACCCCCTTTCGAAACGAAGGGGGCCGGACCCCACACATCCGAGTGAACAAGATCAAAAGGACGCTGAGACACAGACTCACTATGAGGATAAGGTAACTGAATTTGCTTACCCAGTTTACAACCCTGACAATCTAAAGACACGTCTCCTGAGACAGACCCCAGAAGACCACGACGAAACTAACGACGATAGACGAGATCCACACAGATGACCAAGACGGTGATGCCACTGCTGGAAGGAGCCGGTGGACGAGCGGACAGAAGCGGAGAGACTGGCAGCGACGGCAGCGGAGGGAAGGTGAAGCCAGTCAAGCTCCCAGAGACGCTGAGAATCAAGGCGGCGAGGGCCAGAACCAACCAGAGTGCCCGTCTGACGGTCCTGAACACAACAAGAGTCAGAGTCGAGAATAACCCGACAACCAAGATCAGTAATCTGTCCAGCAGAAAGAAACTGCATGGTAAGGCGAGGCACATGAGCAACAGAAGGAACATGAAACAAAGAAGTGCTAAGAGTGCCTCGACTAGCAACATGAAGAGGAGTACCATCAGCAGTGAGAACGTGAACAGGAGAATTTAGAGGTCTAAGAGAGGATAGAGCGGAAGAGTTAGAAGTCATGTGGAAAGATGCTCCAGAATCAAGGATCCATGGGGAAGTACCTGATTGTGTAGAGGGTGGTTTCTCATTGCTGGAAGAGGGAGTAGCAGAACCTGCAGAACCTGTCGCAGCGAGTAGACGTCGAAGACGGGCGATCTCCTGCTCAGTGAACGAGGTGGCGGAAGTAGTCGAAGCAGCTGAAGGAGTCGAGGAAGTAGTCGAGGAAGAAGCTCCAGTGCCCGGTGAAGAGCGACGTGCAAGGTGACGCTTTTTCCGAAAGCAAGTAGACTCAAGGTGGCCATCCTTATCACAGTAGGTGCAATGAGGACGGCCACCACCAGACGAGGAACGACCACCACCACCTGTGGGAACCGGTGGAAGAGGCGGAGCACTGAAGCGGGAAGCAGCCAGTGCAGAAGGCGGTGTAGCCGGTGGACGAACAGCAAGCACGGAGGGAAGTGGCAATAGACCTGAGCCACGCAGGCGAGTCTCCTCCGCACGAATCTCTGTAAGCACCTCCAGAAGGGAGACACGAGGCTGACGGGCAAGAAGCTAGGCACGACGCGACTCAAACTCAGGACGAAGCCGCGTCAAGAACTCGTACACGCGCAAGAACTCGCGGTCAGCACGAGCATCCTGACAGCACTGACAAGAGCCACAACCAGGACGTCGAAGAGAATCCAGCTGGCGCCAGACAGCAGAACTCTGAGCATAAAACTCATCAACCGTGGCATCACCCTGCTGAAGGGAGTGCTCCTGGCGAACCACGGACAGGAACAGAGCGTCGCCAGATGGCTCATAACGCTGACGAAGGTGAGTCCACATCTGGAATGCCGTAGAGAAGCCCACAACCTCAGAAGAAAACTGAGGCTGAAGACTGGCGACGAGAACAGCAGCAGCACGAGCATCATCATCAAACCACTGAGTGTACACGGCCAGCAGAGCACCGTAGGAATCCAGAGCCTCCTGATAAGCGGTGACAGCAACATCATAGGCAGCGCGGTCAGCATCAGTAGGTCGAGCACCAAGCTTGGGCTCAACTGGCGCCACTGGAGAAGCCGGACATGGAACATCGCCGGAGAGGACGCCCCAGAGACGAAGACCACGCATGTGGATGCGCATATGGGAGACGAAGTCGGTGAAATTGACTTCATCAAAAATCACCGGGCAACGAGGGAGAGAAACGGTGTCCGATGACGAAGACATCGTACTGTTTTTTTTTCTTTTTTTTCTCTTTTTTTTACTAAGCTATACGGGCTGTTAGCCCGTGCCCGTGCGCCTCAAAAAACAGAGGCCGCCGGCCTGTTCGAGCGGGGGAGGCGGCGGAAGGGGCGCAGAGGGTGGCGGCGGCCTGGACGGTGGCGGCGGCCGGCGGAGCGGCCAGAGGCGGAGCGGCGCCGGCGGGAGGCCGGGGAGGCCGGGAGGCGGCCGGGGAAGCCGGGAGGCCGGGAGGCGGCCGGGGAAGCGAGGGCGGGCGGGCGGCCCGGGCGGGCGGAGGAGGGGGAGCCGGCGGCCGGGCAGGCGGAGGAGAGGGAGCCGGTGGCCGGGCGAGCGGAGGACGACGGGCCACCGGATCCGGCGGCGGGCGACCGAGTCGGGCGGGAGGCGGCGGGAGGGAGGCGGGCGACCAAGGACGGCGGAAGGCCGGGGATGCCGACGGAGCGGCGGAGGCCCTAGGCCGGCGAGGCAGAGGCCGGAGGCCGGCGGGTGAGCGGAGGCAGGGGGGGTGGCGGCGGACGGGTTGCGGCGTCCGGATTTTGCGGGTAAAAAACTAAACCTAATGCTCTGATACCATGTTATGAATATGCAACCTGGATCTATTGCACAGCCCAATAGGCATATATATAGTACAAGAGACGTGGAATACAAGGCAAGGAGAGTCCTATGCCAATACGAATACAAGAATACAACATGTATCCTACTATATCTCTAACAATCACTAGATACTCTATTCTTCGTTGAACAATACCAGCTCACCTTGTTATCCTTGGCAATCGTCCTGTTAAAGATCACGAAATATTTGGAAGGAATAATATTGAACCACGTTTGCTAGCTGAAGGACATTCGTGCCAATTATAACAATAAAGCTGTACACGTTTCAAAACACTCGCATAAGCACGATGAACTTGTGAACGAGACAGTACTTAAGAAAAAAAGGTTGTGAACGAGACAGGATATGACTCCAATCCGAAACTAATGGCATGTTGTGAACGCGCAATTTTACTAACTATGTTTCATTATGTCCGTCGCTCAGGTCCCGTTTAGGTCTGGAGTAAATTAACCGGGTTATCAAAACTTAACTCACGCTAGGTTAGGTTACGAAAACCATAACTTCGATTCACCGTGGGAGCAGCTGACCGAACCGATGTGTCCACCGATGGGTCCCGCCATCAACTCTCCAAACCTGGTCTTCTCACGCTTTGCCTCTTTCCTGGTTTCTTCCCGATGCCTCACCATTGCTGCTCTCTACGCAACAACGAGCGCCGTTCCCACATCTCCCGACCATGCGGCCGCAGTACTCCAACTCCTACCCGCGTCTCACCGTAAAAAGTTGGTCGACGCGGCGCGGCTCTGCTCTCCTTCCTTTCTCTTTTTTTTCTTCATGTAGCCGGGACTATAACAGGCTGCCATAGCTGCTCCCGACTCCGCAAGTGCCATCCCCTGCGCTGCCACCGACCTCCATCGCTCTTGGAGTCGTACAAGGTGGGGATGACTAGATCTGAATCGATGGTTTTTAGAATTTTTTAATAGATAATCAATTTTTTAATAGGATACTAAGTGGTTATTGATTTGGGCACTCGAAGGACTTGAGCTCGTTCACAAATTAATTAAGGTGAATAAACATTTCATTCATGTCTTATTCTTCATTATGGTGAAGTGGTCGAACTTGCTTATAAGGACATCGATTTTGGACTCCTTGATACCTCTTGTGAATCTCCACGAGTGTGTTCTATTTTGTCTTGGTGTTTTCAAGCGTGCTCACCAATTGAATTCATCTGGACTCAATACGTTGAAGATGACGCTCGTTGGTTGGGCATTAATGTGGATATTCCAGTGTAACCGTCAACAATAATATATCATATGCTTGGAAAAGTAGTCATTAAATGAATCTTCATCTTGTATTTCCAACTAGTATAGTTCGAACCATTAAAGTATGAAAAAAGAGCACGGGGTTATGATACCGATTGAAATGGTCTAGGCTATCGGATAGAGGATGATGAATAGGAGATTAATAAAAACTAATCCCAAAACTAATTTTTACACAAGTATCTCTATAACACTAAACAGACCTAAGCAAAATCTAGCATGTTAGTGATCAAAACAAGTCTAAAAAAGTGCAAGGAAACAATCATACGAGAAACACAAGATTTGTTGTTTAAGTTCGAGTTTTCGGTGAGACTCTCTGTCGCTGTTGACGAAGTTTGATCCTACGATCGAAACCACTACCAAATCATGCTCTTTCCTCAATGAACTTGCCGATGCGAAGCTTTCCTTCTCTTGTGGCAGCTCTTCAATTTATAGTAGACGAGCTCCAAACCGTCATAAACTTCTTGGAGCTCTTCACAATCTCCGTGAAGGTTCCCAAGTGACTCCAAGTCATCTAGGGGGCACCAATCTCCAAGATTAACAAGCTTCAATTAGTTCAGCTTGGAGATGAACTATTATTTGATGCTCAATTATGGGTCAATCTCTCTCTCAAATATTTCCTCACAAGAATGATAACTTGGGTTTGAGAAAATATGGAATAGCACTCAGGAGAGCAGATGAATGGCTTGGGGTATATATAGATAGCCCTAAAAAACAAGCCGTTAGTGCAAAAGTAGAAGAACTCAGAACTTTCGAGATGGAGCTCGAAAGTTCTGACATTTGAAAGCAACAACTACTTTGACCGTCCAAATATAGATCTCGGAACATCCGACACAAACTCGAAGGTTTCAACTTTCAGAGCACAATAGACAGAAGTGAATGTCGGATGTTTAGACTTCAACCCAAATCCTCTAGAATTATGAATGAACTTACCACGGCACGGTTAGAACGGATTCTCGAAGGTTTCGACATTTGCACTCGGACCTTCAAAGATTTCAAGGATCCTCAGCAGAGAATGGACAAAAGTCATTTTCGGAGGTTTTGACAACATATTCGAACATTCCGAGATTTGAAAGGATAAGTCTACAATAGGTTCTTGGAAGCTTCGGGAAATTTTTGGATGCTCCAACTTCCAAGGTAAAAGGCCTTAGGCATTTCGAGAAACAAAACTCAGATGATCCAGGAATTCTCGAATGTTCTAAAATCTAGAAGAATAGACAGGAAGGGTAACTCGGAGGCTCCAAGTTCCCTGACTCTTCACATAAAAGCGAAACTTGGATTTGACAATTCCAAAAAAAGGGTGCATGAAGAGATTTCAAAGGCCTTTTTGGATTTAGAAATTGATTCCTAACTGAACATCACCGAGGCACTTTCACTTGCTTCTAGATTTAATCTCCCTTAATAGTACGATTTCCCTAAACTCAACGTGATTCCTGAGCCACTAAAAGAGCTAGAAAATTATCCTTAATCTTCATTTCTTCAAGCCGTCTTGCCTCATAACTTTTTAGGGGTCACCAACGTTGGTTTTACTATTGCTTTTGGAACTAACATACCTAATCATACTTGATGTACATATTATTCCCTTAACCCTTTATTCATTAATTATCAAAATTCACTTAGTGGGCCAAGGTGCACTTTCAGTAACATTTTTCATACCATGGGAAGTATCAGCCATAACATGATTAATAGCAATAACGGGAGCATCATCATCAATTTCAACAAGACGAAGCATTTTAACACTTTGTTTAGGATTATGATCGGGCTTTCTTGAAAACATGTCAATAAGAACTTGTTAACTACCGTTATTTTAGCAATAGAGTTTCAATATTTTTGTTCTACTCTCTAAAATTGAACATCATTAGTAACAGAACCAAACTTTTGAGTCAACTTATTCAAACAAGTGCTATGTCCACCCGTTTTTTCATTAAAATTTTCTTTTTTCTCTCTTTTGAGGGAGATAAATTGGTTAAGCAAATTTTCAACATTAGTAGCATTATGAGACCATAATTCTTACCTTCATTTTTGTTCCCATAATTATCTTAAGGTCTGCAACTTTGCCCACCATAATTGTTTCTTCAACAATTAGAATTAAAATTGGTTCTAGCAACAAAATTGACATCATTATTCTCCTCAAGAGTAGCACTAATGGAAATATTATCATTTTTAGGAACATTACTAGAAGCAATCATAGTGATGATTCTATCTATCTTAGCATTACTATCATTCTCTTCCTCAATCATGCGTAGTTTTTTTGTTCAAATTGTGGGAGTGCGCTTGTTGTGCCATTATGAATGATTCTTGGACATTTGATTTGGAAATTCTCCCGTTTGTGTCCTAATCTTGTTTATGAAGGTACCACCTATGGCGGCATCAAGAGCACTCCTACACACAACATTAAGTTCTTGACAAAATGTATGAAAGACTATCCAATTAACAACACCATGGTTTGGGAAAATTTTCATAAGTTCTTTTAAACGCTCCCATGAAATAGGAAGAGGCACATTATTAACTTGTTGGAAAGTCACAGCAAAATTTCTCATTTGAAAAATTATAGCAGGATGATAGTACTTTCCAATAAATGCATTTTTAGTCTTACTTGAAGAATCAATACTACCAGTAGGAAGCGACATCAAGGCATTCTTCTGCTCACATGGTTTCATAAAATATGTACGATTTTCCCGATCTCACTACTGTAGATAGGGACACCAGTGACGGGCCTAAAAATCCCAGTAGTGACGAGCGGGCCGGCCCGTCACTAGTGACCAGCCACTGGTAACTGGTTATCAGTGGCGGGCTACCCGCTCGTCACTACTAATTTAGTTACCAGTGACGGGCACACATGAGAGCCCGTCACTGCTAAGGTATACAGCAGTGACGACCCATATTTTCGGCCCGTCACTGGTAAGATATACAGCAGTGACGAGCTCTCCAGTCCGCACGTCACTGCTGTTATGAGGGGCCCAAGCACGTTGCTGCCGCGGCAGCCAAAAGGGCTGATTTTGCTGCCGCGGCGGCAGCAACGTGCTTGGGTGCCGCAGCAGCCATTTTGGCTGCCGCGGCAGCAAAAACAGCCGTTTTGGCTGCCGCGGCAGCCATTTTGTCTGCCGCGACAGCCAAAAGGGCTATTTTTGCTGCCGCAGCAGCCATTTTGGCTGCCGCGGCAGCCATTTCGCTGGCGCTCCTTGGGCGTCGGTCGCCGTTCTCCTAGGGCACTCTCCAGCCCCTGTGTACTACAGGGGTCCTGGAGGGGGTGTACCCCTTCGGTCGCCGTTCTCCTAGGGCGTGCCACTGTGGCCTAATAGCGCTTGCGACGATGCCTCGTTGCGTCGGCATCCTATGTGCCCGGTATGCTTCGAAGGCCACCTCACTCGCGCTCTCGGATGTCGCACACGATAAGTACATATGTCAAACCGAGTACGAAAGTAACAAGTGCCAATACGTAAATATGTGCAGAAACATACAAAGTAGACCAGTTCGGGAATACACGACCACAAACACAATACATATGCAATGTTTTTCCTTCCTCTAGGGCCAAGCTACATGTGGGCGCGCGAATGGGTCTTCGGTCGGGATTTGGCGAACTCGCTGCTCTGTACGAGCGGCGTGTTCCTCCCTTGGGTCAGTGCCGGCGTAGAAAAGCCCCGTATCGGAGACGACGTCCTTGTTGATGATGTTTGCGAACGCATTCTGGAGGCGTGCAAACTCTTGCTTCCAGTCATATGGCTTGTGCTCGAGGTTATTACTCCACTTGCGTAGGTCGTCATGTTTGCGAAACGTGTTCCGTGCCCGTACAAAGTCGTCCATGTGGCAGCAGACGTAGTAGCCACACGTCACACTACCCTCCGGCTGCTGTCTGCACCACCAATCGGTCACGTGTTTAAAGCGTGGAGTGCCACTTCTTTTTACCATAGTTGCTCCTCCTCCCTTCTGTGCAAAGTCGAAGAGAGCATCATCTAGAACTTTCTTGAGTAGGGTGTAGTCTTTCTTCACCCTCTTCATGAAATCAAAGTAAACAACTTTCCTTTCCTTCGGCGTTAGCACTAAGAGGATCCAGTGGTCGCTGCGCAGACATGTGAACAAACCAATATTAACCCACGAAGTTGGCTAGGTGCACAAGCGAAAGAGAAATTTACGAAAGCACAAAGTAGAGAATGACTTACAAGGGATTGTAGGGCACGAGTAGGTAGTCCTTGCCCTTATGCGCTATCATCGCACTCACGAGGTATTCTTTCATAATCTCCCTACCTTCTTGGGAGCGAACGTTGTTCTCGTGCATGTGAAACGGATCTGCTATTGCAATATCGAGAATCTTCAGGCGTCTGGTCTCTCTGGTTAGGTGAAGCGCCCATAGCCTGACGAAGGATGCTTCGAGCTGATAAAGGTTGAACATGCCGAAGATCTCCGCAAAGTCCAGATAGAACTTGTCCGCGGGATACTGCTCGACGAAATGGAAACCCTCTGGCACCTTCGCCGTGTAATACGATACATTCGTTTCATCGGGTCCTAATTCAATGTCTCGAATGTTCTCGTGCAGAATCTTCATCTCGTTCGGGAGGACGTCGAACTCATCCTTTGGTACCATCGGGTGACCCGGGATGTGATAGGCCCGCCACTGACGACCCTTTGCTGTCTGTGCTGACTGGGAAGATGCTGCGTACGTTAAGGATTTCTTCAACCTCGCCTCACCCTGTCTATCGTAAGTTCCGGTGCTAGCATGTGCCTTCTTCGCCGCCCCTTTTTTGCTCGTGCGCTCCGTATCCAGGGATATGGCCCTCTGACCGGCCATCGCTTCTTTGGCTGCACCCACGAGTGTTTTAGGAGTCAACTTCGTGTGGTCTTGCCTGTCATGCTTGGGTGGCGGTGTATCTACAACTTCTCGTGCCTCCTCGTCACGAGGCATGCCATGCTCCGCGCCCTCCTCGGCATGCTCCATCTCCAGATCCTTGTAGGATAGAGGTGCGGAAATACCCAGAGGAGATGGTCTTGCTGATGGACTGTCGGTGTGGCTCGGCGAAGGTGCTGGACGATTGGAGGTCTCAATCAACTTAATCGCGTCCTTCGGCCACCTAAGGAAAAAACCCCTTGCAGGCTCCTAGCTTCTCGTATCCCTCTTCAGGCGGGTCATTCAGAACCAGGTCCTCAAAGGTGCCGACCACCTTAGTCAACTCCACCCTCGCCATGTTTGGTGGTAAATCCACGCAGTGCATCCTGTTCTCCGGCGTTAGTGGGTGGACTCGACCGTACGCGACCGTCACCATCGAGCCGAGCACTTGGGTCTGGAGATGGCACGGAGTTATCACCTGCGGAACATACGTACGGGTCAGCGATGTTAGAGTCCAAACAACGAAATCTGTACGAGACCCTTACGATTTGTTGAGCCGACGATGCTTACCGTTAGGCCGTCGATTGTATTTGGCGACCCGGGGCCAACGCCCGACACGGAGGGGCTGCTACTCCTTGCAGCAGTGAAGGGCGGCGACTGCGTATCCAGATTATAGGGCGGCGGCTGCGTATCAGGATGCGTGGGTGGGCGTCGTAGTTGATCGTACAGAGGCCCTAACAGACGTTTCACAGCCGCCTCCACTCGCGCATCGAATTCTTCATCTTGCTTGGCTTTCCTCCTCTCGCGGGCAGCCTCGCAGGTTTGGGGACCGTAATCAGCCCATCGAGCCCCATACCCGACGCCCATGACGCGGCCACGAGTCTCCGGCTTCCCGAGAGCCTTGTTGATAGGGTCTTGCCACCTCTCGGTACCGACAGAGTCCTGGGAGCTCTCAGGTTGCTGGCTCAGCTTTCTCTGCAAGCAACATGAACCGTTCAGAAACGTAATCTTTAGGAAATTAATCTACGTAGGACAAATAAAGTAAAATGGGTTCAGAGGTTACCAGTTCTTCGTGCACGTCCTTCATTTTCTCGTGCGTGAAGATCGGTTCCCCCGTCGCCGGGTCAAATTTTGCGCGCGCCCTCACACAATCCTTTCCGCGCCCTTCCTGGATGTCCGAGAAAGGGGGTTCTTTCCGGCCGCAATCAACCTTGCGTCCTCCTTGTCCCATTTAGGCCTCTTCCCTTGGTAACCACGGCTGCCGAGTCTGTGGTCACCCACGATCTTGCCCCGCATGTCCTTCCCCCAATCACTCTTCCTCCTGAATTCATCGCCGGAGCGAGTTTGAATGAACTCGGTCCAGTCCGCCTCATCTATCGTAGGCCATTTCTTCTTTATCACGGTCTCAAAATCTTGATCCTTCATTTTATTGGCATGGTATCTCCAGGTATTCAATGATTTGGTCATCATGCTCAGGGCTTTCGTCGTGACTCTGTTTTTGTCGGCCTCGGGGATGGAGTACCTGCTGAATAGCCTGTCCAGGAGGAGAGTTCGAAGATGCTCGGTTTCTCTCGTCCTTATGTCGGAGGTTGTGATCTTCACCGTTTCACGCAGGATGCAGCCTACGGCGTTTGAGTACCCCTGTGCGGCTCTTACAGGACTGGCAGGTTTACCGAGATCGTCCACTCGAGTGATTACGAACGTCTCGGTACTCAACTTATTAGGTCTCCTAGGTGCGAGCCGCCTTTTCCGCTTGGCTGGTGGAGCCCCGTCCGCCTGTTCTTCTTCCATACCGGTCTCGTATTCACGGCCGGTCCCTTCGTCACGATCGGTCGCGTCTTCAGCACCGCCGGACTCTTCGTGGGACGACTCGTACTCGTTGTTATCCCCGGTAGCAAGGTCGTCGACGATGGCGGCCCCCTGAGATGTTTGTTCGAGGGCCAGGTCCCGGGGAGCTTCCGCACACCCCTCGATATCTCGGGACGATGCGGGGACATCCGTTGGTGTCCGCGATGAAGAGGGGCTACTTCCAGCCATTTTCGAACGTACTGGAAACTTATTGAACACAAAAAAAGGAAACTAGACTTACGAAAGCTTTCATGAGAGTAACAACAATACGAAAAGGTTTGCTTATGTATTTCTAATATCCATTCATTAGAGTAACAACAAGGGTGCGAATTAAAATTTATTTGCAATTGAGATTGTGAAATCTTGTTAAACAAAAGCATATAACTGAGCATGACAATGAACAACAATGACACGAATATACCATACATACAATGAAAATTGAAAATTTCGGCATGACCTTTGCTAAAATTATGCAAAATTGAGTATCGAACGTTGACAAAATGTTGACGAAGCAACATTTCGTCTAAACGTTGAACTCAGTTTCCCTGAAAAATAAACAAAGCAACGAATGTTGCCTCGGCTCGACGGCCGGTCCCACAAGCATATATTCATTGACTCCATGTCCTTCAAAATTGAACATCCATGCACGACAAATATAGCAGCAAATACAAATTCCATCCACACACCTTCTAACAGCTAAACCGAATAAACACAAAGCACACCTTCTAACAGCTAAACCGAACACTTCATGCACATACATTATTAAAAAAGAACCTCACTACATGCCTCTTATCATACACATAAAACATAAAAAGAATAGCTCACTTCCATATATGTTTTCTTCATCTGATGATACACAAACAATAGAAAAAGACTAGCTCACTACCATACATATTTCCTTCAATGGATCATACGCATACAATATGAAAAAATATCTCACTGCCATGCATGCATGTTTCCTCTTCACATTAGTCTCATTAGATTCTTTTTGCATACACACAATCGTGCATATATGCATCAGAATTGAGATTAGTGCAAAAATGTTCGTGCATTCATATTTGACTAGATGAAAGAGAGGGGGGTTACATTGCAGCCGTCGGGGAGCTTGGCGTAGGGGAGGCCTGCGTCTTGTGCGTCGGGGAGGTGGCCGTGGGGAAGGTGGCGGCGGCGCTAAGTGATGGATCTGGGCGGAGGGAGCTTGGGAGGGAGGGAAGGCGGCGGGATCCGGTGGCGGTCGGCGGCGAGGGGACGCGCGGGGCAGCGGCAAGGAGCGGACGCGCGGGGCGCCGGCGAGGAGGGCGGCGCGGGACGCCGGCGACGAGGTCCGGCGCGGGAGAGGTCCGGCGAGGGAGAGGTCCGGCGCGGGAGAGGCCGGCGGCGGGGAGATTTGGAGCTAGGGCAACGGGGCTGGCGCGCGGGCTGGGGAAGTTGGGAAATTTTTCTAAGTCCCGCGCGGGCGCGGCATATAAGTCAATCTTTTATCAGTGACGATCGGACTCTGATGCCCGTCACCGGTAAGTGACTTATCAGTGACGAGCGGTCTCTGTTGCCCGTCACTGGTATAAGCCTTATCAGTGACGTGCGGCTTCTGTTGCTCGTCACTGGTAAGTCAATCTTGGGGTTTTAGGACTTAGGGCTATGGCTAACATCTCAAAAGGGGAAAAAATGTATAACGAAGATAAAATAAAATAAAAATGGAGTATTACTACTTACATATCATTTAAGTGGTCATAGTCTTTAGTAATTAGGGTTAGTTAGTTAGGGTTATTTACTTAGGGTTAGTTAGTTAGGGTTAGTTAGTTAGGGTTATTTAGTTAGGGTTAGTTAGTTAGGGTTCGTACTTAGGGTTAGTTAGTTAGGGTTAGTTAGTTAGGGTTAGTTAGTTAGGATTAGTACTTAGGGTTATTTACGAGACCGTTTGTTTATTATTTGCGCGGGCAATGATTAGTTCATGCGTATATATAGAATTAACATAAATACCATTATTGTTATATACATTAATTTCACAAAAGTGAGCTATACATCATTAATTAACTTAATTAAATTACGACATTCTTTGACAATCTTCTCACTCTTCGACAGTCTTCTCAACGGTAGTCTTGGTCTTCTTCCTGGTATATGTTAGCCCCTCGGAGTGAGTTCGTCTTTTGAAGGGACACACGGCGGGACATGTAGTATTTCTCCTTCTGCTGGGCCGTGGCTGATTGTCTTCCTCCGTATCCGGGTCGTCAAATTGGTCGTAGTCGTCTTCGTCAACGACACCATCGATTCCAACGATACTCCTTTTGCCCCTCCTCATGACATGACGGCTTGGCCTCGTCGGGTCGACTATGTAGAAGCATTGGGCCACTTGTTTAGCTAGTACCCACGGCTCATTTTTGGCACTGATCGCCTTCACATTTACTGTCTCAATAGGAACTGCTTTCGGTATGACCATGGTAGTGAAATAGTCTTCCGTTTCGACATTCTTCGCCCATCTTACCCGGAACATGGGGATCTTGGTTACGGTGTAGTCCAGTTCCCAAATCTCTTCCAGCCTACCGTAGTATCTGTCCTTTTTCTTACTAGTCAGGGCCTCCATCGTCACCCCAGAGTTCTGGTACACGCTCTTCTGGTCTTGTGCCTCTGTATAGAACGTGTATCCGTTGATGTCGTATGCTTGGTACGTCCCGACATTCATCAGGGGTCCCTGTGCCACGTGGAACACCGTCCGTGCTACGTCATCATCTTTTGAGAAGCTATGTTCGTCGAAGTAGTTTTTTAGCCACCTGGCGAACGTTGCGTTGTGCTCTTTCATGAGAGCCGCCTCGGTCTTTCTTGAGCCGTGCTTTGTTTTTAACATTGCCATGTGCTGAATAACGTAAGGACGGACCACTGACAGGTGCTGTAGCACTACTGTGTGCGCTCTGACGTAATCGTCTGATCGGTTCGGAGAGTCACTGTGCACATGTAAATCCTTCTTTCCGCGTCGGTGACCTACGCCATCGAGCCTGCCAATGTGCCGATTAACAGGCACGCCTATAGGTTTGTCGACTTTCATGTAATCCGTGCAGAACTCGATGCTCTCCTCCGTGAGAAAGCCCTGGACGATGCTCCCGTCCGGATGAGACCTGTTGCGAACGTATCGCTTGACGACCCCGTTGAACCTCTCCAACGGGTACATGTTGTGTAGGAATATTGGACCTAGGTCGATGATCTCCGGGACGATATGGATCATGAGATGAACCATGACGTCGAAGAAGGCGGGCGGAAAGTACATCTCGAGCTCGCAAAGTATGACAATGATCTCCGCCTGCAGTCGCCGGCAACGCTTCTTAGTGATGGACTTCTGAGAGATAGTGTCGAAAAAGTTACAGAGGTCAAGCAGTGTCCCGCGGTGTAATACCCACTTTACGATAAATAGGTATTTGCTCTGCATTCATGCATACATGGCATTATCGTCAACCGCACCTTATTTAAACTTAGTTGTATATCAACTTTACTTTATAGAATATGTTAATATCTCATCCTCGGTGGATATTTATACAAACACCAATCAACTTATTTGAAGTATTCAAATTAACACGGTCATTGATAAGGGTGGTGGAAGTCATTGAACACTCCGGTGAATCCCAGTCCCTAAAACCCTAACGGTGCCAAAATTAGGGTTCGTCGATAGAACAACCTTAATGAGTCCAAACCTCCCCAAACTTCACAAATAGCTTGGAAAGTGGAAACCCTAGCCCCTTGTCAATTTTCATGAATATTGGGAAGGTTTAAATCCTAGTCGCAGTGCAAACCCTAATTCGAACCCTAAGTCCAATTTGAACTGGACACCCATTCGAATCTTCCCCAAATTGATTCAAACTCCCCCAGCAGCTCCCAAATAATATTATGAAGCCTCTGTAAAAATTTCAAATTAATTGGAGAAGAAATTGTACATAAAATGTCGTGGGGAAGGAATCAGGAATAAATAAAAAGAAAAAGAAATACAAAACCTACTCGGGCCGCAACCCGCTCGGTCGGCCCAGACAGCCGGTCCGCTTCTCCCGCGCGCAGCCCGCTTTCTCGCGCCTTTTCCCCTTTCCGTTTTCTTCTCTGGAACGCGCCCCCGCGCGTGGCGCCTTCCCCGCTCCTCTGTCGCGCACACCGGGCCCGCCTGTCAGGACGCGTCGTCCACGTCCCGCCCGGCCACTCGCCGGCGTGGGCGGCGCCTGCCCCGACCAGCTCCACGCCCGAGCACCCCGCCGCCTCTTAAATACCCCATTCCGACAGCCCGAGTTCCCCTCCTCCTCCCAGCAACCCTAACCCTAAAATCCCCAGCGCCCGAGCTCTCTGCTCCCACTCCGGCCGTGCTCCGACGAGCGATTACCCGAGATCCGGTGAGCCCCGAGCCAATCCGTTCCATCCCCGAGCTCCCCCACTATCCCCCTCATCCTTTCCCCCATTTTATTTCGCAGATCCTTGCTGGAATCATCCCCGAGCCCGTCTTCGTCTTCAAGTCCGGCTAGTAGCTCCGACGAGCTCGCGTCATCATTCCAGTGCACCCCAAGCCGATCTCTTTCGCATTTGAGCACCGCCTCCCCTTCTTCCCTCACCAAGGACCAAATCGAGATCGCAGTGAGCCACTGAACCTTCCCGACTTGACCCCGAGTAGATCCAAGTACCAGAGCAGCAGACGGCGAGCGCTCCGGCGAGGCGCCGCCGTCTGGACCTCGGCTCCGGCCAGTCCAGTGCGAGGGAGAAGAAAGAGAGCGCGGGGGAGAGAGAGAGGGTAGGCCAGGTGTCGTGTTCTGGTTGGCTCCCAAGTGATTAACCGGATGACAAGCGGGTCCCGTGCCTGCTGACGTGGTTAAGTGGGTGGATCCCTCGGGTAGTTCTTCGGGTGCGCATAGGGATTTCTGGTTAACACTGTGTAGCCCTCGGGTAACCTTAGCAATTAGGGTTGGGTTTAGTTAGGGCAGATTTTGAGCAAATTTTCAAACATGCATAACTTTTAAACTACTCGGCCAAATTGAAATTTTTTATATATTTGGAAACCTCAGGAGATTCTCTACAAGGTGGCTGAATCAAAATTAAATTTGAGCACATGCACACACTGATATCTAGGGGTAGAAGTTTTAGCTAGTGTCGAGGATCCGTAAACCCTAGTTTCAGACCCTAACTCCGATCTCGACAAATTGGACCTTTCTGGAGTCCTCGTGAGACAGTCTATGACATGAAACCATTGAAATCTCAGTAGGGTTACATGCATGGGGTGGCTCTAGGGTTATCTCACTTATTCGTCGAACCCCGCTAAACCCTAACTCGCTAAACCCTAACTTGCAATTCGTAGCTCCGACTCAAGAGATTGCAGCGGCGTTAGTCTTGTATTCCAGAACACTTCTAAGCTACACATGTTTGGGTCCATGACCCCTCAATTTGAGCAAGAATATCCACAACCCTAGTTCGTACTTGAATAGTGAGTAGCTTGCATGCAAACTAGGGACAACCCTAAAACCTTTATACGTCAACTACGAACAACCTTTATCAACTTAAACCTAACACCAGCACATGTCTGAACATTCATTAGTTACATTAGTCTTCATGCATACATGCTGATTGTTCTATTATCGCTTATTTCCGACATTCGATTTCTTTGCACTAGAACCTGAAGAAGGAGACCCCCAGGCTCACGACTCCGCGCAAGATCAAGAACAGTTCTACGAAGGCAAGCAGAGCTTGTTGCACCCTACTTACTTGTTCAGTATATGTGTACATGATATCTTTCCATTCGTTACTGTTTATATAATGATTAGAAACTGTGGTTAAGTCTTACCTCGAACTAGCATGCTAGGGTATGAGTTGTGATATGTGTGCATATGGTTGGAGTCAATCTGAGAAGATAATCATTTGAACCTACTAAGGGGAGATGTGAGAGCCGAAGGGAAAGTGTCACATGGATAAAGTTGGTATCATTTGGTAGAATGAATGCGATGAGGTGAAGGAAGTGTTTTTCGCGATACCAACCCTGAGGTGACTCCATTGTGAACACTTCCCTTGTCACGCGTGGACGTTAGCGACAGCGATACTGGGGTGTATTCGATGTAAGACTGAGACCCTTGGGCGACTAGCTATCCTCAAGGGTTAAGGCATTCCTTGCACTCAGGGTGATCGTCTGCCGGTAACGGTCCGAGAGAGTAAATGAATATGTATGTATGATGGATCGATTGGATTTGACTTAGGGGCTGCCCTAATTGGATTGGATAATGTTTAATGAACGGATTTGGATTGGACTCATGGGCTGCCCCGAAGGATCTGGATTTGATGATTTGATTTCATGGTAAATTGGTTGTGGTATGTTGCACCCTGAATTAAATTTGTTACTTAGCTTGTCTCAAGTTCATCTGGTTAATGTTACATTCTTACTTTGTATATTGTTACTCTGAGAAGCATTCATGTTTAATTGTGTTGTACTAGTATGAGTAGGACATTTAATCAAGCACGGATAAGTCTTGCGAGTACATTCGTACTCACCCAGGTTATTCCTGGAGCTTGCAGGTGAGCCGGGGGTTGAGGACTATTTCGATGATGCCTGATAATTGATGTTTCCTCGGTTAGGTAGTCGATCTATGGGATAGGTCGTAGCTTTTGTTCAGCGGTCACTAAGCCGCTGTGGGACTCATTATTTTGCTTTCGCTGTTGTTAAGTTTCTCCGTACTCGGATATGTTTCCGGTGATAACCGACTGATGTAATATGTTGTCCCATCGTGGACTATTAGTAGTAATGTCGTATTGTAGGGCTTTGTGATGATATCCGAGTTGTTAATTCCAGGCTGCCCTTACGCAATGCGTGTATGATATGAAGCGTTTTGGGTATGTCGTGAAGGCTTATGGTTGTACCGGTTGTTACTAGGTTGGGCAGGAATCGGTTGAGTGACCCGCTGGCTGAGATGCTGTGCCGGCCAGGCAGGGTGAGGGCGTTCTACCGGGCTTTCGAGCGACCCACTAGCCTCGAGCTAGGTTAGGGTGTGGGTAGAACTGCCGGGCTCCTCCGACCTTGTCTTCCCTAGTAGTAATTGGGAACGACTCTAAACCTTCACCGGATTGCGGAATCGTATGTGGTTCTGGGAAGATTGGTCGCTTCCGGCCGGCTCGCAAGTGGCGGGTGTCGGATCGTTCCGTCTTGGTGCGTACGGCGCAGGTACCGTGCCACCGGACTGACGAGTCCTTCGGTCCTTGGCGACTTCGCGTTCCCCGAATCATATGCAATTCCGGGTCCGTGACAGCTTGGTATCAGAGCCGAGCTGACCGTAGGAAAGCCAATTGCAGGTGGTCGTTAGTTAGGAGCTTCCGCTGCGCCATGCCATTTGGCCAGCAAAACTATTTAAAAGTTAAACCCTATGTTTAAAATTAATAAGTAGATTGCTCTTTGTTCCTTAACCCCATCGCTCTTAGTTCTGAATTTCTTCTCTATTGCATTTGTTTTCGCTTGTGTGGCTAACCATACCCTCTTTAACCTTAAAATTGTATAGGATGGTTTACAATGTGGTGACCGACCCGCAACAGCTTGGAGGATGGGCTGCCTTGTTGTGGAGGATGTTGGAATATCTTGGAGTGCCCCAGGAAGAACTCCCTGCTTTCCACGCCAAGACTTATAAGGTTCAGGGGAAAACTCATTTTTGGATGGCATGGGTCAAGGTGAAAGTTTCGGACTTGGATCAGACCTTTACATCATCTAGACCAAGTGATGAAGATGCCCGATTGGAAGCCTCAAGAAAAGCAGTTCTCCACCTACGGCATCACTTCGACGAGATCTTTCTATTTTCTCCCTTCCGTCTCATTCCCCAGATTACTGATGGAGGTGCCAGCATTAGGGTACCAGTGCCAAGTGACGACGAAGAAGATGATGAGACTGAGTTGGAGACGATCCAGCACATTGTTGATGCGGAAGTAATGCACCACAGGCTGTATCAGGATTATGGAAAGGCTACTCAAGAAGTGGAACGATTGACAAAAGTTAACCGCAAGCTTCGCATGGAGTTGCGCCGGAGATACCATGTGGCGAATGAGGATGAGTCTTGCGGCGAGAGCCCTTATGTTCCCGGTGGAGGAGCCAACCCCGACTCCACCTTGTAAGACCAACCAACCTGAGAGTTCTGGAGCGAAGCCGCGCAAAAGGATGACAGCCCGACAGTACCTTCGGCTTTTCACCCCAAGATCCTCAGAAGCAAATGCCTCGACGCCAGCCACCTCAGTTCCCACTAATGAAGCTGCTGCAAGAGAAGAAGAGGAAGAGGACCCTGAGATTCGTGTTTGGTACACGACCAGCAACCCACCAACCGACGAGGAGTAGGATGAGTGGTTCAAGGATAGGATTCGAAGTATTCCGTTGTAAGAGTTAATCGTCGTAATGCCAATTGGATTCTAGTGGCAAGTTGTGATCTCTTTTATGGTGTAATCTGAACCAAATTCTAGGTCTGAGTTATTTTCTGGGATCATGTAATTGGGTACTTGTGGCTGCAATTTTGGTGTCTTGTACAAGTTTATTTCACCATAAGGGTGATTTAAACCGCAGCCCCACTCATGAACTCTGTCGAATGCATCAATGCATCTATGGATTATTGTCCACCGTTCTTGTCATGTTTTGTGCTCCATTTTCTCGTGAAGATGTGTATAACATGACGTGACATATTCATGAGTACCTTATTGCACCATGATTGGAGTACCTCAGCTTTCTATCCCTCAAGTGTTGCCGTCTCATTTTGTTCCCTTTGGTTGCAACAGGATGGCGACAGGAACACGAGGTGCGGCCCGTGGTCGCCGTGAACGCGAGGACGAGGAAGTGCCCCCTCCTCCCCCTCAACAACCTAATATTGCTGATCTGCTGGCAACGCAGAACCGAATCCTCGAGCAACTGGTGCGTAATCAAGGCGCCGGTGGTGGGCAGGCTCGAGGAAGTTTAGCTGAATTCCAGCGGACCCAACCGCCAACTTTTGATCAAGTTGAGGATCCCCTCGAGGCAGATGGTTGGCTCCGGCAAATTGAAAGGAAACTCGAGCTAGCAGAGTGCGCTGAAGCTAACAAGGTCAGGTTCGCTTCTCACTGCCTGGCAGGCGCTGCCGCCGAATGGTGGGAGAATTTCTCGGCCATGCAAGCTGCCGGCCATGTGGTCACATGGAACGAGTTCAAGATTGGTTTCCGCAATTTCCATATCCCAGATGGTATCGTGGCCTTGAAGAGGGAAGAGTTTCGAGATCTCCGCCAGGGCAAGAAACCCATCATGGAATTCCTTCGCGAATTCAATCACTTATCACGGTATGCCTCTCAGGAAGTTTCCACTGACAGAGACAAGGTTCGGCACTTTATGGACAAACTGAATAATGAGATGCGGGCAAGGCTAGCCACTGTTGACGTGCGCGACTTCCAGTACTTAGTGGATAAGGCCATTAACATAGAAGCAAGAGAGACCGTTCTCAGCCAGGATCGCAAGCGCGAACGAGAGATGCAAAAGTCAGCTGCAAGCAGTTCTCAGAAGCCACGGGTGTGGCAGCAGCAACCACTCCGTCCCGCAGTGCAGTATGCCCCAAGACCGCAAGGATTTGTTCCTCGCCCCCAGCCACCAACCTATCAGCCTCGTCCTCAGGGAGGACAGCCGCGACCGTCAATTGACCTGAGTCAGGTGAGGTGCTTCAACTGCGGAAGGATGGGACACTTCGCAAGCAGTTGTACCCAACCGCGTACTGGGCATACTTTTGCCCCCAAGGTGCAGCCAGGACAGCAAGCCAGAGGTCAACAGGCTAGGGGTCCAGTCCCCAATAAGCCCCAAGCCCCCGGCCGAGGCAGAGTCAACCATGTCACCGCCGAAGATGCTCAGGATGTACCAGAAGTAGTGCTGGGTACGCTTTCAGTAAACTCAACTCCCGCAACCGTACTTTTCGATTCCGGAGCATCGCATTCCTTTATATCCAGTACATTTGCACATGAGCATCGTATTCCTTCATCAACTTTACATCCTCCGCTCCTTATTGCAACCCCTGCTTCGGAGCTAAAGACCGAACTGATTTGTAAGGATGTTAAGGTAGAAATTGGTGGAGAGACCTTCTTAACCAATGTGGTGGTATTGAAGTCAAAAGGGTTGGATGTGATTTTAGGAATGGATTGGTTAACCAAGCATAATGCTAAGATTGACTGTGCTGAAAGATCTGTCTCACTTGTAGCTGATTCGGGCAAGACAGTTACCTTTGTATCAACCCCCTCCTCTGGGCATTTGTTTGCCATGGTTGGCAGCCAAGACCAGGATATTGAACTAGTTCCAGTAGTTTGTGAATATCCCGATGTTTTCCCCGAAGAGTTGCCTGGAATGCCCCCTGACCGTGCCGTGGAGTTCGTCATTGACCTTCCACCCGGTACAGCTCCTGTCTCAAGACGTCCCTACCGGATACCCCCAAACGAGCTGTTAGAGATGAAGAAGCAGCTTCAGGAGCTTGAGAACAAAGGGTTCATCAGACCAAGTTCATCACCATGGGGATGCCCAGCCATGTTCGTGAAGAAGAAGGACTCAAGTCTAAGGATGGTAGTCGACTACCGCCCATTGAATGAACTTACAGTGAAGAACAAATGCCCTCTTCCCAGAATTGATGATCTCTTCGACCAGTTAACCGGAGCAAGTGTCTTCTCTAAGATTGACCTCAGGCTAGGTTACCACCAAATAAAAATCAGATCCGAAGACATTCCGAAGACAGCCTTTACCACCCGATACGGGTCATATGAGTATACAGTTATGTCTTTCGGATTAACCAATGCCCCTTCCACCTTTACACAACTCATGAACTCCGTGTTCATGGAGTATCTTGATCAATTTGTTGTTGTCTTCATCGACGACATCCTCATCTACTCCAAGTCTGACTCAGAGCATGAAGACCATTTGAGGAAGGTGCTCGACAAGCTCCGTGAGCATCGCCTGTACGCCAAATTCTCAAAGTGTGAGTTTTGGAAACACCAAGTGGAGTTCTTAGGACATGTAATTTCAGCTCAAGGTGTCGCGGTGGACCCGAGCAAAGTGCAAGCTGTCCAAGAATGGAAGTCACCTAGATCAGTTACTCAGATTCGCAGCTTCCTTGGATTAGCAGGTTATTATCGTCGGTTTATTGAAGGATTCTCCTCTATAGCCAAGCCCATGACAGAGTTATTGAAAAAGGATACCAAGTTTGTTTGGTCTGACAAATGTGAAGCGAGTTTTCAAAAACTCAAAGAAAAGCTGACATCAGCCCCAGTGCTTACTCTCCCAGATGTCAATAAGGACTTTGAGGTTTACTGTGACGCCTCTCGCAATGGGTTAGGATGTGTTCTCATGCAAGAAGGCCAAGTTGTCGCATATGCTTCACGACAGCTGCGTCCCCATGAAGCCAATTACCCCAACCCATGACTTGGAATTAGCAGCAGTAGTGCATGCCCTAAAGATCTGGCGACATTACCTCATCGGTAATCGCTGCGAGATCTATTCAGACCATAAAAGCTTGAAGTATTTGTTCACCCAACCAGATCTGAACCTCCGCCAAAGAAGATGGCTTGAGCTAATTAAGGATTATGATTTAGGTCTAAATTATACCCCCGGCAAGGCCAACGTTGTTGCTGATGCGCTCAGTCGGAAAGCTTATTGTAACAACACCATGATTATGGAGCAGCAACCCCCGCTTCACGAAGAGTTTCGGCGGCTCAACTTGGAGATGATTGAGCAAGGATCCCTCGCCACCCTTGAGATAAAACCCTCCTTAGAAGACCAAATTAAGGCTGCTCAAGTTCAGAATGTTGGTATGCAGAAGATCAGAGAAAGGATAAGGGATGGTACCACCACTTGTTTCACTGAAGATGAGCATGGAGTGCTGTGGTTTGGAAAACGGCTCGTGGTACCCAAGGATCAGCAGCTCAAAGATCAAATCCTTCACGAGGCACACAACTCTCTGCTAACCATTCATCCCGGAAGCACCAAAATGTACCAAGATCTCCGTCAGCGATTCTGGTGGACCCGAATGAAGCGGGAGATTGCCCAATATGTTGCTGAGTGTGATGTCTGTCGCCGTGTGAAGGCCGAACATCAGAGACCAGCAGGCCTACTTCAGCCACTCCCTATTCCTGAGTGGAAATGGGAAGAGATTGGTATGGATTTTGTAGTAGGTCTGCCGAGATCCCCGAAGGGCAACGATGCAATATGGGTAATCGTAGACCGCCTATCCAAAGTCGCCCACTTCATCCCTGTGAAGACAACACATAAAGTGAGTCAGCTAGCAAGGTTATATATCTCTCGGATTGTTTGCCTCCATGGTGTTCCCAAGAGAATCATTTCAGATCGAGGCACTCAATTCACCAGCAGATTTTGGAAAGTGCTTACAGAGTCTATGGGGAACTTCCCTTTCCTTTAGCACCGCATTTCATCCACAAACCAGCGGTCAAGTTGAGCGGACAAACCAGATCCTGGAGGACATGTTGAGATCATGTGCCCTCACATTAGGTCCCAATTGGGAAGATTGCTTGCCATATGCAGAGTTTGCCTACAACAATAGTTATCAGACTAGCCTCGGTATGGCACCCTTTGAAGTACTGTATGGAAGGAAATGTAGGACTCCATTGAATTGGTCCGAGACCGGTGAGAGGCAGTTCTTTGGACCTAATCCAATTGAGGAAGCCGAAGACCTAGTTCAACTCATCCGCGAGCGTCTTCGTGAAGCTCAGTCCAGGCAGAAAAGCTATGCAGATCCTCAGCGCCGAGAAGTTACCTTTCAGGTTGGAGACAGCGCGTACCTCAAGGTCACCCCATTCAGAGGTGTTCGCCGCTTTGCAATGAAAGGAAAGCTAGCTCCGCGTTACATCGGACCGTATCGAATCCTAGCCAAAAGAGGGACAGTAGCATACCAGTTGGAATTACCTCCTGGATTGTCGCGGATGCACGATGTCTTCCATGTGTCCCAGTTAAAGGCTTGCCATCGAGTTCCAGAGACGAAGATCAACCCCGAAATAGAAGTGCTACATGAAGACCTGTCGTATCGGGAACATCCGGTATGCATCCTCGACGAAGCTGAACGCAAGACTCGACGTCGTACCATCAAGTTCCTCAAGGTTCAGTGGAGCAACCACACGAAGACGAAGCCACCTGGGAACGTGAAGAATGGCTCAAGACCGAGTTTCCAACCTTGTTTGTCGACCGTTAGCGATCTCGGGTCGAGATCTTTTTAAGGGGGGTAGGTTTTGTAATACCCACTTTACGATAAATAGGTATTTGCTCTGCATTCATGCATACATGGCATTATCATCAACCACACCTTATTCAAACTTAGTTGTATATCAACTTTACTTTATAGAATATGTTAATATCTCATCCTCGGTGGATATTTATACAAACACCAATCAACTTATTTGAAGTATTCAAATTAACACGGTCATTGATAAGGGTGGTGGAAGTCATTGAACACTCCGGTGAATCCCAGTCCCTAAAACCCTAACGGTGCCAAAATTAGGGTTCGTCGATAGAACAACCTTAATGAGTCCAAACCTCCCCAAACTTCACAAATAGCTTGGAAAGTGGAAACCCTAGCCCCTTGTCAATTTTCATGAATATTGGGAAGGTTTAAATCCTAGTCGCAGTGCAAACCCTAATTCGAACCCTAAGTCCAATTTGAACTGGACACCCATTCGAATCTTCCCCAAATTGATTCAAACTCCCCCAGCAGCTCCCAAATAATATTATGAAGCCTCTGTAAAAATTTCAAATTAATTGGAGAAGAAATTGTACATAAAATGTCGTGGGGAAGGAATCAGGAATAAATAAAAAGAAAAAAGAAATACAAAACCTACTCAGGCCGCAACCCGCTCGGTCGGCCCAGACAGCCGGTCCGCTTCTCCCGCGCGCAGCCCGCTTTCTCGCGCCTTTTCCCCTTTCCGTTTTCTTCTCTGGAACGCGCCCCCGCGCGTGGCGCCTTCCCGCTCCTCTGTCGCGCACCCGGGCCCGCCTGTCAGGACGCGTCGTCCACGTCCCGCCCGGCCACTCGCCGGCGTGGGCGGCGCCTGCCCCGACCAGCTCCACGCCCGAGCACCCCGCCGCCTCTTAAATACCCCATTCCGACAGCCCGAGTTCCCCTCCTCCCTCCCAGCAACCCTAACCCTAAAATCCCCAGCGCCCGAGCTCTCTGCTCCCACTCCGGCCGTGCTCCGACGAGCGATTACCCGAGATCCGGTGAGCCCCGAGCCAATCCGTTCCATCCCCGAGCTCCCCCACTATCCCCCTCATCCTTTCCCCCATTTTATTTCGCAGATCCTTGCTGGAATCATCCCCGAGCCCGTCTTCGTCTTCAAGTCCGGCTAGTAGCTCCGACGAGCTCGCGTCATCGTTCCAGTGCACCCCAAGCCGATCTCTTTCGCATTTGAGCACCGCCTCCCCTTCTTCCCTCACCAAGGACCAAATCGAGATCGCGGTGAGCCACTGAACCTTCCCGACTTGACCCCGAGTAGATCCAAGTACCAGAGCAGCAGACGGCGAGCGCTCCGGCGAGGCGCCGCCGTCTGGACCTCGGCTCCGGCCAGTCCAGTGCGAGGGAGAAGAAAGAGAGCGCGGGGGAGAGAGAGAGGATAGGCCAGGTGTCGTGTTCTGGTTGGCTCCCAAGTGATTAACCGGATGACAAGCGGGTCCCGTGCCTGCTGACGTGGTTAAGTGGGTGGATCCCTCGGGTAGTTCTTCGGGTGCGCATAGGGATTTCTGGTTAGCACTGTGTAGCCCTCGGGTAACCTTAGCAATTAGGGTTGGGTTTAGTTAGGGCAGATTTTGAGCAAATTTTCAAACATGCATAACTTTTAAACTACTCGGCCAAATTTGAAATTTTTTATATATTTGGAAACCTCAGGAGATTCTCTACAAGGTGGCTGAATCAAAAGTTAAATTTGAACACATGCACACACTGATACTTAGGGTAGAAGTTTTAGTGTTGTCGAGGGTCTATAAACCCTAGGTTTATGACCCTAACTCCGATCTCGACAAATTGGACCTTTCTGGAGTCCTCGTGAGACAGTCTATGACATGAAACCATTGAAATCTCAGTAGGGTTACATGCATGGGGTGGCTCTAGGGTTATCTCACTTATTCGTCGAACCCCGCTAAACCCTAACTCGCTAAACCCTAACTTGCAATTCGTAGCTCCGACTCAAGAGGTTTCAGCGGCGTTAGTCTTGTATTCCAGAACACTTCTAAGCTACACATGTTTGGGTCCATGACCCCTCAATTTGAGCAAGAATATCCACAACCCTAGTTCGTACTTGAATAGTGAGTAGCTTGCATGCAATCTAGGGCAACCCTAAAACCTTTATACGTTAACTACGAACAACCCTTATCAACTTAAACCTAACACCAGCACATGTCTGAACATTCATTAGTTACATTAGTCTTCATGCATACACGCTGATTGTTTCTATTATCGCTTATTTCCGACATTCGATTTCTTTGCACTAGAACCTGAAGAAGGAGACCCCCAGGCTCACGACTCCGCGCAAGATCAAGAACAGTTCTACGAAGGCAAGCAGAGCTTGTTGCACCCTACTTACTTGTTCAGTATATGTGTACATGATATCTTTCCATTCGTTACTGTTTATATAATGATTTGAAACTGTGGTTAAGCCTTACCTCAAACTAGCATGCTAGGGTATGAGTTGTGATATGTGTGCATATGGTTGGAGTCAATCTGAGAAGATAATCATTTGAACCTACTAAGGGGAGATGTGAGAGCCGAAGGGAAAGTGTCACATGGATAAAGTTGGTATCATTTGGTAGAATGAATGCGATGAGGTGAAGGAAGTGTTTTTCGCGATACCAACCCTGAGGTGACTCCATTGTGAACACTTCCCTTGTCACGCGTGGACGTTAGCGACAGCGATACTGGGGTGTATTCGATGTAAGAATGAGACCCTTGGGCGACTAGCTATCCTCAAGGGTTAAGGCATTCCTTGCACTCAGGGTGATCGTCTGCCGGTAACGGTCCGAGAGAGTAAATGAATATGTATGTATGATGGATCGATTGGATTTGACTTAGGGGCTGCACTAATTGGACGAGATAATGTTTAATGAACGGATTTGGATTGGACTCATGGGCTGCCCCGAAGGATCTGGATTTGATGATTTGATTGCATGGTAAATTGGTTGTGGTATGTTGCACCCTGAATTAAATTTGTTACTTAGCTTGTCTCCAGTTCATCTGGTTAATGTTACATTCTTACTTTGTATATTGTTACTCTGAGAAGCATTCATGTTTAATTGTTTTGTACTAGTATGAGTAGGACATTTAATCAAGCACGGATAAGTCTTGCGAGTACATTCGTACTCACCCAGGTTATTCCTGGAGCTTGCAGGTGAGCCGGGGGTTGAGGACTATTTCGATGATGCCTGATAATTGATGTTTCCTCGGTTAGGTAGCCGATCTATGGGATAGGTCGTAGCTTTTGTTCAGCGGTCACTAAGCCGCTGTGGGACTCAGTTATTTTGCTTTCGCTGTTGTTAAGTTTCTCCGTACTCGGATATGTTTCCGGTGATAACCGACTGATGTAATATGTTGTCCCATCGTGGACTATTAGTAGTAATGTCGTATTGTAGGGCTTTGTGATGATATCCGAGTTGTTAATTCCAGGCTACCCTTACGCAATGCGTGTATGATATGAAGCGTTTTGGGTATGTCGTGAAGGCTTATGGTTGTACCGGTTGTTACTAGGTTGGGCAGGAATCGGTTGAGTGACCCGCTGGCTGAGATGCTGTGCCGGCCAGGCAGGGTGAGGGCGTTCTACTGGGCTTTCGAGCGACCCACTAGCCTCGAGCTAGGTTAGGGTGTGGGTAGAACTGCCGGGCTCCTCCGACCTTGCCTTCCCTAGTAGTAATGGGGAACGACTCTAAACCTTCACCGGATTGTGGAATCGTATGTGGTTCTGGGAAGATTGGTCGCTTCCGGCCGGCTCGCAAGTGGCGGGTGTCGGATCGTTCCGTCTTGGTGCGTACGGCGCAGGTACCGTGCCACCGGACTGACGAGTCCTTCGGTCCTTGGCGACTTCGCGTTCCCCGAATCATATGCAATTTCGGGTCCGTGACACGCGGATCCATAGCTCCATTAGACCTCTAATTGCAACCGGAAGTATCTGCGTGATCATCACGTGACAGTCATGAGACTTCATACCGATTAGTTTGTGGTTATGCGTGTCTAGAAATCTCTGTATGTTTGCCGAGTAGCCGGAAGTTACTTTGACACATCTGAGGCATTTAAAGATTTTATCCAGCTCGTCTGTACTTAGAGTGTAGCAAGCGGCGGGACAGTCCGTCTTGATTTTCGTAACATTCCTGCCCAATTTGGTCTTCTCCTCCTTGGCCCACAGCTCTCGTCTTATCCCCAGTTCCTCGTAGTCAGCTCATGCCTTCGGCCCATCCTTTGTCTTGTCTGCCATGTGGAGCAAGAGACCGAGCACACTCTCACAGACATTTTTCTCAATATGCATGACATCTATGCAGTGGCGCGTCTCGAGAAAAGGCCAGTAAGGCAGGTCCCAGATTACAGATTTCGTTTTCCACACGCCTCCCAGCGGCTTTACCTTCTTCTGCTTCTTTCCCGCCCTAGGGCACTCACCCCAAGAGTTCAACATCTCGTATATTTCTTCCCCACTCCTCTTACGTGGTGGTCCTCGGGTCTCAACCGTATTGTCGAACTTTTCTTTATCTTGTCTCCACGGGTCGTCCTGTTGAAGCCATCTTCGGTGGCCCATGTACACGATTTTGTGAGAGCCCGGTAGGTGACGACTTGTTGTATCTTCCATGCACTTAACACATCCTTGGTATCCGTGGCAAACCTGGCCGGATTGATATTCGTAAGCGGGATAGTCTTGCACCGTTGTGATCATCATAGCTCTCATATTGAAGTAGTCTCCTTCGTGAGCGTCCCAGACCCGGACCCCTGGTTCAGCCCACAGTGTATCTAGCTCCTCCTTCAGTAGTTGGTGATACACGTTCAGATCGTTCCCTGGTTGCTGTGGCCCTTGAATTAGCATAGACAGGTGTAGGTACTTCCGCTTAAAACAGAGCCACGGAGGGAGGTTGTACATCCATACGACCATGGGCCAGGTGCTGTGCCTGCTGCTCATCTTTCCAAAAGGATTGAGTCCGTCCGTACTCATTCCAATTCTGATATTCCTCGGCTCTCCTCCGAATTCGGGGTATTGGTCGTCGATTGCTTTCCACTGGCAACCGTCCGCAGGGTGTCTCAGCACGGCGTCATCTTTCCTTGGCCTCTCGTCGTGCCAACGCATGAGCTTTGCCTCCTTCTTGTTTGCGAATAGACGCTTCAAACGGGGAATGAGTGCAAGGTACCATACAACCTTCGCAGGAGCACCGCTCTTCACTCCGTTCTCACCATCTGGTTGGTAGTTCTTTCCCCGCTTGAACCGGGATGCTTTGCACTCGGGACACTTGGTTAGCTCTGCGTATTCATTGCGATAAATGATGCAGTCATTCGGACACACGTGGTATCTCGTCACCTCTAATTCAAGAGGGCACACGACCTTCTTGGCCTCATCGCAGCCGCGAGGCAACACGTTCCCCTCCGGCAGAACTTTTGCGAGATACTCCAATGTCTCATCGAGGCTTGTGTCCGTGCTGTTGTGGAGTGCCTTGAGTCTTAGAAGTTCGAGTGTGACTGAGAGGCGAGTGTGCTCGGGATTGCAACCGGGATACAAGGGAGTCTCGGAGTCTTTCACCAGTGTCTCCAACTTGGCAGCCTCTCTACGAGCCGCACTATCGTTATTCGTCTCCTTCACAACCTGCTCTTGCACATGACGGTCCTGGACCATTCCGGCCAAATTGTCCCCCGTGCTTCGCGTATCCGCTTCGGCCTCTTCATGTCCTCCGGCATCTTTATAATCCAACCGTTCTGCTTCCGGCTCCCCATGTCCTGCTTCTTCATCTAACCCTTCGTCGTCGGCAACAACCTCATCCTCCTCACCGTGACTTGTCCACCGTGTGTAACCTGCCATGAAACCCCATCGCACCAGGTGCATGTGCAGAAAACCAGATTTCCTTTCGTACATCTTCAGGTTTTTGCAATCACGACACGGACAGCATATCTTCGTGCCACCCTTTCGCACCATATCTTGCTCGGCGAAATCAAAGAACTCATTCAAAGATGTATAGAAACTCTGTGTGTTCCGATCACCGTCATACATCCAACTTCGATCCATCGGTCGTTCGATCCCTAAGATATACGAAAATTAATTAGTACCAACCTTTCATGAAAGGCTAAAACAAAATTTTCTTTCCAATTGAGATAAAAGTTTTCTTTCCAATTGAGATTTTGAAATATTACATAAAACATTTCAAAATTTGGCAGGTTATTAAAATAAATTGTTCAAAATTGAAAATTTCGGCATGACCTTCGCTAAAATTATGCAAAATTGAGTATCGAACGTTGACAAAATGTTGACGAAGCAACATTTCACCAAAACATTGAACTCAGTTTCCCTGAAAAAATAAACAAAGCAACGAATGTTGCCTCGGCTCGACGGCCGGTACCACAAGCATATCTCCCATTCACATTTATGAAATACATTTCATGCACATCTCACATCACCACAGATCCACCGAATCAAAGTATCATTTGCTTGTCATATATAATTACATATATATATATGATTCTGCCTCAGTGCATAAGAAACATAATTACACATATATGAACCAATGTATACATAATTACACATATATGAACCAATGTATACATAATTTCATATAGCAAGGCATACGAGTAACAAATGATCACTGATCAATTTAGGGGAAAACAACAACAGTTCCTTTAACATCCTTTAACATATACATGTGCTCTTATAGATGTATATAAGATGCTCCTCAAACATATGATGGAAGCATCTATCCTTAAACATCCTTTAACATATCCATATGTTCCTCAAACATATGATGCAATTGAAGCATCCTTTAACATATACATCTATAACCATCCTTTAACTCTAGATGGCTCAACCAAAATTGAAGCAAATTTGGGGGAGATATCTGCTCTTATCAGTTTTAAAGCTAATTGGAGCAAATTTGGGGGAGAGCAAGTTAGCTAGCCTTGATGATCATGGATGGGAGAGAGCTAGGGGAGGTGGGGGATGATCATGGATGGATGGATGATGATCATGGATGGATGATCATAGATATTTGGAGGGAGAGAGAGATGGCAAGGGAGCTAGGGGAGGTGGGGGAAGCTTTTGGAGGGCTAGGAATTTACCAGGGGCGTCTACGGCGGCGGCGGACGTGCAGGCGATCGGCGAGCTCGCTGCTGGCCAGTGAGCTACGACTGGCCAGCAGCGAGCTCGCTGATGGTTTTTATAGGGCATCTTACCAGTGACAGGGCACACATAAGTGCCCGCCACTGGTAAACAAGGTACCAGTGACGAGCACAACGTACACCCGCCACTGGTATGAAGGCAGGGAGCGATTTTGGCGGGAAATATTAGCGGTGACGGGTTCCATGGTGCGCACGTCACTGGTATACAATATATCAGTGACGATCTCCCATTTGCGCCCGCCACTAGTAATTGGTACTTTACCAGTGACGGGCAGTAATAGATGCTCGTCACTAGTAATTATTTACCAGTGACACGTGGCAGTTCACGCCCGCCACTGGTAAATTTTTGGTTTACCAGTGACGTGTTTTTTTGTTGCTCGTCACTGATAAGTTGGCTTCTATAGCTGTTTCTGCAGTAGTGTCTAAATCGAGCAGGTTTCCATGAAGAAGATCTTGTTCAGCCAGGAGATTAGGTAACCCTCCGTGAGGAGGAAGAATCCCCTTAAAACTAGGAAGTCAATCCGATGTTTAAGGAAGCCAGAGTCCTACTCGGGCCTAAGTCCATGTTCGGTATGACTCGAGGAACACCCTATAAAAGGATCAGCAATCCTATAGAGGAGGACAGATTTTTCAAGTCCTAGAGGTGAAGTTAGATCCAAGAAGCCCTAGGAGAAGCCCCAGCGATTCCCACGGGAAGACCCGCCGCCTCGAAGGAGTCGAGCCTGGTGGAACTAGTCGCCGTAGTCTCCGATTAGGTCTAGGGTAGCCACTAACATCCACATCCTTTGTAAAGACATTGTCTGATCAATATATACAAACAGGACATTATCCTGCGGGAGGCTCGAAACTGTATAAAAAGGGTGTTTCCTTGCCGTTAGATCTCTTGGCCTTGTGCCCTAGAGGTCCCTACCCCCCAACTATCATAGTTCCATGAACACCGTAAGATCGGCGATTTACCGAACGTCGACAGATGGCGCCGACCGTGGGGACCTCTCCGGCTCAAGCCGTTAAGGAAGCATCAGAGTCGGCAAGATGTGCAACTAATCGTGATCAGCCCACGTCGCCGACTGCACGGCCCTCCCCGGTTTGACCCGAGGAGGAAGCAGGCTCAGCAGGAGATATGATCGCTCTCACGCAACACACTGGGTACTCAGATCAGGGCTTTTACGACAACTTCGGCCCTATAGATCCGTACCTAATGACTGACTACGTAGAGTTTGGAGAATACGCCATTGGCGAGTACTTAGATTGCGAAGTCGATCACTTCAGAACCGAGTGCGCCAGGGCCTTCAAGGGAACGTTGGTGTTACACGACGATTCCCAGGCAGGAGCGACCAGCCCAATACCAGAGCGGTCGCCCGCAACTTCTGATCGACCAATCGATCAAGATCGCAATCACAGCATCCCTCCCTATGAGGAAGACACACTACTGCAAAATGACCCTTTGCTGAACCCCCTCCACTGACGGGCGCACTCTTGCCCGTCGTTGGAGGGTGTCACCGCTGACGGGCACCTAGAGGCCCGTCAGCAGAGGTGTCTAACTGGCCGCAGCGGAAGACCTCCACTGACGGGCCCTTAAGTTGCCCGTCAGTGGAGACGCAACCCCGGTGCCATAAATGACGCATCATCTCCACTGACGGTCGGTACTTAAGTGCCCGTCAGCGGAGAGGATGTCTCCACTGACGGGCAGCTATGCGGACCGTCAGTGGAGATGAGCAAAAAGGTGCCAAGATGACGTTAGTTTCGAAGCGATCTCCACTGACGGGCTCTATTTAAGTGCCCGTTAGTGGAGAGGAGATCTCCACTGACGGGCGTATCTAAGGGCCCGTCACTGGTATTTCAGCCCAAAAACACTGCATCAACAAACATCAATAACTTTTGATCTATAAGTCCAAATAAAGTGATTCTTTTTGCAAAATTTGTAAAATAAATAGATCTAGACAGCAGATCAAGTTTCATAATTTTTTGAGTTTTCTGAAATTTCTAGTATTTATTTTATTTTTTATTTCTTTTCTTGGGAGATGCTTGAGTTATAAAGCAATGTATAGTCTAACTTTTGTGAAACTGTCTAATATTTTAAACACAGTCTCATGAGGTCATCTCATGACCCCATGCCAATTTTCATATTTTTTAGACCATATTTAGAGTTTATATAAAATGAAAAATCATTAAGATGCAAGTAAAGGTTTGAATTTTCCCAAGAAAATATTTGTATTTTTTTATATATATTGTGGATAGGAGTTAAAAGATACATAGGTACTTATATATGAATTTTTCTTCCATTCAGAGGCCTTCTTTAAGATACTTGTAGTTCAAATTTGAAATATATCCAGTAAATAGCTAGATATTCATTTAATGCCTAAAAAATAGCAAATGATTTCAGAAAAATGCCTAATTTTGACATTACCAATATAATGTAGTATGTTCCATGTATAAAATTTTGGACCATTTTAGATAAATATTTCGGGAAGGTACTACACATAGTACCTCAAATTGGTATTTCAAAAAATAGAAAATACAAATTATTACATAACAAGATGGAACATGAACAAATATTAGCTTATAATAGTGTAATATCAAGTTGTAGTCCAAATCTCAAGTTCAAATGATGAAGAATTTATGATGTGTACTTCAATCTTCATATTTCCCCTTTAAATGCTATGAAGCTTTTTCAGAGATGGTTAAGTTACAAAGCAATGTATAGTCCAACTTTTATGAATTTGTCTGAAATTTTAAACACAGCCTCATGAGGTCATATAATGACCCCATGTTAATTTTCATATTTTTTAAACCACATTTAGATTTTATAAAAAATAAAAAACCAATATGATGCAACTAAAGGTTTGAATTTTCCCAAGGAAATGTTTGAAAATTTTATATATTTTCTGGGTAGGAGCTAAAAACATACATAGGTACTTAGATATAATTTTTTTTCCATTTATAGGCTCTTTTTAAGATACTTGTAGTTCAAATTTGAATTATATCTAGTAAATAGCTAGATATTCATTTAATGACTAAATAATAGCAAATGATTTTAGAAAAATGCCAAAATTTGACATGAACAATGTAATGTAGTATTTTCCATGTAGAAAAAGTTTGGAGTATTTTGAATAAATATTTTTGCAAGGTACTACAAATCTCACATCTCACATTAAGTTCGACCACTGACGGGCAGCTACGAAGCGCCCGTCGGTGGAGACCCCCCACCACTGACGGGCGTCTATGAAGCGCCCGTCGGTGGAGACCCCCCCACCACTGACGGGCATCTATGAAGCGCCCGTCGGTGGAGACCCCCCCCAACCACTGACGGGCAGCTACGAAGCGCCCGTCGGTGGAGACTCCGCTTGTCTATAAGGCAACAGGCGGGACTTGGCGAAAAATTCACCAAGTCCCGCGTGTTCTTTCGAACCAGGAGTCCTCCTCGGAGACTCCCCGTCGCGGCGCCTCTCGGCCGCAGGCCGCTCCCCGTCCCGAGGTCCAGATCGAGCCGGCGGCCCGGCGCCCGGCGCAACCAGCCCCGCTCCCCGTCGGTGACTCGGTGCTCAGCCGGCGGGCGGCTTAGGCGGCCGCACCCGCAACCAACCCCGCGCCGCCGCCCCGGCGGGACCTCAAGCACGAGCAGCCCCTCCTCTGCCGCAGGCCCGCAGCCCTTCTCGACGAGGCCGCCCGCCGCCAATCCGCCGACTCCAGTTGCTCTCGCTCCATCCAAGCCGGCAAGCCCGAGGTCCAACCCAACTGCTCGTCTGCTCCAATGCTCCTTTGCTTGAAAAAGATTTAGTGCTTTACTACTTTAGGGCTGCTAGTGCTACACTGCTTTAGGTTTGTAAAAGCTTTAGTGCTTTGCAATTGCTGATTGTGAGCAAAGTAATGAACTGCAAATAATTATTTAGCAAAGTTGTGCATCTGTTTTGAGTCGTGCTGCTGTTATTGCTTGAGTGTGCTTCCAAGGCTTTTTCAGCTTCTTACTGTTGTCTGAGATCAAGAGAAAGAGTTATGCAGTAATAACTGAATATATCCAAATGCAGCAGCAGACGTGTTTCATCGTAAATAAGCAATGCACTTATCTTAAATTTGAATCAGGATGTACATTGTATCAAATTAATGCCATCAATCGAACTATAAACTACAATATGTCAATATGTATTGCTTCTAGATCTTTGCTGATGACATGATGTTCAGTGTTCTGTTGTAATTTAGGTTAGGGCATTTCAAAGTTTTAGCCTTTTAAGTGTAAGAATTTAGAAATGTGCATATAAGTGGAATGTGTTGCATATATGGTTAGGTTATCTGCCTGGAAGATCAAAGCAAGAGAGGATTTATCGGTGCACATGAATCATCAAGGTATGTACATGTAGTTATCTGCCTGGTAGTATTATGTTTTTTTAATTTGGAAATAACTTGTAGTTTTGTCAGTTCCTTGAACATGTTCTTTTTACCTGATCTGCATCCTGTGCAAGGCCTGATTTTGTATACTTTGCTTATCAGTTCACCAAGGAATTAAGTTTTTGATGTTGAACTTAACTTGAACTGCAGGGAAAGAAGAACCCCGCTACTGACCAAGAGGCAATGAAATCATTCCTTGGGCTAGTAAAAGGAGCAAGAGAAATGAATATTGATAGGTATTGTCTCACATATAAAGACAGCGTTAGCTTTGTTTTTTGTCCATATTGTGTTGCTGAAAAGAAAATAGTTCTCTCTGTCCTCACAATTTGGCAGAATGGTTCTTTCATATACCTCATTTCATTGAAGTATCTCTTTTCCTACTGTTCTACTCAGTTTAAAGCATGAGTAAAAATGTCTCATCTCTTCTGCGTACGATAGAAAACACTCAATCTAGATGCATTTTTCTATTTCAGTTGGCATATCATTATGAGGATGCGAGCTCCACAGGAATTTTATTTTTTTAATCCCTTAAAACCTACTACCGACGGGCCTCTAAATAGTGCCCGTCAGTGGTGACCAAGGCTCTACCGACGGGCCTCTAAATAGAGCCCGTCAGTGGTGACCAAGGCTCTACTGACGGGCATCTAAATAAAGCCCGTCAGTGGTGACAAAGGCTCTGCTGACGGGCCCTGGGCCCGTCAGTGGAGGGCACCCCTCCACTGACATTCCCAGGCTGACGGGCCCCCAGCCCGTCAGTAGAGGGGCTTTCTCGCCCGTCAGCAGAGGCCCAAACTGCAGTAGTGACACGATGGAGTGGGAATACACCCCAACCAATCCAGACCCTCAGGTGGTTCTCGCGATCCAGGACGGTTGGGAAAAGCCCAAGGACCAGGATCAAGATGGGGGCTCACAACATCAGAGCCCGATGGCTACTCCCCGTGGGAACGGGAATATGCCTATGGCAGCATACAGAACCCCTCAAGAGACGGGTGAGTACGTGTCCCGAACTGCTCGAAGAATCGCCGAGGTGCGCAATCTGCTGTTACGACCATCGACAGAAGATCTGACGACACCTGACGGAGAACAATGGCTACGACAGCTGGGGGCTGAACTACAGCAGGCCTAAGCCCAAGCCGAATCTTCCCGACTCCAGTCGGGGACACACAGCTCCGCTCGAGAAAAGACCCCTTTCCGACCAGGGAATCAGACGGAGAAGGACGACATCGCAGGAACCAGTCTCGTCGGGAGGGACAGCACGTCAACCTCTGCAACAGGCTCAACGAGCGTCGATCCCAAAGGCGCCAGCAAGAGCAAACTCCTCCCCGGAGAGACTACCTGCACCGCATTAATAACAGGGGACGATCTCCGACCCCAAATAGCGGCGAGAACGCGCCTTATCAGAGGACCATCAACGGATGCCAAGCGTTATCCCAAGAACTCCGACATGTGCGTTGGTCGTCTCGCTTCAAGCCTGGAGCCCTAGAATCGTACGATGGCACCACGAATCATGCAGAATTCCTGCAGATCTACACTACGATGATCAAGGCCATAGACGGGAATGAGAAAGTCATGGCCAACTACCTCCCGACCGCTCTTAGAGGAGCGACCAGGACCTGGTTGATGAATCTACCCCCAGGAACGATCCGCTCCTGGGGACAACTTTGTGACATGCTCCTCGCTAACTTCCAAGGTACCTTCACACGTCCTGGTCGAGTCGACGACTTATTTCTAGTCGTCCAACGCTCAGACGAGACCCTCCGGGAGTTCACTAAGCGGTTTAGTGCTGTTCGCAACACTATTCCTGAGGTAACAGACTCAGATGTCATTCGCGCCTTTGTTCGAAGTGGCAGAAACAAGATGTGCACGCACGAGCTGATCATGCATCCTCCCAAGACCATGGCACAGCTGATGGATCTAGCCGAAAAGGCCGTCTGTGCGGAGGAAAACTCTACAGTACATCAAGCAGCAACAAAACAGGTTGACCAGGTCTCCCCTCCGGACCAGAGATGACTCATTGAAGACTAAGCGGAAGAAGAAATCCCCCGGAGGGAACAGGGAGAAGAGAGCTAGAGCCGATGAGGTCTTAGCCGACCTCCCCGAGAAGCGTACCTGGCGACCACGCACCAAGGACAAGCTGACGATTTCCTCCGATAAGACAGAAAAACTCTGGTGCGACTTCCACCAGACCGATTCGCACGATCTCCGTTAGTGCCGCATCTTCAAGAAGTACCTAGAGAAATTCCGCGAGGAAAACCAGCAGGTCACAAACAACAGTCGAGATACTACATCCGACGATGATGATTTTGCCCTTGAGCCATTCCAGGGGCAAATCAGAGCAATCAAGCATGTATTTGGGGGCTTGGCTTCTTATGAGTCGAAGAGGCAATACAAAGCGATCGCCCAAGAAGTTCTCGCGAATATACCGTGAGTCCCTCGGGCAATCAAATGGTCGGAGGTCACGATCACATTCGACCAAACCGATTGCACCAAGAACTGTGTTTCGACCAGGATGATACCCTATCGTTCTCGAACCAACGATCAACAACTGCCGAGTGGCCCGGGTGCTAATAGATGGAGGGAGCTCCCTAAACATCCTATTCACCAACGCCCTCGATGCCATGCAAGTGGCACGATCGTCCATCCAGATAGTGACACAGGCGTTCCACGGTATCGTCCCAGGCTCGTCGGCTACACCGATCGGGCAAGTCACCCTCCCAGTTACCTTTGGTACACCGGAGAACTTTCGAACAGAGAAGATCATGTTCGATATAGTCGACTTCGAGATAGCATACAATGCAATCCTGGAGCGCCCAACTCTGGCCAAATTCATGGTAGCGACACACTACGCCTATCAGTGTATGAAGATGCCAAGCCCAAAGGGTGTCCTCACGATAAATAGCTCCCCCCAGGACGCACTACTCTGCGACAAGCGTGGCCTCGACCTCGCAGAAAAACATCAACTCTCAAGCAGGGAAACAGACTCCGACGCCATTACGCGCACTCCCGCATCAAACAAGACCTCCACCACAACTACGAGCGACAACATTGGATAACACCCCCTCCAAGTCGGAGAACAGGTCCTACGACTAATTTAGGGCCAGGGCAAAAAGGGCCTTCCCCTCAGTAGGACAACAGCTCCACAGGAGAAGTCGCCCGATCCAGGTCACTCTAGTTAGCAGCAAAGAGATAGTTGAGTCCCTGCAGAGAGTTCCGAGTCCAAGCACCTTTGGTAAGATCGCATAGTCATCACCCTTCCGATCGCCAGTTTGTCCCAGATTGCCCCAGCTCCAGCCTCAAGTCGTCAAGCTACGAACAAGCCGATGATAAGAGCTCTAGCCTCAAGTTGTCAAGCTACGAACAAGCTGATGATAAGACGCTCTGGCTGCCATCGCCCAGCACACGCACTCGACAAGCTTCTACAGCAGATCACGACAAGAGCACGGGAGTTTCTGTAGCAACCTACAACAACTCGAGAGGGAGGGATGATGTTTTCTAAATTGTTTTAGCAGTTTCTTTTTCTTGCAATAGCTTGTAAACGATACTCCAGTCAATTCATAGTTTTATAAAGTGTTCCTAGTTCAATAATTATTTTTCAGACTACCTATCCGAAAAACTTCTTGAACAAGACGGTCAAGGGCTGGATAAGTATGTGGCACCAAAAACTGGCTTACGCATAAACATAACCAATGACTCGACCGACACAAAAGGAAAGGGTTCCATGCTGCAACCGTCAGGGACGCGAGGAAGAGGCCTGGTCGACTAAGCTCCCCAGTTTCGTAGCAGAGTTTCCCGACCACGAGTAAAGGAAGAAGAGAAGGTGCAAGCATAACTAAGCCAATAGAACCCGCCTGCTTATCCACATCCTCGGCTACTTTGAACAGAAGGCGTCGCGGATATAGTGCAATGTTGTCGCCAACAGGGCAAGCGTAGAACTTACTAACTTGCGTCCAATATCCCATCAACAAGGGAACACGAGTTGTCGCTATGGCCATGATAGACTGTACGAAGACCCCTTATCGAGTTTACTGATGACGAGGGGCCACTGAGCCCTCCATCCGACTAAACCTAAGGCCTGGTCGATCACAGTTGGCGGCGTACAACACAACTCGCGAGACTAAGTCAGGGGAGGGGGATGCAAAGTTCGACTAAGTCTACGAAAACCCTCGCGTCCGACAAACATTCACAGAGCAGGATAGCCAGATTTTCAGAAAATAAAAACACACTGATAAATGCATAGTTACTAATCGCGGTTTGATTACATAGTTATTCAGGCAGACCAGGTGCCTGAACCCGGTCCGCAAAGGCATCTGCAGCACTTTGCACAGCACCGAGAAGACTTTCTTCCTCGTCCCCCGGCAGATCGGCTTCGAGGGCCGTCAAGGACAGCTCTGGGTGCCAGTGTTTGAGAAGGGCCAGGGCAAAGGCCAAGGCGTCTCTTGTACCTTGCTTGAGCTCGTCGTCAAGGATCTTCTCGACGACAGGCTTCAGGCGGGTGATGGCCGCCACCAGCTCCACCTGTCGGATAGCCCGCGGAGGGCTGGGGAAGATGGTGACCCCGACCTCTACGACCGCTCTCTCAAGCGTGCAAAGGGCGTGGTCGAGGTCCCCTCCAGTTTTCCCGCGTAGGCTTGGCTCTGGCTCAGCGAAGACTCTGTCTCAGAGAGTGGTGGACCTTCACGTCCCAGAGCTCGGCCTCGGACTCCTCAAGGTGCTTCTTCAGCTCCTCGTTCTCCGCCTGCCATCTCCCGGACTCCTCGAGGCACTTCTTCAGCTCCTCGTTCTCCGCCCAGTGTGCCTCTAGCTCGGCCTTCGCCTTCTGGAGTGGAGGAATCCGAGGAAGGATGCGCTATCAAAACAACAAGGTTAGTACCAAGTACATTGACATTTGATTACTGACTCACTAGATTACCTGTAGTTGGGAGTAGATGTCGTCGTCCTCAGGCGCCGACACCTTCGACGCAGGGAGCTCAGTCTGTACGACTGAGGGCTGCGCCGGCCTCACCGCCGGGGGCTGCGTCTCTGCAGTGGCCCCAGTCGTGGCTCCGATCAGACGGATGGTTACCCTAGTCGGAGGAAGCAGCTCATCAGCCTTCACGGGATAAAGGAAGGAAGATTTTAAAAAAGACCGAAAAGAAGACTTACCGGGGGTGAGACTCCTTTCGCCAACACCTCCCAGCTCTGCTCCTCGGTAGGCACCAACAACGACTTCCCCTTGTCCGCAGGAGGACCCATGACTGGCGTGACCTCCTCTGTGCTCATAGGCATGGCAGAAGATGCCGACTCCTCCGGGCGGGGATCGCTCGTGTCCTACATCCCGACAACTCATTCCCGTCATCCTAGATCACAAAAAAAAGAGGGTAAAGGGAGAAAGTTAGTCGAGCATGAATTCGCACCGGAGGCTGGGGGCTTGGCGGAGGAGAAGGGGCCCGAGTAGGAGGCTTCACTCGGGCAGTCTCTGCTGCCACCTCGGCCTCAGACGGACCTTCAACCCTTGGGATCGAAAGGGTCGCACCAACGACCTCGACCTCTTCGTCCTGAACGGGGGCGCCAGCCCGCTCAACCTCCGAGTCGGAAGCCGCGCGGCCTACTCGCTGCAAAGAGAAAGCCCGGATAGCGTCAGAAGCGCTGCCCAGACGAACCGCAATTAGACAATGCAGAAACCATCAACTCACCGAGAGGATCTCTTTTTGGTTGTCGGAGCTGAGCTACAGGATCGGCAAGGGCACGTCGGTCCGCCTTGAGGAGATTGCTCGAATAGGTTGTTCAACCTATTCCGAAGCTCCTCGGGGGAGAGATCTACACAACCAATTGAGAGCTAACGAGTGAGGAGATAAGAACTTCTTTTGACTGAGAATGACACGGAGAGGTTCAGATACCCACCTGTATTGAAATCCCTTGTCTGGTCTTGGCTGAATCCTCGACTGAAGAGGGTTGATTCTGTGCCGAAGGAAGTCCTCCGTGACATCCCATGCCGACAATCCTCTTGCGGCAAGGGTGGCGATGTCGCTGATGAGGGCCTTGAGCCGTTTGGTCTCCTCCAGAGCCTCCGCCCAGCACTTCGTCGGGAAGGGAGCCAGACCTCGGTAGTGGATCCCGGAGGAAGGTGGGGGCTGGCAGTAGAACCACCTCGAGTGCCAGCCCGACCACGATGACTTTCAGGAAGATGAGATGTAGGCGTCCTTCTTCCCTTCCCGGAGTCGGAATCCGACACCGCCGACGACACCTCCGTTGCCAGCCTTCATCCGGCGGAGGTTGTAGAAATACCTCCAGAGCTCCAGGCTTGGCCTGATGCCAAGGTACGCTTCGCACAGGCATGCGAATACTGCCGGCATCAGAACCGAGTTCAGGTTGAGATGTATCAATTCGATCCCGTAAAACTAGAGCACCAGGAGGAAGAAATGAGAAGGTGAAAATTGGAATCCGCACCTAAAGAAATCAGCGAAGACGACGGTCCAAGTCGTGTCCGGACTCGGGACCATCTCCTTCGCAGCCTCCCGGTACGGTACGAACACCTCCGGGAGGATGACCTCCTCCGCCACGAGTTTCTTGAGGGCGGCGGAGTCCATCACCGAGGGCTCGAACTTGGGGATGGCGACGATCGGATCTCCCGAAGGATCCCCCACCGACTTCTTAGGATCGGGGGACTTCTTCGCTGCGCTTTTCTTCCCCATTGCCGCTGACGGTGATCGGCGAAGGCGAGGCGAACGATGAAAGCAAGGGCGCAAGGAAGAAGATGAGTATGCTGGGAGACAGGGAGCAATGCGGGCAAAACCTCACTTCCCAGTCTCTTAAAAGATTCAATTTTCGCCTAACCGGAATGCGGTTAACGGCACGATCTGTTCCATCGCATTAAATATGGACAGTTACTTTTCCCGCATGCGAGATAGTGGGCGCGGGAAACGGAGGTCTGACAAACCCACGACCCCGACAAGCGCGTGATGTTCAGGCTAACGTCAACCAAATGGTAGCGCAGAAAAAGTAAAGATTCTTCATCACCACACGAAAATTCCACCACGACGGTTTGGTTTCCTAGAAATCTACCAGGCGAGCGCGTGTCCGTGATCGACGGATCAGATTAAATCAAAAATGATTCTCGGGCAAGTTAAACCCAGAAAGTGCCTTATATTACTCGGAGATTTACTCCGACCAGGATGCCACGACTACCTGGTAGAGATAGTTCCTACTCGGGGACGTTGTTGCTAAAATACTCAATTTCACCTACTCGAAGTTGTTTCCCGACAAGGGCAGATTTCTTACAGAACAGTCATGACCTCACTTCACGTACTGACAGGGGGCTTGACGATATATAGTATAGTATCCCGTATATGAGGAAGTATCCGTATACGATTCTCTAGATTATTGGAGTACAATACGTGTCTGGTAAGGATCCCAGGAGATAAGGTAACCCTCCGTGAGGAGGAAGAATCCCCTTAAAACTAGGAAGTCAATCCCGATGTTTAAGGAAGCCAGAGTTCTACTCGGTCCTAAGTCTATATTCGGTACGACGCGAGGAACCCCCTATAAAAAGATCAGCAATCCTATACGGGAGGACAGGTTTTTCAAGTCATAGAGGTGAAGTTAGATCCAAGAAGCCCTAGGAGAAGCCCCAGCGATTCCCACGAGAAGACCCGCCGCCTCGAAGGAGTCGAGCCCGGTGGAACTAGTCACTGTAGTCTCCGATTAGGTCTAGGGTAGCCACTAACATCCACATCCTTTGTAAAGACACTCTCTGATCAATATGTACGAACATGATGTAGGGTTATTATCATGAGAGAGGCCCGAACCTGTATAAAAAGGGTGTTTCCTTGCCGTCAGATCTCTTGGCCTTGTGCCCTAGAGGTCCCTACCCCCCAAGTATCACAGTTCCACGAATACCGTAAGATCGGCAGTTTTCCGATCGTCGATAAATAGTGTCGGAATTTACTCCCTTAGTCTTTTGCATATTACAAAGTTTATTAAAATAATTCAAATGTTGAGAAGCATCATCTGTAGGAGCACTACCAAATTGATTTTTGAACCAAGTTCAACAAAGAAGGCTTAATAGTAAATTCTCCCACATTAATTTCAGGAGTAGTGATTAGTCCTCTCATAAATTAATCATTAGGGACACTAGCAAAGTTACCAAACTTGGTGTTTTCGCCACCCATAGTAGCAAGATTGAACTAAGATACTACAAACTAAATTTTTGTTTGTTTTCAAATAAAATCACCTAGACTAGCAATAAAAATTATTAATAACCTAGATAGCAATGCAAGACAAAAAGAAAAACTACTATTAATAATGTGATACCAAATATGAGAGTGAACCAAAGTTGCTTCCTCGGCAACGAGCCAGAAAATAGTTACTTGATGACCCACAAGTGTAGAGGATCAACTATAGCAAATTCCAATGAGAAAGGATGTCGAACCCATAGGAAAGCGTTGATCGGATCACTTGGTTCAGATTTAAAATCACACTAAAACTAGTAAAATGTGAGAGTTAAGATGCGCAGTTGCATTTCTCAAATAGCCATACAACTCATGGATGCAATGAGGAAATAAACATGCAATCACTAGATTTAGGATGCAAGTTCTATTTCAGAATAAATAAAAAACCCATCAAGCTACCTCTTTCTAAAAGTATTGTGGGAGGTGTTTTGATGGTGGAAATTGAGGCATGTGGTATATAGGTTCACTAATAGCAATTATCATTTGAAAAACAGGATTATATGATATATAAAGTTCCACTACAAATTTGCAAGAATTAACATGTAAGGCTCATATTACTAGCAATAGGTAGAACGACCTACCCTTTGTCTAACCACCCTTTAGGTGTACATCAAAGCTTGAGCTGGAACAAAAGGAATAAATCAGCTAATGAATGCATAAATATTACACATAGTTGGTTGCTCTACTCCATCCCCGTGCTTCCTAGTCATGCATCACTAAGTGTCATGTGTAACCAATACATAACACACAAACAATTAATCTATTAAATACATAGCATACATAAGATAATCCCAAACATAATACTGAATACGCCGAAGAGGTATGGTAATTACAAACATAAGGTTGATGGTGCCGAAGATAGATGGCCACACAATAATCATGAGAATATTGTGTAGCTACTACCACACACCCCATAGCCTCGATGGGACTACTCACGGATCATCTATGGCATCAAGAATAAATAGTAGATTGAACTTATAACTTGAGAACATACCAAGATACAAGCCAATCCAATGTTGCAAATGTTATAGATGAAGTACAAGGAGACCTAATCTATGGTGGTGATGGTGGAAGATGAAAACTACGAATTCTGACGTTGTTTCTGATTCTCCCAAAGCTTTATGTATTCTCCATGACATTATGTTCCTCCTTTGTTCGTGAAACTCCGCAGGAGGTATATAATAGGCGAAATAGATCTACTTGTGAAGAGGCGGTGGTGGCTGATACCTGGTGGCCCAGGCGTCAGGGGCGTCGCTCCCTTCTACCGTCTAGCCCCTGTGGCCCCCCCTTGCTCGATTCCTTACGCACGAAGTTATCTCCCTCCAGAAGGTTCTCGAATATGCTCAATTTTTTGATATTTGTGGCGCTTTTCCTTTGTATAGAAAGTAGAAAGGAAAATAGATAGTCTGACAATTTATTTAATAATCTAAAAAATGATAAAATATATAATAGAAATTTAAAGAAAATGCATCATTAAACACTGAAAGACAAGATACGTTTTCAACGTATCAGATGCACAGGCTCTGACATCTAATTGCGGCAAACTCAACAAAAAAGCATGGGTGACTTATTGATACTTGAGAAGGGGAAAGAGATTGAAGAGAGGGTGCAGTGCTGTATGACGATTGATGTGCCACCGTGGAGACGAGGCTAGATCTGGAACCAGCATGCCTATCACAAGCTGCGAGCACCTTATCACCACCATGAGACAGGAACAGATTTGGAGAGGAAGCAATGGAAGCTCTTGGTTATGGGAGGAGCAATTTTATTGAGCACGCTTGTGAATACATGAAGATGACACTATAATTGTACTATCCAACACAAGCAAGGTCGACTTAGAACAGCTGCAATCCTAGTTGCCAACTGCTCCGACCGACCGATGAGACAAGGGATGCCACTAAAGCAACCAGACAAAATATACAATGGAGAACGAGCTCGCTAGGCCCCTCCCCCGTCCCCTACCCTCCACTCTAGCCGATGAAGGGGAGGGAGAGAGGAGGTGATGGGGGGAGGGGCAGAGGAAGAGAGAGCAAAGAAGAGAGATATAAAGAAAAGGAAAGTGCTTGTGCTCGTGCTCCTCCAAGTAGTACTAAGCATGCTATATTGACATGTAGTCAAAGAGAGTGTCTAGAATATTTGAGTGTTTTTTAATAGATTACTCAACTTCTAAATATCTTTATCTAATGGATTATACACCTTCGTTCTCTTATCTATAATCGGAGAATTATATAGATATAAATTAAATTGCTATCAGAATGAAAAAAAACTCGAGTGTTATCGATTGCCGTACTCAAAACATGCAATCAAATTGATGGAACTTACGAGAGAAGGGGAAGCAGATTATTGGATCATAGGAGAAACTTGTTTTCTTAACCAATAGTCAAAACATGACTCGAATTTTGAGCCGGAAGACCGTAATTGATGGTAATATTTGGCGCCATGCAGGCAGAGAGTTTGTTTGGAGCGGATAACATGCACGACGTGATGGAGAGAGATACGTAGTATCAATCTGATCTCGTTTTCTTTTAACGTTAGTATCAGTCTGATTTGGTGTCACTAACATAGTAACAACGGTATACACAGAAGATATAGGAGTTGGGCATACGCAGAAGAGATTGGAGTTGAGACGGTTAACATATTCCACATTTTCGTGAGTTAGTTTAATTTTAGATTAAGAAAATATATTTAAAAAATAAATAATTTTAACTGGATTAACTTAATCACCCCATCCTCCGGTATTTGACGGGTTAAACTCCTAATGCGTCTCTTAACCCTAAACGGAATGGGCCTGAAGAATGGGCATAGTAGAGAGAATTTATCACCAAATAGTACTCCAAGTACTTTTTACCATTTTGTCGACGTCGGCCTTTTCTTCCTAGCTTTGACTACCTGTGAAGGGATGTAATTCTTTTTATTCGACGTGGATCCGTTCGTAGGCAGCCCTTAAGCCTTGCCTCGGCTCACCCAGGGCCATGCCGAAGTTGTCGGTCCGTACGCTCAGCCTGCAGCCAGTAAAAGCCTCAAAATATAATGGGATGAAAATATTCTAAAACAATACGTTATCCGAAAATAATAATGAAATAGTATCTTATCTGAAAATTAGTTAAGAATGTTTTGTCTAGCCAAGCTCAGGCCTAGCTAGCATTTCGAGAATGAAAGCCGGACTTTTCCATGTCCGGCCCGGACGAGGCCTTAAACAGGTCTAACATGATGCTGCTAGGAAGATTTCTACAGGTATTTCTCTTTCATCTATGATCTTTAGTCACCTATGTACGAAACAGACTGGTGTAGGTGCGCATAATTTCCTCTTTTTAAAAAAAACCGTAGGTGTGCATAATTTCTTTTTTTTTGAATCACTGTAGTTGTGCATAATTGAGATTCTGTTATGGAAAGGAACAACAGCATGACAGTCAGCTTCCCTCACAAAAATAAAAAGGATGTGATAATAAACCAACGTCAGCCTATAGGAAGTGTCATGTGTGCGGTGTTCCATTGGAAGAACGGATGCTCACTGGTCTTTTGAACGATAAGTCCCTGATTATAATGATAGATGGAGCATCATATATGCTCATTGGTTTGACTGGTGATACATCAATGTGTGGTCGACGATGAGATAATAATGAAGACCACGCAAACTCTAAAATAATAATCACTAATACAGAATCGTCTATCCGAAGCGCCATATCCGAGGCGGTTAGACAAAAACGCCTCCAATAACTGATATCCGAGGCGGTTATAAATATCCAACCGCCTCGGATAAGGATTTCGGAAGGAACCGCCTCGGATAACAAAGTCATCCAAGGCGGTTGTAAATATCCAACCGCCTCAAATTATATCCAAGGCGGTTGTAAATATCCAACCGCCTCGGATATGGTGCATATCCGAGGCGGTTATATATTTACAACCGCCTCGGATGTGTTCAAACCCAAAATTTCAGAATCCCGCCAACTCCAAAATTTCAAAATCTGAAAATTTTCCCTCCGTGCCTGTGGCAGAGGACTATATATTCGATTCAGTGCATAGGGAGAGAGGCCAGATGCAGATTTTCTTCTTCTTCTCCCTTCCACTCTACTCTCCTCCCTTCAACCTTCCTTCTCCTCTCACCATTCTCATACCAAGGAGGCTCTTCTCTCCCCATCATTCTTAGAGGAGGCTCTTCCCATCGCAAGGAGGCTTTTCTCCTCCAGTTTCGCTTCGATTTGAGGTAAGGAAGACCCTCCCAAGTCAATATTTGTACTAGTGCCTAAATTTTTTATTTTAAAAAAATTTCTCGTATTTTTTTGTAGTAACTCTACTCCCTCACGGTTCGGAATCCACAAAAATTACTGCATTTGGAGCTCGGGAAGAAGTTCAACGGAGGGAACGGAAGTTTCGGTAGCGGGGATAATTCGTTCGGGGCCGAATTTGGAGTAAATTTTTTTTATTTTTTAAATTTTTTCTTGTATTTTTTCTAGCAGCTCTACTCCCTCATGGTTCGGAATCCACAAAAATTACTGCATTTGGAGTTCGGGAAGAAGTTCAACAGATGGTCGGAAGAGGCGATGTTTCGTTCGGAGGAGCAAAAGTCAGTCTTAGAGGGCGAATTTGGAGGTGAAAAATTGTACAGGTCTAAAGACGAGTAGATTTTTTAGATGCGCCTCGTCGATACGGTCATTTTGAGTGGTCGTGGACCCAAAACGGACACCGTATGCAAAAGTTACAGCCGTTTTAGTGAAACCCTACCCGGCACTGCCGGGTAGGGTCTTTTTTTAAACGCCTGGTATGTTATCCGAGGCGGTTGAAAAATTGCAACCGCCTCGGATAGTTGATATCCGAGGCGGTTGAATAATCGCCTCCGATATGTGTCCCCATATCCGTGACCACTCCGTGGAGGCGGTTGCTATAACCGTCTCGGATATGCTATTTGAACCGCCTCGGATATCAATTTCTGTACTAGTGAATATAGAAATGCCTATATGAGGTGACAAGATGTATGCACTATTATTTTATGTACAAAAAGTCAAAGAAGATCAAATTAACACAAGAGGGATAGAGACATTGCAGTATGATACTTTGGCTGCAACTGTTGCTATTGACATTTCATTTCACGTACGAACGAGAGAGCACAGCTAGATGCGGTTGATTTTATTTCTTTCATGGTACTACGGCGGGCCAAAAAATCGGCCTGAACCTATTTTTATAGAAAATTTTAAAAGGCTGTATACAGGACATACTATAGGGGAATACAATACATGCAAAATTACAAGTTAGGGAGTGTCTATTTCTAAGTCTAAGTCGATTTAGAAATAATTTTAAGTCAATGATCCTAGACGTTGATTCTTAATCTAATGGTTAATTAGGTAGTTGCATATTTTAGAAATTATGTGTAACTTTAGGTTTAGAAATGTGTAACTGAATAGAATTGAGCAGTTACACATTACCTATACCTAAGTTGCACATTTTTTTATATAACTCAAGTATAGAAAATGTGCAACTCAGATGGCTGAGAAATATCAATTCTGTACAAATTATTTGTGAGATGAAAAAGAATCACACCCCAGTCACTCAGCAGAGCTCTGCAAATGTTATTAGAGCACCGATGCGGTTGATTTCAATAGTTGACGTATAAAACTTTCGTTCGGTCAGGCTCCAGCTCCCAACTCTTCTGGTAGAAGTTATAACCGTCAAGCCAAACAATCCGAGCTCCCACCAATTTATAAAACCCGACCTAGAGAAGTTGGATGCGTGCATAAGAAACTTGGAACAGCTTTTGGGCAACTTCCCCAGCTTCTAGCTCGATCCATGGAAGCTAACTTCTTATAGATTTAGCTTTAGTTTTTTCCAACTTTCCAATAATTAACAATCATATTTTCAATAATAAAATTTTCTTTATTACAAAATATACCATTATTGGCCGAGTTCTGGCTCCAGACTAGTCTCTAGAAGCTAGCTTCAGTTGAAGCTATGCGCCAATGAATCTTCCCAAAAGTTGCTCTAACTTTCCGATATATAAATATACACCCAACTCCCCTGAAGCTAAGAGTATTTGGACCATTGGCTCCACAAGTGGAGCCGCCTGGGTAACCCGGTGCTTAGGACTTGCAAGATCTTGACATTTTAGGTAATGAATGGAACTGATCTTTATTTTCTCCAACAACTCAACTCGAACCTTGTTGCGAAAGTTGGCACTAGGTATGCCGATCTCCTACAAGACGACACATAGAAGTATAGATCTATACTGAGAACACCGCAATAAGAGACACGACGTTTTTAACGTGGTTCAGCCATGAGGGCTACATCCAAGGGGCATGACTACGGGCGCTCCTCCTCATTTCATAACTCTCTTTTATGTTACATATCGTTGGTTACATAAGGAACCATTATTTATAGGAGGATCGAGTTACAGGAGTCTGACACCAACTCCACCCAATCCATACTACAACTCCAAGTCATACCTCATAACCTATCCCGAACATATATGCGACACAAACTCAACAAACTCCACATTGGCGAATATGGCCCTCGCCACCTTGAAGCCATCTTGTGCGAATCTCCGTGCTCTCGTAGAACTAGGGTTTCCTCCCTTATAGCTCACTGACCGGAGCCACTAGACATGTCTGACTAGGCCTCAGACTTGTCATCCTTCACTGCAAATGTTGCCATACCTGGCTATTTGATGACTCCACCTACAATAACGTATCCTTGCGGCTTATAAAGATTCTTTGTAGTTCTCATTTTCTTCATCACAGTCTACTTGTTCTTCTTGATCCTCATGGTTTTCTTATCCTTGTCAACTTTATAGACCAAACCATCATCATGAATAGACCCTAGCGAAATTAGATTCCTCTTGTACCCTGACACATGTTTCACACCCTTGAGTAGTTGCTCAACACCATCACTAGTCTTGATCTTGATCTCACCAATCCTTCATCTTGGTAGACCTTCCCAAAATCACCAGACTCGTAGTGCTGAACCATTGGTTATTTGGTCTCACATGAAAGGAACTTGCTGAATCCAATATCCACGCTGCCGTAGACTGATTATCTAAAAGCATGAGGACATCACAAGTAGCTTCTTCACTATTGTCACCTCTTACAGCCACATTGATGTTTGCTTTGGCCTTGTACTCTGGATAATCTCTCTTCATATGTCCCTACTCGTTGCACTTGTAGCACTGCAGCCCCTTCTGGTTCTTGTTGTTTTTCTTGGACGATATACCCGCCTCATGTCCTTTCCTGTTTAGATCACCTTTGACCAGCAAACCTTCAACATGAGCATGAGATTCCATTGCATTATTTTTCCTTCTCAGATGATAAGTTAGTAACGTAGCAATAATCTCCTCAATCTTGATAGTTTTCTTACCGTACATCAGAGTAGTGACCAAATGCTCATAGGACGGTAGTAGAGAACACAAAAGAATTATGGCCTTGTCCTCATTATCAAGTTTCATCTCTAGTCGTGCTAGATCCGTCACCACTTGGTTGAAGACATTCATGTGCTCCACAAGATCCGACCCCTCTTGCATCTTCAGCCCGTATAACTTTTGCTTCAAATACAGCTTTTTGGTCAAGTCTTGGACATAATTTGAGCCTCCAACTTTTTCTATATTCACTTTGGCGAAGCCTTGTCCATCACATGATACATCACCGTATCCAACAGACTTAGCCGTATGATCCCGACTGCTTTGACTTTCAGCTCCTTCCAAGTATTCTCGTTCATCTTCTTTGGCTGAACATCCTACAAAACTTTGGGACCCTTGTCTGCTATAGGACGAAATTGGTGGAGCCGTCAAACTTCGCCACCTCGAACCTTGTTGACAACAACATGTCGCCTCTCACGAACAGATCTAAGTATTCGACCTAAATGCCTACTTCGTGTTCGATCGATGTCACATTGATCTCCTCCTTCAAGCACACCTCCTCTGAAATCGAGCGCTTTTCTCCTACAGAATTAGTGCTCTCCAGGTTTCCTGTAGGCTTCAACTCCTGAGATCTCATATCTTGAAGCCTCCCCTCAATCCCGGTATACATAGCAGTCCTTGGACCCTCGAATTCAAACCAGACTCCTAATCCGAGTCTCTCTTCTCCCAAATTTTGGAATCCAATCCAAATTTGAGCTTTCTACCCAAAATTAGCCTCAAAAACCTCAAAAAACCACGCCTGGGCTGCTTCCCACGCCTCCTGGACAGCCCCCACACCTCCTGGGCCTGCCCTGAGCCCCACCTGGGCTGGCTAGCACCTCCCCCAGGCCGCCCGAGCCCCTCCTGGGCCACCCGAGAGCCGCCTGGGCTGGCGGCACCCCACCTTGGCCGACCGCATGCCACCTGGGCCGGCCTACGGCAGTGCCCGCCTGGTCCGGCTACTAGCGCGTCTAGGCTGCGCACCTCCGTGCCCGCGCATGGGCCCCCCTGAGCCAACTGGGCCGCCGTCCCGCCTCGGGCTGCCTAGCCGCCCCTACCTAGCCACTCCGCTAGGCCACGCCTTGGCCTAGCTCGGGCTTCCTCCGCCTGGGCCGGTGGCCGACGGCCTACCTTGACTGCTAGGCCGGTGCGTCGCAGCTATTATCGACCAGCCGTTTGCCGCCAAGGCTCCTGCGGCCGCGCACCGTCGCGCCTCGCCTCACTCCCCTTTTTTTTCTTCTTGCTCCACTTCGCGTTAGATTTTTGATTTTCTACAAAAAATCCATAAAGTATCCACGCCCTTTAGAAGCAACTTTTCACGACGTGCTCCACGCTCCACCTCGCCTTGTGCACACGCCGCCATCCTCCGTCTCGTACCCGCCGGATTCCTATACAGCACCTCAAATCTACCATCAACCTTGTGCTCTGATACTACTTCTTGTGAAAGTCGGCGCTAGGCATGCTGATCTCCCACGAGGCAACACACAGGAGCGTAGATCTATACAAGAACATCGCAGAATAGGCAACGAGAGACACGACGCTTTTAACATGGTTCAGCCGTAAGGCCTACGTCCACGGGGCATGACTATGGGCGCTCCTCCCCATCTCATAACTCTTTTTCAAGTTACATATCGTTGGTTACATAAGTCACCTTTATTTATAGAAGACCCAAGTTACAGGAGTCCGACATCAACTTCACCATATCCCTACAATAACTCTAAGTCCTACCTCGTAACCTCCCGAACACATGTGCAATACGAACTCAACAGACCTATTCAAGAGTTGTAACTGATTGACCATGTCGCATGCTTCTCAGTTCTCAGAGTTCAGGGTGCAACCAATTACAACTGATGAAAGGTTCAGTTCTTTGCGCTGAATGTTCTACCTCTCTAGAGCCATGGAATGCCCGTCTGTTCTCTACATACCAGTCAAGAACATATTACAGAGACAAGATTTACCTAATCCTTGCGAATTATCCCTAACCACCGGCGTTGCACCACTGCTTTTGAGACTTGATGTGGCGGGCTGTCTGAACCTGGAACTTGCTTCTAGAGAAAAATTGATGCCGGTCTCCATGTTACCTCCTGAAAGTCAGAGACAGAGTAAGCAATAATAATTGTAGTTCCTGTCTCCTGAGACATTCCTTATGAATGTTTTCCAATACTTTCATCATGTGCCTTAAAGTTCAAAGTTTAACAACCCACGAGGGATCAATTCAACGCTGATCTGTGGACTCATGTATCAACTCTGCATTCTTCGAATCACATTTTTTTTATTGAGTGAGCAATTTCTGATCATTCTAACCATGTTATATTTCTTCAAATTTTATTCATATAAGTTCTGCCGAAAGAAAATTCTACCTTTACTAGTTTGTTCAACCTCTGTTACTCAGACCTGCAAGAACTTCTGTTATTCTTGTTGGTCAAAGGTCATCGCGCGTGAGTCACGATCGACATGTTCTTTCAATACTACGCATGTATTGTTAGATACACAATGCTATTTTATGTGCAAATGAATTTTGCATATGCTATAGAACAACTTGCTAGTAAGTAGTAGAAGATAAGTACAGATGTAGGCTGGTATTAATCTGGTGAGAGCGTCCACCTTCTTGAGCTATCGGTAGAAGTGGAATTCCTCGTCACTTTGAGACCATTGTCATATGGATGATTAGACGTCATGTACATCATCTTCTTTGTTTTGATGTAGGATCCTTTTGTGTTTGCCCCAACATTTATAATACTGACTGAACAAGCTTGGAGGTAATTTCACCATCACAAATCTGATTCATTCACATAAAAATAAGTCCTGATTCATTCGTTGATACGAGAGGGCACAACATCACCAAGATGTGAAGGTCTTAAGAAGGCCCAACAAGAAAGTTTAATCCATCTCTAGCCCAGTCTTAACAGGCTGCGAGAAAGGGCCGGAATGGGGGCGTACATCTATTTGGTTGGTTCAGGGCAATAAATTTATCAACCGAGATGAGACAAGTGTACCATTGGTGTTTTTTCTGGGTAAATATTGGTGTTATTAACTGAACATGTGTCTTCATAGTAGATATGTAATACTGTGATAATGGTCAGATGTTACAAATTGCAATAGTGAGAAAATTATAATAGCATAACAGAAAATGATATGGCCGTGTTGCAGTATAGGGAAGGCAGTGTAGTACAGGGAATACCGGATATGTTTGTGCTGACTTCCAGAGGACCTCTTCTTTCATTCGTAGCTCAGTCTGTCGTGACTTCTCTTTTTTTTTAATACTATTTGAATATTCGTACTTTGCTATAAAAACTCATAAAGACAAATTCAATCGACTGGCACATCAATTTCCGTACGAACCCATGGCTATAAAAACTGACTTAAATTAGAAAAAAGGCAACTTGCAGATAGCAAAATCAAAATAATGAAACTCGTGGATAGATGACCCTACTAATTAGAAAGCTATCTTTGGTAGAAGAGAGGTGTGATGGTAGATGGATCATTATCACCTACTCAAATATTTATAGAAATAAAAGATAAATATATTGTAACTTAAAAAAAAACATGAATATGTTCCAAAGGCCACAACAACTGAATCAAGCCTTCTTCCACCGCTGATGCCAGGTGAAGAATGACAAATGGGCTCGTCACATCAGCTTCCATTTTCCCATTTCTGAAGAGGGAACATTCTGCAAACCTGACATATATGCATCAGAGCGATAGTGCGTCACTTATGCTTCTCTTCTCGGCCATTAAGCTAATTAGTATATTACAAATCGACAAATTTGAGGAGCTTCCCTGCAACCCACTCCCCCCACACGGGGCGGAGATCAGCTTTTATTTTTCCATTTGGGAACATGAGAACATTATGCAGAGGGTAGAATGTGGCCAGAAATGATGAAGCATTTGGCATTTGTACCTTCAGCTGGTGCACCTTCAAGACCAACGATTTTCAGAGCGCGTGGTTTCAACATCATGTGTAGGTGTCCTCAAAGCAGAGTGGAGTGAATCTACTCTTCCATTTTCCGCACAAAGAGATGATATTGAAAGTTGTTTTACGCCTAGCGATAATCTGAATTTCTTTCGTACATCAGCTCGTCTGTATTTTATTGCCTCGGCACAAACCGGATCCGATGATCAATCCCCTACACAGTCTAGCCTCAAATTGTTATCTAGCCTAAAAGTCAAACTTCAACAACCCATGAGGGACCAATTCAATGCTGGCTAAAATCTGTGAACTCATGTATCAACTCCGCATTCTTCGAATTGCATATTTTGTATTGAGCTAGCAATTACTGATCATTCTAGCCATGTTATATTTCTTCAGATTTTATTCATATAAGTTCCGCCGATATAAGAATTTAATCACTACTAGTTTGTTCAACCTCTATTGCTCAGACCTGCAAGAACTTCTATTATTCTTGTTGGTCAAAGGACATTAACTCGTGAGTCATGACACACAATTGTTTCAATCTACGCATGTAGGGGAACATCTTTTACTTGTCTTTAATTTTTTAGATGCGCATAAATATGTATTACTATGATATTTGTAAGATCATCCGATCAATGACACGATGTGTTATTTCTGCGTGGTATTATATTACACTACCTCACATAACACTTCCACTGACGGGCGCAAAACCGCCTTCACTGACGGGTTTTGCGCCCGTCAGTAAGCTCCCATCAGTGGTAATAAAAAAGGCACTGACGGGCGGCCGCGCCCATCAGTGGAGATACACTAAACAAGCAAAAAAAAACCAGGGCCCAACCCTAGCCCGCCAGGCCTGTGGATGACGCCGGTGCCGCCGCGCATCGCCTCTGCCACTGTAGGCCTCTGGTCGTCGTCGCCGCGCGTGGAGTCGAGGAGCCGTCTGCGCCGAAGCCACCAGAGCACGGGAGGGCACCACCGCAGTAGCACCACTGGAGCATGGGACGACGACCACCTCGGTGCCCTGCCTGATGCGCGAGCCGCCGAGACGCCGCCGCTGGATCTTCTCCCGCCGCTGGATCTGCCGCTGGCCTCCTACCCTCCTACCCCCCGCATCGGAGCCGCCGAGACGCCGAGATGCCGAGACGCCGAGACGCTGAGATGCCGCCGCTGGATCTGGGGAACCTTCTCCCGCCGCTGGATCCGCCGCCTGGACGCACTGGAGCTGCGGAGAGAGGGAGCGACGGGGCAACGGGGAGAGAGGGAGCGGGGGAGGGGAGGCCAGAGGGGAGGCCGGAGGAGAGAGGGACGAGGGGGAGGGAGCAGCGGGACGAGTGCGAGAGGGAGCGGCGGGACGAGGGGTAGAGGGAGCGGAGAGGCCGGCGGTTGGGGAGAGGGAGCGGCGGGAGGGGAGGCCGGAGGGGAGGCCAGAGGAGAGAGGGACGAGGGGGACGGAGTGGCGGGACGAGTGCGAGAGGGAGCGGCAGGACGAGGGGGAGAGGGAGCGGAGAGGCCAGCGGTTAGGGAGAGGGAGCGGCGGGAGGGGGAGAGAAGAGAGAGGGGTTGGTGCGGTTAGGTTAGGGTTGGGATTTATACAGAAGGGGATTGCGGGCTCGGGGTGGGCTTGTAGCGGGCTAAAAATTCACTGACGGGCCTACTTTCTCACCCTTCAGTGGTAGAACAGCACCACTGACGAGCGGAGTTTCAAGCCCGTTGTGAGAACCCTAATTCTAGCGTTAGTCGAGAGAGGCGTGAGGTGGAGTCAGATCAACTCGCGATGCTGAGTTGATCCGACCCTATCGAGCTATGTCGAGAGTTAGGTCGAGAGGGGGAGAAAATTGTTGTGTACTCGCATCGCATTCATTTTACTCATGGCATTTAGAATTCATATAAGATAAAATGTAAACGAAATTTAAATAGAAACTTTATTAATCAATAGAACAATATGAATGTCACGATACAACATTATTACAAATGAATAAAGAAACAGAAATAAAAATTACATATTTCAATGTCTCTACCTATAAAAAAAATCTAAACCCTAAGTCTTGAATCTTCGGGTCTTCGAGTCCTGAGCCGTCGAGGAGCACTGAGAGCCGAAGGGGGGAGCCCTTCGGAAATGTAGGCGGTCATCCGAGGTCGTCGAGTATGGGCACTCGAGACCGTTGGAATCGTGCCAATTGCTGTAGGAGGCAAAGGTTTCTAAAAGCTATATTTTTAATTACGTGTGGTCTTATCGGCACAGTTCCGCCGACATCCGCAGGGTTAGCTGCGGGGGCAAAGTAGTGCCGATGACCTAGAATAGATTTTAGTCTTCGAAAATAGCTTTGTAAAATATTTTGTTTTCGAAAATGTCCGAGGACCACGTGGCTAAGACCCTCATCGGACAAAGACTAATATTTGTATATTAGGGAGAAAAGAGGTGAGAAGTATTCAAAATAATTTTATTTTCCTACAACTAAATTGCCTCCATAAGTTTTTATTTTGAAAAGGAAAAGTGTTTTATTAAACAAAAATCTAAGATAAAGCAAAACATTGGATAAGGCATCACTTGAAATAGTTATCCAATAGCCATTCAATATAACAAGTGTGAATGAGGCATCAAGAATGGCAGTATTTTTACTCAGTGACCAAGGCCCAGATTCTTAGCTTCCAAGGCAGCCATGGATATTTACCAAATAAAAATCTGGAATAGATAGGCATCAATCCAACCGAATGGATTATCCAGCAGCAGGATATTTCAGCTTGGGATAGCTTAGTTTACAAGCTGAACCCAAGGGAAGATAGCAGCCGTGTAGCACAACAAGGCAACAGGAGGGGCCAAGGATAATCATTACAGAAGTATGGGCAAGCTGGTATAAGTAGTATCAAGGCAACCAAGTGAATACTTGCATATAGTAGACCACCAATTCCATCACATCAGCCAACACAGCACAGCAGTATATCCTATAGAAGCCAAGCTCCAGGAGATCCAAGA